>CM077100.1:20185743-20203361 GCA_039619505.1 Cimex hemipterus | reverse complement strand
TACTTGGTGCTTCACCCGCCTACCACTCACGCTAATAAATACATTCATACACATTAGTACCTTTCAGGTCATATCAAAAATTAAAAACTGGAGAGCTACCTTGGTTTTAATATTACTTGGTCTCTTTATCTTTAAATCTTAGCTCTTTAAATGACCTACAATTCAATTAATAAAATTAAATTATTCATATACGATTTTTGCTAATAAATACATTCAGACTTGCTTGAAATCCATGACGAGGTTTCTTACACATCATAAACTATCGATGTTTTCAGATTATCAGTGTATCTTTGCCATGATTTCGTACATATTTTCCTTTATTCAATGGATAATTTACATTTCGTGGTGACTCTTTCTCCATAGCAGGCATAAGGTCGTGCCAGTTCAGATAAGGAACTGCCCGTGGGTGTACATAAGTATTTTAAGAATTTTTATGACAATGATCAAAGTAAATTATTTTAACATCAAATAAACCATTTTTTAAGTTTCAAATTGATATTTTCACATTCAAATTAACTACGTATCAACTTAACCTTTGTATATTTTCAAATTAACTATTTTTAATTTCAAATTAACACTTTTTTTATCTCAAAGTAGACTTTTAAGTTGAAATTAACCATTTCTTAAGTTCAAATTAGCTGTTTTTTACTTTAAATTAACCCTTTTTTAATTTGAGTTAACTCTTTTTAAATTCAAATTAACTCTATTTAACTTCAAATTAACACTTTTTTATTTCAAAGTAGACTTTTAAGTTGAAAATAACCATATCTCACGTTGAAATGAGCCTTTTTTACTTTAAATTAACAATTTTTAAGTTCAAATTAATCCTTTTTTACTTTGAGTTAACCCATTTTAAGTTCCTATTAACTCTATTAATTTTAAATTAACCCTGTGTTGCTTAATAGTCACTCTTTTAAACATGATTTTATACGTGCAAATTAACATTTTTTATGGTCGTTAATGCTTTTTAATATCAAATTACCCTTTTCTATCTTCAAATTAACTTTTATAAACTTATAATTAAATATTGTTTTAAATTTTAAATTAACAAAAAGACAAATTAACCTTTTTTTAAATTCAATTTTTTAATTTTAAATTTTAAATAAAAACGTATTCACTTAATTTGATAAATTATGGATAATATATAAGGGTTCATATACGAAATGCTGCATGAAAATTAATTATTACTAAAAATTAAAAGTTATATGAATTTAAATATAACAGGAAATAAATCTTCTAATTATTCGCCATTTTTTAAATATAAAATTGTTTTATAAACCTATAAAAAAATATTGATTTGTAAAAAATC
Source organism: Cimex hemipterus (assembly GCA_039619505.1). Classification (NCBI taxonomy): domain Eukaryota; kingdom Metazoa; phylum Arthropoda; class Insecta; order Hemiptera; family Cimicidae; genus Cimex; species Cimex hemipterus. The sequence continues at coordinate 20,202,052 of CM077100.1, read as the reverse complement.
AAAGTACTGGAAAAATCTTTATTTCTTATTTATTATTATATAATTTTTAATTTTAATTGTAATTATCTTTATATGGTCTTTTAAGAGACCAATTATTTTATATTTAAAAGAAATTTGCGAATATGGAATAATTGCACTTTCCATTCTTATGTTTTATACCGTTCAGGTATTTGTAATGTTTTAATGAAATGCTTCATTTGAAGCTCATAAGGGCTGATTTGACAAAAAAAGCTGTTCTAAAGGAAAAGTAGACACATAAGAATAATTAGGTTGTACATTAGAATGATGGTAATCTGCCTGATTAAAATCTCACCCAACATGAATGAAATTTATTCCATTTCTGTTTTAGATTAAAAAAAAAACTAATATAATGATCTTGGCGTTACATATCTATTAAAACTGGTTAAGGCCCTTGTTTCTTTTTATCCTTTCATTTAATAAAGTCCAGTTTTGATAGTGCTACGTTGAAACGTAATGAAATACAAATGTAATTTGGTCAATCAGACCACAAAACATACGGGGGGGGAGGTAATGAAATAGTTTTTATTACATTTAATAAACTTACATGAAATTCCTCAGGTAGAAAATATTTAATATGGCTTAATTAAAAAAAGAAGGAAAAAAGATAAGAGTTTTCTGAAACGTCTTGAGAATTGGCGGGGTAGCACGTACAAACCTGAGTACAAAAAGTTTTTCCTTCGTCACCAAGTCTCTTTTCGACTCAATTTCGATTCACTGGGCAGGCCAAATCATCCTTAGTTGTTTTTTTCTTTTCATCGAAAAAAGAAGTCTTTAGACTTTTCTCATGATTGCAAAGGAACACCAACCAGACGACTACTTTCATCGAAAATGTAATATTACAGTTTGAAGCTTTTCCCCGAGAGACTTTTGTTTACCTCTAAAAAATTACTTATTGAGTGCTCAGACAGTATAGGAATAGAGAAAAAATTGTGTCTTGTCTGGCCTCAGGATGACAGAAGGGAAACGAACAGAACTGAGCAGGGAGGTGCCTCAAAAATATCTAAAGGACCAAACACTTCTGTAAGATTCTAAACTACAATAGACAGGCAATATTCTTAAGAATGTCTAGTCTCAGTTTATTTTTATTTTGATTTGCATATTTCTTTACGCAGAGTTCTTCACTAAAATTTTTAACTGTTATAAATTTTCATTTTCAATGGACGCTTGGACTGTGAGAGGACAGAGGGTGTTTAGAGTTTTGTGAGGTAAATTGCTAAATTGAGTATGACAGGGTTGTGTGTTGAGGCCAATTTTATTTATCCTTATCGACGTTCTTTCCGTTAGTAGAATATGGGATAAGAATAAGAACTGTCATGAAATTTCAAGCAATGGAATATTTTACTCAGCTTTAAAAAATTGTAAATCATAATTTCTCGGAGGATCGTGTGATGACTTTCTTAAGGGAAAAGTATATTAAAAAAACAAGTAGGTCCAAATGCCATCCTTTTTCCTCGTTTAAGGCTAAACGTGCACTTTAATGTAAGTTTACCCGTCACCACGTGGCATACCAAATAATCTTTATTTATTTGTCTTGTAAAGAGAAATCTACAGTAACTCGAAGCAACTTAATTGTTAATAAGAAGTTATTTTTCGAGCGGGGCGTCGGTGGAAAGGCGAATATGACATCTTAAAAAATAAGTTAATAGGAAAAGTACGCAACTACCTAGTAATAGTGTAATGCACTTTCCGAAGTTTGAAGATAAATAAAGGTCAGTTTCATAATAGATTTTTAGGTAGCAGTTTAAGAAAAGAGATGTCGGTTCTAAAAATAACCTTACCTAACCTTATGCATCCCAAACTATAACTACGCTAACTTGTCTCTAACCTAAATCATAACTTAATCTGACCCCAAGGTAACATGTTACTTGGCAAGAACCAATGAAAATAGTTTTTTGTAATGGTTATTCTCATACTGCCTTAAAAATGTGAAAAACTTAGAAAAAGCCTGTCGATTCTGCCACTTAGGAATTCGTCTTATGTGACTACGTAGCATAGTAGCATTATTGCACTTTTAGGAGTTTGGAAATAAAGAAGGGTCAGCTTCAAAATATATTTTTTAGGTGGTTTGGTTCCAACAATAACCTTAACTAACCTTACTCATCCCGAACTATAACACTAACAATACCTACTCATCTCTAACCTGTCTCTAAGTTTAACCCCAACCTTACCTAAATCAACCGGATTTGGCAAGAACCAAGGAAATAATTGCCCTTTGTTATGACTCCATCTGATTCAATTACTACCTAAAAAAGGGAAAACTGAGACATAAAACTGCCGACTGTGTCATGAAAAGGCAGAAGCTTGTCTTATGTGACTACGAAGCATTAGACTACTTAGTAGCATTATTGAACTCTTAGGAGTTTGGAAATAAAGAAGGGTCACCTCCACAATATATTTTTCAGGTGGCAGTGCAAAAGAAGGAAACTTTGGTTACAAAAATAACCTTACCTAACCTTACTTATCCAGAACTGTAACACTTACCTACGTTCCAATTTGGGTATATGTACCGCCGTAGCGGTGGCCGCAACGGTTTAGGCGTTGACACGGCGCTCATCTATGTAAGGTAAAGGTCCCGCGTTCGAAACCAGCGGCCCTGCATTTTGGCAAATGAGGTTTTTTTTAAAACACCAGCAAGCTGAGGGTTTACATGACCTCTGCTGTTGCGACTTTTTTTTTTCAAAATGAATTTGATTTTATGAACTTCATTTTTTACTTTTAATTTGTTTACTTTACTTTAACTTATTTTTTAAACACAACAATGTTTATTTATCAAATTTCACGCTTTTTCTCAAAATTTAATACAATAACTAAGCAATAAGTGCGAGAAGTCATAAAAGCAACAAAAAAAAAACACTAAACATTTGAAACAAAAACCCCCAACTAAAACTCAAATTTATAAACTCAATAAAGCATATTCTATAGAAATTGTATATGCTATGCTAAGGAAAATACAATGACTAAAACTGTATGTAGAATCGATCGTATATTTTTAGTATTTTTGTTCCAGTGCAAAGTTGTGCATTGTATAAATTGTGCCATGGAACGGGATAGAAAACGACAATGGTACAACGGGCAAAGAGTTTATGAGTGGGCATTCTCATAATAATTTACACAGCTAATTCGGCCATAATTATCACAAATCTGTTAGTGGCCCGGCGGAAATCAACCACCCGCCGAATTGTAAATTTGAGCGTAGGACGATGAATATCACGAGCCGTGGGCGAATCATGAAGTCTTTCACGCTTTTCGGCGTTTTCAGGAATGAACGTGACCCATTCTGATGAATTAATTATAGTTTTTTAAAATTATAAATAAGCAAGATTAAAAATGAACCTATTTTCTCTGGGAAAAATGAATGACCTTTAGAAATTCCTAAATAGGGTAAATTTAAAAGGTTGATAGTTTTCAAGGAAGAACAGACTCTCAAGAAAAAGAAATGTGCATCACGTACCTGGTGGCCATCCTTAACTCCCCATCCCCCTTTAACCCCCCAACCTCACAACCTATCGTTCCCACCCTTTCCCTACACTAATCTGTTCCCTTTTCCTATCTTCGGCATCCCAGGGTTTAAGGAGAAGGGGTGTGCCGATCAACCTCTAGTGGAGCCCAACGTACCGGCTAGGGAGTAGGAGCTTCCCCATTTCCCGCAAATAAGCTACGCTACAAAGAGTTTAACATTGGCCATAGACCAAGAAGGCCAGATAGCCGGTGTTTCATGCGGTAGGGACTATCGAATGGGATACCCTATATCCAGTCGGTGTTGGCGGATTGAGTGGCACCGCACCAATCCGGGGGAGGCCACAAAACGAAGGAGCGTTTCAGAAACGTTACTGCTCTTCGGTTCGGCACTCACAAAAAGAAACAGAATAAGACGTTAAATTGAAATAAAAAATGTTGGGACTGTTGAAATCAAACTTTAATATGTAAGATATTCGGTAATGCGCAAGAAAGACGGTTCCAAGAATGTCTCGCCCATTAATCTCCGCAGGATGACAACAAATCAATTGGGATTGCTGATAAAAGCTGATAAGACAATCCAATTGCTGTTAGAATTGGATAATCCAATACATGAGGAAATGCTTAAAGGAACGGTACATTTCCTGGATATTCCTGTCTTCATCAGCCCCTCATAGAAAGCCATAAACCTCCCAGGGGGTGAGCTCTGCGCTATGTATACTGAGGAGGAGATCAAAGAAGAACTGGCCAAGGAATATTAGAAATAAGACGTATTAAAAAGAAAACCGAGTGAGGGCTGGTGAACGCCACCTCATCCATTTTGACGTTCGATATGCCCGTACCCGCCAGCTTAGCTGAGAGCCATTTATCGAAGATAATTTAACAATACGAACGGCACTGATGCTTTGCTTTAAATGTCGTAAATAAGATTTACGAATGCGGCGGCACGGTGTACAATGGAAGGAATTCGCTAGTTTTCGTTGTACGCTTGACCCACTTAATTAAGGATTTTAGTTCAGGTAACATACTTCACTACAGATAGAAATAGATACATGACTAAAGCTCTCCGTGGCCATTTTATTTGTCGTTGAGAATCAAATAGATTATACATTTGAAAAATAACAGAAAGGAGGGAAAATTCAAAAGGTGTGGTTGAGATGGAATTTTTGGTATCCGAGTGGGTAAAAGTCACGGTAGCTTGAGTGATAGAGCAGCGGCGTATTAAGCCGAACGTCGTCGGTTCGAATCCCGCTCGTGACACTGACTATTTTATCTCAACTAAAAACCTTAATTAATTAATAAATGTGGAACGTTAATACATGAAGAACAGCCATGCCAAGACAGAAGGTTATGTTTTTAATTTCCCTAGCATTATAGGTATATACGTGATTAGCAATAAAAACAGGTATAAATTAACAAATTACAAATTTTTATTGAACCATTGACAATATTGTAAACAAACAAGTTTTTCCATAAAACTTCCGCAACATTACACAAATAAAATATTGATTTAAAAAAATTATCTTTCGAACAAATTATTTTCTACTATACAATAGAACAATGCGTATGCACCTTGAAATACAACGATTTTTTATTTCCACAGGGAACGGTTTTAGGACCATTGTTCTTTGTTTTGTACATCAATAATATTTTTGCTTTAAATATTAATGGCCTGCCGTTTTGTTTTGCCCATCGTACCGTATTTATTGTTACTAACAACTTTATTAATTTATCAAATATTGTTTAAAATATTTTTAAAAGAATTAAATAATATATGAATACTAACTTATTATCGATCAATATAAATAAAACCGATGTGATGTCCTTTTGCAATGGTTTGAGACAGCAAATCACCTATATCTTATCCAAATCTCACTCTCCACAAAAATGAATGTAAATCAAATGACGGAAAAATGCGAGTGCTCAGTACTATCTTTAGCCACCAGATGCAAATATTTAGGAATTTGGTTCGTTTGCAATATAAAATTGAAAGTGCATTTAGAAAATTTCACTAAATGTTTTCGTAAATTATCTTACAAATTCAAAACTTTGAGAAAAATTTTTGATCCTCCCACTCTAAAAACTATGTCAATCATTACTTCAATATGATCTGATAATATGGGGCAATACCAGTAAAAAGAACTATTGCATAAAGTTTGTGTGGCTGAAAAGATTGTAATTAAAATCATACCAAATGTTCATTCAAGATTTATTTCTGAAGAATTTGATGCCTTTAAAGTAAAAAAAAAAACCTTTTTGTATTTGGCGCATGCAAGTATACATTTTAAGTTAAAACAGATAGCTATAATTTGCACGTGTATCTTATTCGTTTATCTGAATTTCAAATATTGTCTTGCCTAAAATTAATGTGTGGCGATTAGTGACCGTTAATCGTGAGATCTGGTGTGATGTAGGTTTCAAAAAAATTTCTTTATCGTGCCAACATTTCGATTTTTATTGAGAACATCTTCAGGGCTGAAAGTGTTTGTTTTGTATGTAATTGTGCCATTCTTGCGTGTCGTGTTGAGAGTCACCACGACCTAAAATTAATTCGTAACTTTTTGCCAAACATGCCCTCTTTTTTTTTTTTTTTTTTTTTTTTTTTAATGCAGGTTCTCAACAGGATAAGTCATATAAACCCTCAAGGTGCCGGTGTTTGTGAAAAAAGCCCATTTGTCAGTATGCAGGGCCGCTGGATTCGAACCCGGGACCTACACCTTACAGTAACGAGCGCCGTGTCAATGCCTAAACACTTGCGGCCACCTACGCCTCCCCCGCCTTCGTTGTTAGTTTGAAAACCGCACTTCAATTTAAATTCAATTTTTATGACTTTAGTAACGTTAATAAATTCAAAAAAGTATTTAATAAACCGAGTCATTTGTAATATTAAAGTTCTTCTCATTTTGTTAAAGTATGTAAAAAATTTTGTTCTTCCAAACGTCAATTTGTAGAAATGTGAACTATAATTTTTTATCTGCACATATAAAGACCTGGCGAATAAATATTGTGCTTAAAATAATGTCACTGTAACCAACTCCAACCTCGGCACAAGAAAGTTCTTATTGAGAGTTGGCATAAACAAGAAACCTACTTTTGTTAAATTGTTTTTTGTTTTTCGTCCTATTTCTTTTCATTTCTCTGTTAACTGTTTGTGCTTGCACAAGAATTGTGTGTAATTTTATTTTAGTTTTAAATTCTTTATTGTAAGCTTTATGGGTTTTTTTATAATTTGTGATTAAGAATATATTTAATTTCGAAGTAAAAAAAATATTATATAGGATTTTAAGATCAGACTAGATTAGGATTATTTGATAAGAATTAGGAACTGCTAAAGTTTGAAGGGAACTTATGTTCCAGACTCTAAAGTATATAATTGAGACGTGTTTAAATAAAAATAATAGTGGATTATTTTTATAGTATAGTAATAACGAATGTTGCTGTTAAAACAATATTAGTTCGGCAATAAAATAAATGATATCGATGAAGATGAATAAATAAAATTCTTCTCCTAATATCAAGGGATTTGCCAAGTTTAAATTGCAGGGGAGCATAGCATACAGAAAATATGTAGCCGAGTAATTGCAATTGTTTTGCAATAACGATTAAAAAAAAAGCACGTTTGCGGTTTGATTTTATTTAATACGGCTGGCACGTTTGTAAAATAGGACGCATAACATGTAGACAATAATATTTCGCACACTAATTGCATTTTTTATGTAGTTTTGGCTCGTTTATCTATTGTTATTTTCAGCAAACCTTAATTGCTTTCCTAATTCCACGAGGAAACGTTGGTGGCGTACGGCATAAATGAGTTTTCCCATTTATGTTTCATCACGGGCCGAACGGCCTATTATACATCACACTTGGATTAAAGTAAATTATGTACTAGGTCGTTGAAGATGTCGTGAAAGTAGATATGACTCTCGTCAGTAAGGAAAAGACCTTTTGTATTAATTAAAATGCAAATGTAGCCTGATTGTCCCCATGTCTTCAATGGAAACATTGTAATCTAAATGCTATGTTAATTCAATTCGTGAAACGGATAATTACCTTCGGAATATGTCCGTGTAGTATTCTCTTCTTAGAGAAATAGATTAAATTTGGCCACTCGTTTTAACCGGTTGCATTTTTGTTGTAGTCGACGTTTGTTTCGTCATGACTGACGAGAAGGCGCTGAACGACCAATCAAACCAGCCATGACTTATACAAAGCTTCCAGTGAGAGCTTTAATAAAAGCCAAGCCATCACCTCATTCTTGCTGCTTTAGCCACGCCATCTTCAATGGAGAATATTTCCTCAAGTTATTAAATTATGGATTTTTTCACGATTTTTTTTTTAAAGGGACTCGACTAAACCGGGATTTCACAGCCCTACTAATAAAGATGGTAGCCAAAATCCGTCTGACAGACCCAAACATGGATGGATAGACAAGAATGATAAAGGAAAATATTAAAATGCCAAAATCCAAAAAATGCCACCAAAATCAAAAACATTTTGGTTTTTCCGTCAAATTAACTTTTTGCAATTTTAAATTAAATTTTTTTAAATGACGAAATTACCCTTTTTAATTTCATATTAATTCTTTATTTACATCATTAAAACAAAAACTTAGGCGATCATTCTATAATGATCAACTGAGGAACGAAAACTATCTATAATTTTTAATTTTAATAAAAAACCAATTTTCATATACCGCCGTTTATTTTAAATTAAAAACTAATTCGAAAATACCATCTGCTAAGCTTTTTTACTAAAGAAAGAGCGATTTGTAAATTAAAAATGGTGATTTGCATTTAATAAAGTTAATTTGAAATTAAAAAGACTTTAAACCTACATTAAAGAACACACAACAAAAAAGAAAAAAAGTTGGAGATAGTATGAAAAAAACATGCAAAGAAAAATTCCTAAATACTTTTGAATTAGTTTTAAATGTAAAATAGTAGGGATGTCAGGAAAACACAGAAAAATTGATTACAATTAAAATGAAAAATTATAAACTATTAAGTATACAAATACAGGATTCTTATTTTAATTTGATTTTTTAATCATAAAATAGGTTTTTATTTAAAATACGATGTGAAAATTAATTACGATTAAATTTTATATAAAATTATATGTAAAACGAAATTATTTTTATATTAATGCTAATAATTAATAAGGTTCATTTGAAAATAAAAAGGGTTAATTTGTTGTTAAAAAGTTTTTTTTTCGAGGGTCCCAACATAAATCCTCGAGATGCCAGGTTTAAAAAAAATCTCAATTGTAAGTATGCAGGGCTACTGGATGCAACCGGATGAGCGCCGTGTCAACGCGTAGTTTATTGGAAGCTAAAAAGTGTTAATTTGAAATTAAAAAGGTTATTTTGGTAATAAAAATGGTTAATTTAAAATAAAAGATTTTAAAGTAAAATTACACTTTGTATGCGTGTTTTTAATATAAAATTATTTATAAACAGAAAAACAATTGATTCTTCTATTAATATGAAATTTGTTGAAACATAAAATTATAATTTGATGTTATTTTTTCAAATTTTCGGGTTTTTTAATTAAAAAAAATTGAAATTGACTTAATTAATCTATAATTAAGGTTTTGGTTGAAATAAAAACGTCAGTGTCACGAGCAGGAGTCGAACCCAAGACCTTCGGCTAAATACACCGCTGCTCCTGAGCTAATTAATAGAAAAGAATTTATCAGGAGGACTTCTCGACCCACTCGGGCATCAATTTCCTATCTCAACCCAACCTTATGAGTTTTCCCTCCTTTTTGTTAAGGATCAAGGTCACGGTAGCGCGTGTCTAGCCGAAGATCGTGGGTTCGAATCCCGTTCATGCCATTGACCTTTTTTCACCTCAACTAAAAACCTTAATTAATTCTAATAAAGAAATTAAAAAAAAATTAAATTACAAATTATTAATAAAATGATTAAAAAAAGTAAACACCCAACAAATTATAAATATAAAAAACAATAAGTCTTTGAAACAAATCTATGTTAAAAATTAAGATTATAATTGGACCTTTTGGGTCTTTACTTTTATTTTTTTACTTTTCAGGGTTTTATTTCATACCTCATAAGTTTTTTTAATGGTTCAAAGGTTACGTCCATTTGAGAATAAAATGTTCAATCCAAAGAGAAAATGGTTGAAATTACAAAAGGTTAATATGACGGCTATATGCCTCATTTCGTCAAAACAGATGTACCGCAGATTACAGATTGCCTACCATTACACCCATGTATATGTACAATTTGTAGTCGTTTACGTTACAATTAAACCAAGGTGATTAAAGTTTCTACTTGTGGCAATCGAAGAAATGCTAGCTCATTACGACAAGGTGTGACGTTGGTTAATATTATGGATAAATATGAGCCGCTAATGAGCAATCACGAAGGTATGTTGTTTAATCAATGCACCCTATCAATCACACACAACCTGCGAGAATATAATGAAGATGATGTGGTAAAACCATTGGAAAAGGTGATGCCCAAATCATTATCGATTTTGCACTTTTCAAAAGCTTATGCACTTTCACATCTTGGCTGATTTAAAATTCATGTTCATTCAATTAATTCATTCATTAAAATGTTTTACTTTTTTTTTTTAACTTTTCCAAAACGTCCAGTGGTGAATCTCATAAAGCAGTTACCTTGTTTGGTTTTAAAAACCTCTTTTCCCGCTTTCATATATACGTCAAATGTTGATTGCTTTTACCTAAGTTTTTTACTTTTTCCGGTAAAGTACGGTAACATACGAATTTGACGTGATGTATCCCGCACGTGGGATGCCGTCACGCCAGAAAGCAACAGTTGAATGTTAGCACCTCAGCTGACAGCGTTCAAGCTCTTTTGATACATTACGCGAGCACCGTGGACTGAAGTTTTTTTTTCGTTTTCGCATATCCTGTAAACGAAATATGATTTAAAGCCACGTAGAAAAATACTAACGCAAAATCATTCCAGCCACCATTCAGAAGATAATTTTGTTGAACGGCCCTAATCGAAGACTGGGTATGATTTTAACGACTTCACCTCACGAAAACCCGATTATCTTAGGGGCACAACTCACCTTTCCCAAAATCCTATTTGAAGAATTAGGTAATCGCTGAAATTTAATGTTTTTTGTTGTTGAAATAAATTTGTCACGCCCTGGTTAGTTTTATAATTCCATCACAATTCTCTTTGGAAGAATGATATAAAAAGGAGGCGACGGACTTGGCGAGTTCGGGCATCCCCGGGGCGGTGGCGGAGGATATTAAGTTTCCTGTTACCCTAGGAAACCCAGATTCTGTTTGTGAAGGGGCCTGAATAAAATCCGAACAATAGATTTGTCTATTTTCTATTTTTCGATCTGTACCGTTCGATCAATTTTAAGACTGAGCGAATGACCCTGAAAAAGATTTACTTTACTGTATTTTTGCATAATTTTTGTTAACATCTTAATTTATAGATTTTCTTAAGGTGTGTTAAAATATCATCAAATTGATTTGGTGGCTTCAGCGTACAAAAAAGCAGATAATTAACATAGCGATTTTTATCCATACATACCAAAAAATGGACCCATTTCTAAAATTTCACAGGAAAAATTGTTTGAACGATTTAAAAAAAAATCCTGGGCGGCATTGAAAAATGATATCGCGTTGTGTTAAAACCGGGTTTTCATTACGACCGGGCGTCAAGTCAATGTCAAACGGATTCGTTTAAACTTGAATGGTTCTATCAATATTTAGCGAGTAAGCTTCTTTGTGTTGTATCTTTCCGAACGGTTTAGACGGCTGATCCCAGGGGCGGTCGATTTAACGAACCGGCAACCATGACTGGATACAGCACAACCCCTGACCTACAACAACCACCACCTCGACTAAGTCCTCCTATGCCAATTGTACATCTCTCAACCTATTTGTTTGATCATATTAAATACAAAATTCAATTGAAATTCAAATCGGAAAGAAGTGGGTTTTCGTGAAAATAGCAACATATTAGAAGCTGAATTAGTTGTACTAATCAGTACCCCGGTCTAATTTTAACGGACAAAACATACAAAATTGATTTCAGAAAACAAATAAACAACGCAGGAACGACTAGGTCACGCAGTGTTAGGGCCAAAAACGGTCTATTTACGTCAAGTTAAGGTTAGGCTTAGGGACGCGTTAGGTTACATTCAAGGTTCAATGTTTTTCCGTGTAGCGGAGACGCAAGTGCAAAGCTTTTTCTTAATTTCTGTCCTAGAATGCATCCCCATAGAACCGAGTACCTTTTTAACCCTTTGTTTGATAAATTAGGGAATAAAATAGTTTAAGCGTGATAGGTGCCCTGACATCTTTTTCGCATTTTCCCGTTATGCTCTTGTACCCAGAACAAGATTAAATTAAACAAACCTATCTGAAACTGCTCTTAACTTTACAGCTGGTGAGTTAAGTGTTAGTAATGAAAAACTATTATACTGGAATTTTTGATACTTTTGTGTTATAAACCACTTAAGGACGGAAGTAGTTAGGTTTGGCTGGGATAGGTTACGTTAGGAATGGTCTGGTTATGTCAAGTTAGGGTAAGGTAAGGTTCGATCCTTTTCCGTAAGGCGGAGTTTGCAAACGTAAAGCTTTATTTGCATGCTTTTGTCCTGAAATACATTCCCATTGCACTGAATTCTTTTTCTAACATTTTGTCTGATAGTCTGATTTTTGGGCAATTAGGTATGATGCAAATTAACTACCAAGAAATGAATAGGGTTATTTGAAATTTATTATTTTTCTTTATAACCTTTATTATTATGTTCGGTAATTAGTGACCGTTAATCGATATTTACTCAGCAATGGTGAGATGGAGTCTGGTGTGATGTCTGAGCTCTGAAGATGATCTCAATAAAGCTCGAAACATTGGCACCATAAAGAATATGTTTTCCGAAACCTACATCACACCAGACCGCATCTCACGATTACTTTATTATTATCTTATTCTAATTGTAATGTGTCTAATGTCTGATATTTCCTTAATCCGCCTCAAACTGCTCTGAACTTTAGTACTGATGATGTCTTATTTGACGTTATGAGATCATGTTTATTATAGGATCACACCAACACTTAGAAAGCTTGTACAACTACTGAATCGGGATTTCTTATACTTTTTGTCCTTTTCAAGACAGAAATGAGTAGGTTTGGTTAGGTTAGGTCCGGTCACGTCAGGTTAGCTTTAGTGTTATGTAATGTATCCATGATACAATGTTTTTCCGTGCAGTGAGAAACGCGAGTCAACTGTGTCCGCATTTTTTCGCTGAATGTTATTTTTATTTTTTTTATTAACAACCTTGAAATCCAAATTAGCCAATATAACCTTTATGTGAAGGAAAAGAAGCAATAGGTGCAATATCTATAAAACAAACAGTATATATATATATATAATTTTAAAGTTTAAGTGACTAAAGAGAGAGAATTTTTCAGAGAAACGTTATATTGAATCCAGCAGTTTTGTCGGTGATACAAATAGAAAATTAAATATTCATGAAATAAATTATTATCAAAGGTACTCCGGCGGACGATATCTAATAAAAAAAAGACTCCCCTGAAGGTTTATAAATTTTAAAATCTTTCTTACCCTTAACTTTTTTTTAAAAAAAAGCATCGTTAAAGGTAGTAAGTATATAAGAACATTATTAGATTGTTAGATGAAATCTTGGTTGACATGTTAAGTCTAATGAAAAAATTTTAAAGTAAAAAAAAATTCAGCGAGTTTTTTTAATGCCAAATGAAAAATAAGTGCAGGTGGAAGCTTTCTTAACTGTGCACATTGTACTTAAATACGCATTCATCTTTTTCTCTATGTATTTATAATATGAAGCTTAAAGTTTTAATTTACCTCCTCGGACTTCACATGTCAAATGGAGGTCTGAATCCTCAGTGAGGGGTCCGACACTGTTCACCAACTCCCGTCCAGAGTTGTCGAAGACCAGTAATTGATGAGGAGGCACTGAAACAAATAAGAAACATTATGTTATTATGTCATAACTTAATTAGTATTAATAATTTTAATAGTTTTATTTTATGTGAAACAAAACACAGTGAAAATGGTTGTTTATTAGGATTAACAAATTCTTATCATTGGCCAGATCCTAAAGGTGTCAACTTACTATTTTCCCCTGGTTTACTCAAAAACTAATCAACCATAGAAAAAAAAGTATCTTTCTATGCATACGCTTTTTTGCAAACATTGAATTTATGGCAATTTGTCAGAAAAGTTAAACCAATGAACATTTTTTTGAAATAACGTTTGCAAATTGGTCGATATCATACGATTTTATAAACATAGGTTCAGACAACAAACAGGTTTTTAGTTGAGGGTCAGGGTCAAAAATTTCAGAATGGACGGTTGGAATCGAACCCACGGCCGAGGGGTCAACGAGCCAGGAGTTGATACCGTAACCACGAGCCTACCCCACCCCCAAATTTTACTGAAGTATATCATTTCTCTATTTCTTTTGTGTTTATTGGAATTAATTTTTATGTGGCATTTTATACGAGAACCCTATTACAATATATAATTGTATATATTACATAAAATTCTGGAATTAAATAAAAAACTTTATATTTATTTTTAATTTTACTTAACTTTTAATTTTAATTTATTGTCATGTGGTTTTGATTGATGTAATTATTTTAGATTAAAAACAAAATTCCCGAATATACAGGAATTTCATTTTATTTAAAGAAAATGTTAATTTGCAATTAAAAAGGGTTCATTCAAAGAAAAAGGAAATACACTTTTCGAAACAACTTTATTTTCTTTCGTATTTTCCTTATACCTAATCCTTTTTTATATATAATTATAAATTTAATCTGAAGTTAAGGAAGGTTAATTTGATGTTTTAAAGTGTAAAGTTGATGTTAAAACAGCGAACTTTGAAATTAAAAAGGTTAATTTGAGTCAAAAATGGGTTAATTTGAAGGTTTATTTTAAAATAAAAAGGGTTAATTAGAAATTAAAAAGAGTGAATTTGATGTTAGAAAGAGGAAATTTGAAAGTAAAAACGGTTAGTTTCATGTTAAAACGAGTTAATTTGAAATTAAAAAAAGTTATTTTGAAGTTAAAAATGGTTAATTTAATCACTTCGACCCCAATCGTTTTATCGTTGAAGTATATTTTGCTTTTCTCTATTTCTTTTTTTTAATTTTTTATTTTGCAGACTATGCATATGTTTATTATCCTTATCCATAAATGTATACGTTGTATCTTTCTCTTCTTTTATTTGTAAATATAATTTTCTCACTCTTTTTCCCAATATTCTAGGTTCAACAGGAGCCATTTGTATTTATATTTTCAAACGAAGGCACCTGCTTACTATTTAAAGTAGGGTGGAAAAATATCTCGTTCTTTAATAAGGTGGGAAGGAAGAGAACAAAGTCCTGTCAATTCGATGTCTTCCCGTTCTGTTGAACCTTCGCCCCCGATGGTGAAATTTAAGGTGCGCCTTGAATCCCTGAGCTGGCCGTTATCACTTTTTACGACCTGTCACGGGCAGATGGTAAGAAACATTAAGAAACGGCTTTCCTTCGGATTGTCTCTCCAAACGGCTGGCAATTAATCCTCAAAATAGAGCCGAGGAAGTTAACAATAGACAAAGGCTTCCGGTGTCACGTATTCTTGATTTTGAATGAAGCGGGTCGATAGACGTGGATCTGCACCGTCAACTCCCGCAACCCCGTTGTTCAAATTCGTCTCGTACCGTTTTAACTTTTTTTATGGGACGAACATGGTTTTAGTATTGTACACAAGCAATGCACGAGTAAACTTTTTCTTTGCGACAAACTGTGTCAAAAACATATACGTGCATTTAAACTTTGATTATGATGTTTGATGCTATAAAAGGACATAACTCTTAAGCTGGTTGAGTACTTTTCGGGATTCCTGTCCGTTTATTTTTTAAACGTTGCTATAACTTTTGGTAAGGTTAGGGTTAACGTCGTGTTAGGAATAAGTAAGGTTAGGTAAGGAAATTTTTGGATCCAACGTTTCCATTTTTTTCAAATAGTCACTTCTGAAAGCTGTATTATTTTAAATTTTAAAAATGTCAGCTTAAAAGAAGAATGCTTTATTATTATGTCGAATTTTATATAATTTTTAGTATTAATCTTAATTAATTTTCAAGTGGTATTTTATATGGGAACAATTTTATTATATACATTTTTCGTAAATTATAAACTCAAAACAAGAATACTGATACGTTTTATTTTATATAATTTTCAATTGTGATAATTTTGTAAATCTTCGTAGAGTTATTAAATGCTCAATTATTTTATATTAAGAAAAATCGCGAATATTCAGGAGTTTCATTTTACAATGTTATTTTACAAACTATCTCCTTAGATTTTAAATAAATTAAAAAGGGTTATTTTTATATTAAAAATAGGATAATTTAAAGTTAAAAAAAGGTTCTTTTGAAGGAAAAAAGCTTGTGACTTAAAGGTAAAGATTAATTTTATTCAATTCTTAATTATAATTGCAATTAATTTTCATATGTTGTTATAAGAAGCCTGTCATTTCATATTAAAACTTAATTCAAAGAAATGTTACTTTACATACTTACATTTCAGACCAACACATAAGTTCATTCAGTAGTATTCAAAAAAGCGTTAATTTGAAATTTAAAAGGATAATTTATAGTTAAAAAAGGTTAATTTGAAATTGAAAAGGATTAATCTGAAGTTAAAAAGTGTTAATTTGAAATTTAAAAGGATAATTTGAAGTTAAAAAAAGTTAATTTGAAATTGAAAAGGATTAATCTGAAGTTAAAAAGTGTCACTTTGAAATTGAAAAGGATTAATTTGAAGTTAAAAAGGGTTAATTTGA
>CM077100.1:20172980-20185733 GCA_039619505.1 Cimex hemipterus | reverse complement strand
TAATTTGATGTTAAAAAGGGTTAATTTGAAATTGAAAAGGATAATTTATAATTAAAAAAGGTTAATTTAAAATTGAAAAGGATTAATCTGAAGTTAAAAAGTGTTAATTTGAAATTGAAAAGGATTAATTTGAAGTTAAAAAGTGCTAATTTGGTATAAAAATTAATTTGTTGTTAAAAAGTGTTAATTCGACAAAAAAGCTATATATCTTTTTTGTACATCCTAACTGTGCAAAGTCTACTTTTATTTAATTTGTAATTCTAATTCCAATTAATTTTCATATAGTCTTGTAAGTGAACAATTATTTTATATTTAAAAGTCTCTATTATATAGTAATGTTACTTTACGAACTTACATTTCATACCAACTCGTAAGTTTATTTTTTAAGAAAGGGGTCATATGAAATTAGAAAGGATAATTCGTAGTTAAAAAGCGTTAATGTGAAATTAAAAAGGATAATCTGAAGTTAAAAACGGTTAATTTGAAAATTAAAAAATTGTTAATTTGATGATAAAGAGTGCTAATTTGACAACAGAAAGTATGTATGTTTTTGCCACATCGTGACTGGGTAAAGAAGAATTGTATATAATTTTTAATTTTCACGTAGTTTTTTAAAAGGTCAATTGTTTTCTATTTTAAAAAATCGCAAGTTATTTTATGTACTTTAAAGGATGTATTGATTTGATATTAAAAAGGATTACATCCACGTTAAAAGAGGTTAAATTAAAATTTACGAAAATCTTAATTTGAAGTTAAATAAAAGGTAAATTTGACGGAAAAACAATCATTGAAGTTGGTTTTCTCCTAAACTACAGAAGCCATGAAAATTTGTGATTACAGAAGTTTTTCTAAGCAATTTCTACTCCTATCATTCATCTTCCAACGTTCAACTTTCGCCGGGATCACACCTATCAAAAATGAGTCACAGTTTCTATTTTAATGAACCTAACCAATTCCAGTTTGTTAGGTTAATTGAGAGGCCTTTACTCCCAGCGGCTTAACGAGCACTAAAGGCTCCTCCATAAGTGACAAGGTTCGAGGGTCCTTAACCGTTAGAAGTATTGTCCTTCATTTGGGAAAAACCGGCTGTAAAAACCAGATTTATTCACAAACTTCTATAGGCCTGTCTACGGTTAGTAGACATAATAAAGGCGATAACCGGCTTCCTGTTACATTTATTATTTTTTTCCCTCAACCTTATTATTCTACAGCCGAAGTTCTGCCCTCTTGATAAGGAACCAAGTGAAAATTTATTCAGCATTTTACGTCATTGTTTTTATTCGGCAACGCGTTTTTAACATTTTAATTAATCCATCGTACTTAGTGGTCTGATTGAATTTACTTATTTCAATTAATTATTCTTTTCAAGTAATGTTTTGGTGGAAATGTAAAAGTTAGTTTCACGAGCGGGATTCGAAACCACGACCTTGGGCTCAATACGCCGCTGCTCTGAACACTTGAACTTTCAAGACACTACTAACTTACCATCTCAACCCACCTTCGAATTTTACCTTCTTTTTGCCATTTTTCAAAACATCAAAGTTAATTAATCGAAATAAGTAATTTGGTCAAACAGACCACTAAATACAATGGATATAATAAGTAAAACGAAGTATAACTTCACTGACAGCTCCCCGTGGCCACTTCATATGTCGCAGAGAATCCAATCCTGATCACACGACATTTGAGAAATGGGAAAAAAGGAAGTGAAATTCTAAAAGTTGTAGGTTGGGATGGAGAGTTGGTAGCTCGAGTGGTAGAGCAGCAGCGTATTGAGCCGAACGTCGTTGGTTCGAATCCCGCTCACTACACTAACTTTTTCATTTCAACAAAAACCTTACATAAAAAAGTTAACTAATTGAAATTTTAATTAATATCAAACAGCTTATTACACAACCTGGTTGCTTAATTTTAAACCTCCGTCTATACAAAAAATGTATGAACGTTTGTCTCTCTTTTACGTAGATTTTTATTTTTATATTGCCTGAATTCTTTCAGATTTTTGGTCCTGTTGTGTTCTTCTTTTCTGAAACCGAGGATCCGCTCATTTTCTCCGTCGTGGCAAAAAGCACGGCGTCCATCATCCCTTTTTATTTTTCACTTCTAATGTTAATCAGAAGTCTTTGTAAGGTTTATCTGTTAGCCGCCTTCTTTAAACTTCTTAATTTATTCCGGGCCGGCCCTCCGCGGGCCGGGCTTCTGGCGAAAAATGACAGGACGGACTCTAATCAGATCTCAACCTTTGGAAAGCTATAACTAAGCGTTTAACTTACCCAGCGGTTTAACCTTTTCTCCGAGACATGGTCTTATCTGGAAGGAAGGGCCTCTTCAAAAAGACCTCCCCCCCTCTAAATTTTTACCGGTTGAATTATTGGCGACATTTATTTATAGGCTTTGGGATATCTTCTCTTTCCCTTTAAGAAACTGAGTTCAACAACGTTTTGAAAGGTTGTTTAAATATTGAACTCGTAAAATAGTTAAACAATTTTCTTTTCTATTTGATTTTACGGATGTTTTTTTCATAATTTGTCACAAAATAAACAACGTTTTTAGTTTATTCTTAGCATCAATATCAAACTATAGGCACTTCGTTATTTCTCCATATGAAACTCTTCAACTCTTAATATGAAATAAATAAAAGAAAGTTCTAAAAAAGTAAAAAGTATTTCTAAAATAACTGTTGTTTCTAGTTTAAAATGTTAATAAGATCAACAAGATCTCTATATACACTGACAGGCAAAAAATTCCACCCAATTCATTTTTTTCATTGTCTCAATAAATGAAAAATTCTGCCCTTAATTTGCTTCATTATTTTTATCAATAAATATTTGTTGTTGTTATGTTTTAAATTGGGAATATCAATTAGAGGTAAAGACACTTCATTCTTAATCCAAAACAAGGATAAAGAATTTTTCATTGTTTACTTTTTACGGAATTTAAAATCCATTCTGTTTAGAAGTCTGATTGGCCTAATTACTTCTTGCAATTGATTATTATTTTTATGTAAGGTCTGGGTTGAAATGAAAAGGCTAGTGTCACAAGCGGGATTCGAGACGAAGTTGGTGGTTCCAATCCCGTTCGTGACACTAGATTTTTCATTTCAACCAAGAACTTACATCAAAAGAATAATTAATCCAAGGAATTTCAAATGTTTATTCAGTGTCATTTGAACTCTGAAAGAATAAGCTGTTTAGTTTTTATCTTTTTGACTTATTGATGATGGACGTCCCGTCAGGTATGCGGCTATTGCCATTGTAAGGTCCTAACATGGGCCCGGTTCTGGACGCCGTAGGACAACAACACCACAGGATGACCGATGTTCGACTTTGAGAATTTTGCATACCCGGCACCTTTCTGTTTTTCAAGCGATTTATCAGTTAAAGAAGAAAGTACTTAAGTACAATTGTACTTAGGTTCTCACAACTGTGCTAGAGAGAGATGTATAATTGTAAACAAAGAAAGAAAAATAAAGGAAGACAATAATAATAATAATTACGCATAGCTTTGGAAGACTTCAGGGACCATTCCAGAAATATATATAAATATTGATAATTGAACCTTCAACCAAGTCGGAAGAATCAAGGCATGGGGAAACTACGGACGAGAAATCACAGATTGTTTTTCGTGAAAATAATTTTGAAAAATATTACACTCATGTTCTTCCCTTCTTTCCAAAAAAGTTAAAATTGTATTTGGCAGTTCGCTAAATCTTTGAGTTCTTTTTAATTTTCTCGATAAAAGAAAATTCTTCTCTTAATTTGCCCCATTGTTTGAAATTTGGTCAATTAGAGGTAAACGCAAGTAATCCTTAATCAAAAACAAGGATAACGGATTTTTTCAATGTTTTCTTCTTACGGAATTTAAAATATTTATTCAGCCTCGTTTGAATTCTGAAGCAATGAACCGTTTAGTTTTCATCTTTGTTTTCTTCATTACAATTTTTAAACTTTAAATTACCACTTAGTGCTGAGAATGTTGTGCGTGGTGTGGCACTTGCTGAAGATGAACGTTCCGTCAAGTATGCGGCTATTGCCATCGGAGTGATCTTATGTCGGTTGTGCAGCTCTGGGGTCACAGAACCACAGGGTGACCGTTTTTTGTCTTTGAGAATTTGGCGAAATCGACACCTCACTGTTGTTCAAGCTTCAAGTTCCAGGAAGTTTGAGGTGTCCAAATTTCTAAACGCACTGCTCGAAGCGGATTAATTCTATATGGGCGGATGGCTTTTCGTCCCGTAAGAAGACCAGAATCGACCTGAACACAAGCCATTTGCTCGAGAACAAGGCCATTAGACGATTGACCTGCTGTACGTTTTACAGATAAGTGTAGATTTGCTCTACAACATCGAGATGGGCGTGAAAGAGTGTGGAGAAGCCGAAATGAAAGGTACGGAGCCTGTACTTTTTCCGAGCCAACCGTTCCAATCGAGCTCAGTGATGGTGTGAGCGGGAATTTCAGATTTTCAAAGATACCAAAATAAAAGGTTTTAATTGCATAATTTTACTTATAGGAACAATAAATTTTATTTTATTTTTTTGGGGGGGAAATCATAAAAGGATTTTTATGAGGATTACAGATTGGGTTTTTTATTGGGTTGTCCGGAAAATAATGCAGTATTTTAAGTTTTCATTAAAAAAAATCTATATAAAATATTCTGTTTACGTTTACAGGATTACTCATTTGTATGAATGTCAACACTTATTAATCCTCTTCCAAATGATATTGTTTGTTTACCTCTGTAGCATTCCGCTACTTGGAAATAATTCAGTCATCCTTATAATGTCAAAGCGAGAATTTCGTACGATTTTCTTTTACGAGTTTAAACTCGGCCGAAGCGGAGCCCAAACGGCTAGAAACATTAACCAAGTCTGGGGCGAGGGTTGTGTTAATGAGTGCACTGTGCAAAGGTGGTTTAAAAAATTTCGGGAGGGAGATTTCAGCCTTGAAGATGAAGAAGGTCGTGGAAGGCCTTCCTCTCTTAATGATGATGTTCTGCGATCAGTGGTGGAAGAAAACCCCAAAACAACTGTTCGAGAACTTGCAGAGCAACTCAAAGTCAGTAAAACGACCGTCGCTGACCACCTCAAGGCGATTGGAAAAGTGAAATCGGAAAGGGCCCATTTTGTTGCATGACAACGCTCGACCACATGTGTCACGTGTAACGTCACAAAAATTATTGGAGCTTGGCTATGAAACTTTGCCTCACCCACCCTACTCTCCGGACCTCTCGCCTACTGACTACCATTTTTTTAGACACCTGGACCACTACTTACAACACATAATATTCAAAAATCAAACGGAACTGGAAAATGCATTTATTGACTTTATCAATTCTAAAAATTCTGAATTCTACTCAGACGGAATTAATAAGTTACCAACACGTTGGGAGAAATGTATTGAGAGTATGGGAAATTATTTTGATTAAAGAACATTGCTTTAAAGTAACTAGTTTCTTTTTTTTTGTTTAATACCAAAATCCTGCATTATTTTCCGGACAACCCAATAAATGCCGAGAATATTGGGAATGTTTGGCGGAACCCCACAGTTCTAATCCAAATCGGCTTCACATTTTTTTTACGAAGCTTCGCAACAGCAGAGGTCATATAAACCCTCAGGGTGCCGGTGTTTTTGAAAAAAAGAAGACCATTTGTAAGTATGTCGGGTTCGAATGCAGCGCCGCTTACAGTGCTGAGCACCGTGTCAAAGACTGAACCTTGCGCCACCGACGCTCCAAACGGGTTGATGTTCGTGGGGGGACTTTGACGGCCACTCGCTACGTGGATGGTAATTTTGGAACATCTCGGGCTGCCTATCGTCTATGAAATCAGCGACAGTCCTATTCTAATGCACGATGCTCGTCCACATGTCGCTCGCATACTACGTACCTTCAACAGCCTAACTTCAGGGTCTGAGCCAGGCCGGCCCGGCCCATTCGCCAGACTTGAACCCTATCGAACATTTATGGGATAACCTCAAAAAAAAAAAAAAAAAAAAAGAATAGCACATCCATCAATTTCTGATACACTTCACGATCTTGAACGTTCTCTTATAAAAATAATGTGCTAACCATCATCATAGAGGCATTTTCAGACTGGTAGAAAATATGCTCAAGCGTTTTCGAAACGTAACCAAGTCAACAGGAGGAAATACGCAATATTGAAGAGTTAATTAAAAATCTGAAGTAAAATTCAAACAAATTCTATCAGTCCGTCTTTTTTGTTTCATTGTCCTTATCGATATCAGCTTTTATTTTTATTTTTGAACAAAGTCACAATTAATTAACGTTAAAAAACTTGAAACTTTGATTAATATATGAAAATATATACAAAACAAGTTATATGACAAGTAGGTGGAATTTTTTGCCTTTCAGTATATATATATTACAAGTTATCATAATGTATTTTCTAAATTGTCATAAAGATTTTCTTTTCGCAATAATAGCCGAAAGGTATTTACAGTACCTCAGGTACAGAGAAGTCACCTGGTAATTCCTTAATTTGTTCAACCGGGGTTTTTATTGTACAATTTGTCTTGGGGGGGGGGAGAAGTGTTGATGTTGCTCGGCTGTTTTGGAACTTCTCCAGCTCGTTGGGACCCGTCTTCATACATGCTGCCCCTTTAATCACTAATGAGTTTCCCCTAAAGAAAATGAACTGTACAAAGTCAGAAAACTTACAAACATTTTTGCTTTCTTACTTAAAAATACAAATAAATCGTTGTTAAACGTAATTTTGGACTTACGAGTTTTGTATTATGAGTTTATAAGAGTGGATAAGTAATCCATTAATTGCAATCTCTTAAAATAATTTCTTCACTTGGGAGGAAATGGCGCTTTAGCCGTCTTACAGGGTTGTGCGGAAGGGTTAGGGATAAACGTGTTATACTAAACTAAGGCAGGGGCTTCTAAAAACTTTTTACCCAGCGGACCCCCTTTCTCAATTCTCAAACAAAATCCACGAGGACCCCTTTCATTTAAATATTTGAAATTAGATGCATACAGTGTATAGTAAATTAATGATAGTAATTTGAATTGAAGTAATTGGAAGGGCGAGGTTATTTTCGCTTGCACAGTTTGGATATGTTGGTTTTAACTTTTGATAGCTGGAGACGGATATCTGGGTTCAGTATCTGGATAGCTTCGGTATTTAGCTTCGGTGGTTGTATAGATAGGAAATCCGGATGTTGTCGCAAATTGAACAAGTTTTGATTTTTCAATGAACGGTTGAAATTTTTTGTTTTCCAGACGGAGTCAAAAATCAGGGTAACTTTCGGACTCAAAAGTAGAATTTAAGGTAGTCTGAAGTAATGGCTATCAAAATTCGCAATCATTTGAAGATAGACGGTTGGCATTGTCGATATTGAAAACGGTTCAACCACCCTTCATGGGCTTGCAACTTTGTATCTTGAGCTGTTGGGAATTAATCCTCGAAGGGCATCTCCAGCCTTTGTAGGTGTTCTTCTAAACTTCGTATTTCATCGATCAACATGCGGTCTTAAAAGATTTTTAATCGGCGTTTTTTTTTTTAAATTTAGTTTTTTTAAAACGTAGTAAATTGAAGTTGAACAATTCTTCCTCGATAAAACGATTAGGCCAAATTACCGACTTCTCCATTTTTCAGGAGACTTTTAGTCTTCGTGTCCTAGTACTTCCCGAGCGGGGTTAAAAGCCGAACTGATTGCCCAAAATATTGTTACCGGGAAAATTTTCCGCTTTCGCGACTTGGGATAATTCTTGAGAAAGGAAATGCATTTACTGGACAGGGTTGGGCTAATTGGGGGGGGTCAAAAGCGTCAATCAAAGGTAGACGTCGATCAAGGCACCCTTCTGAAAGGCAGCACCATTTATCTCCCCCTTGGATAATTACTACTGGAGTTAAAGTGAGGATTTACCAGGTGTCCACGCTTCTCTCGGACCCAGCACTCTTTTAAATCCCACATTTAACAAATGCCGATGTGGACAAAACCTGTTTCTCTCTCTTTCTCTCTCTCTCTCTCTCTCTCTCTCTCTCTCTCTCTCTCTCTTTCACTTTAGATGTTTAAATTTTTATTCGCAATTAATCGAATACTGAGGCTATACAATTTTTTTAGAATGTCAAATTTTTATTGTCATGTGGCATTTTCAATTCATCTCATAATCCCGCTCTTATAAATGCACTCAGTCATACAAAACCCGTCTTTTGATGGGTGCTTTAGAAAAAAAAATTTAAAAAAAGCTATTCAAAAGGGTGCCTTGATCGACGGCTACCTTTGATTGACGCTTTTGACCCCCCCCCCCCCAATTAGCCCAACCCTGTCCAGTAAATGCATTTCCTTTCTCAAGAATTATCCCAAGTCGGGAAAGCGGAAAATTTCCCCGGTAACAATATTTGGGGCAATCAGTTCGGCTTTTAAGCCGGCTCGGGAAGTACGAGGACACGAAGACCGGAAGTCTCCTGAAAAAGAAGTAGTAATTTGGCCTAATCGTTTTATCGAGGAAGAATTCTTGCACTTCAATTTATTAAGCTTAAAAAAAAAATTAAATTAAATTTACATCTATTTTGTATTTTATTGCTTCTAACTCAACATATTACGACAATACAAATTTATAAATGTTTTTTTATTTATGAGTTTATAGCGGTTCTAGGTTCAAATCACAGTACGGTCAATAGAATTTTATTTGAGATTTAGTTGGAAAAAATATTCTAATTTGATTCTCACACCACAACGACGATATTCAGCGGGTAGTTGAACGTTAAGACTTTATTTTTATTTTACTTTAATGGTTAGCGAACGTTTTTCGGGCGAATAGTTTGTTTCTAATTTTCTCTAGAATAGAATAATTTGTAATACTGCATCTTTTAGTTAAAATTCATAATTAAAGGAACAATAAGGCCTTGCTTGATTTTTGGGCAGCTTAAACTCTTTGAAGATAAGCTAACGATAACAAGAAAATTAATTGTTCAATTTCTCAACCTGTTGTCCAAGAAAACGCGCCCGTACAAAAATTTTTTAAAGTTTTTAAATTAGAAAACCCCCTGATAAAATGATTGTACAGTACAGCAAAGAAAACTCAACGACCCCAGTACTTTTACGTATTTTCGGTTTATTAAATTTGTAAATTTGTTTCAATAATATTAAGTCTGGATGCGTGAAGTTTGAAATTAAAAAATATTTTCACCGCTTCACGGAAAATATTTCATCAACGATATCTAACCTAATCCATCTGTCACCTTAATCCTAATCTTCCTATCTAACTAGTTCCCTTACTTTATTACTTCACGTTCCCTAAACACCTTTCTTGCTCCACCCTAACCTTAATCTTACCACAAATAATACAATATTTTAAATCGTGTTGAAAAATAAACCTAATTTTTAAAAAATGCTACCTCTGACTCTTACAAACCTTGCCTAATTAGTTCCTAACCTTAACATAACCTAACTCTTACCCAATTTACACTAACCTTGACCTAACCCTTACTCTTTATCCAAACAAACACAACATAACCTTGTCAAACCAATGCCTCAACTTAACCGAACTGAACCTTCATTCGACCTTATTAAAAAGTCTCTGCCCCTAAGCTAACGCCGATCATAATCATAACATTACCTACCCTAACCAGTTTCTTACAATAATTTAAGGTAGTCATTACCCAGCAAACCTATCCAAACCCTAACCTAGTCCTCCACTTAAATATTATACTCATCCCTGAACCTTACCTACTTTTAAGCCTCCGCCTTAGCCAAATCAGTTAACATTAACCTTATCCCATTCTCAATCCGACAAATCTAACCCGTCCCTAACCATCAAACTTACCGTAACCTAAACGGAAATGAACCCTTACCCAACATTATTCGACATCTCCTCAGCCGCAATCTTAACCCTAACAGTTCCTAACATATCCTAACCTAATCCAACCAGCCTACAACGTCCCAAAGCAAATCACAATCTAACTCTTTCTCTATCTAACCTAAACAGTTCGTAACCTTAGTTTTACACAACCCTTATTTTGATCCTAACCGAGCCTACCCTACTCAAATCAATCCCTAACCGTAGCATAACCGAACCTTATCAAGTCACTCGCTCTAATCTTAGCCGTGAACTAACACGTCCCCATCCGAGCCAAACCTCAATCCCAACCCTACCTAACCTGACCCTAACCCAACTGAACCAATCCTTACCTTATTGGACCTAACCATAGTGGACACCACATTAGCCTAGGAGCAACCACAAAAATCTTTCAAACCGTACTACCAGTCATAGAAATATGTGCACATGCGATCAATAACGAAATCGCAATGCTCAATTGCAATTTGTAATTATAATAACTAGGCACTAATATAGCCTTTTCAAGCCGATGAGATCAACTCGAAGCAACTGAAATTTAGTCGTATCAGGCTAAATAGAATCATCTTCTAAATCATCTAGTACGATTAGCAACTTGAAAAACGCTGAGTTCCGTTGGAAATCCCTTCTCGGACAATGTTTGAAAAAACCTCGATTTCATATCCTTAAAATAAATTTTGTACTTAAAAAAAGAAAAAAGAAAAGCCATTAGGCAAAGCTGGAACACAATAGAATAGATGTTTGGTTAGCAGATGCCCGAAAAAAAGATCTTATTATCAGGTTAGTTATAACAATCAAAAGATTCTATGTATCCATTTCAATGTTAAGGTGAAATAATAACGTCAAATATTTTTGTTCGCAGTAAGAAATGTCTTTTACAAGTCCACGGGAAAATCCTTTCAATCGGAATCCTATCAGAAACGGAAACAAAGGTTGAAAGCAGGGAGGTAAGAAGCTCTTTTATTTACTTTGCTCCGCCATCCTTTTGTTAAAGGAACACAATGTTTTTTTTTTCTTAACTAAGGTCATTTCATAAAATGTTTAAGGATTAGACGCGGCCTCGCAAAAGTGTAGCTTTAGTTTGGCCAACAATGGATGACAATTCTGGCTTTTAACAATGGCTTGGGTGGCCAAAGATCGAAAGTGCATAGTATGCTTTAAATAAAATGCCAAGAGGAAAAGAAACGGTGCATTATTTGAAAATTCTTGTGGAATGAATCAGTGCTAATGTTGGACTAGGGGGCTATAAAAAGAAGACATGATACTTCTTTTTATGCTCTGATGAGAAGAAAAGTCGCCGGTTTGAACCTTTACATGAAAGTTTATTACTTCCTAAAGGACGTTTTTTTCCGTGTTCTAATCGCTCTGTGCATTCAATTTAGTGGTTTCAAGTCGTCGTAAAAATGTTATATACCCTATTTCATTTAGTTTTTTAACATATTTTCACATTTACACAAATGATCGTGTTTTAAAATGAATCAAACATTATATCTTTGTATGTTATAATAATTAATTAATTAGAAAAATGGCTAATATTAAGATTTGACACTACTGCTTTTAAAACTTTCAGGACGTTCTGTATCTCCGTGGGTTTGTTAGATTGCCTAAAATTTCAGACACTGCTAGAAGGAGGCATTTGCCTGTGTAACTTTTATGTGCATTAAGGCCAAGGTAAATGACTTTCGTTAAAATAAACCTCTTGAAGTTTAACCGTCAAACTTTGAACATTCTATTTCAGTTGAAAGTGGTTTTCACCGGAATTCAAGTATATTCCACCCTTCGGTTTAAGACTTTGACCATTGAGCGTGTGAGCATTGTTTCATCCAATTCTCATTCGGGGTTCCTTTATGATGAAAAAAAAGCCCGTAAAAATAATCTTCTGATATTAACTGACGAAGTGAAAACATCCGGGAAGAAGAGCCTGACACTAGTTGGGTAGTCTACCAACTTTCAATATGGACTTTGTTTCGCCCTTATTATCCTCTTATTTGTCCACCTTACAACTATACCCTCAGAAAGTTCCTTGGTAAGTAAATATGCACCAAGTTTGGCCCTCTCGCTTAAAGTTTCAAACTGGCACTACACAGTGAACTGCCTTATGTAATCTACCTTTTCAAATTCCTCCGAGAATACAAATCAGGTCGAGTTTGCATTTTTCCAATGCTGCAATTATTTTCTGGTCTTTTATTTTATCGTAAAGTTAAAAATAAAAATAATTAAATTACTTTGGAAAGAGTCGTTTCCGTAAATTAAGGGACTAACCAATTGTGTAGACAGGTGAACACTGATCACCTACGGCTACTAATGCTCTGTCGTTTATTTTCCTAATGATTTATGGAAAGAGATAAGTTTAAGAGCCAGCACCAGCCAAATATAAGTTAAAAAAAGTAAAATAATTCCTCTCATACCCGGGAATACACGTCCAACTACTCTTCATAATTGTAATGCTTCAGATTTTGACGAAACATAATGATTCACTATTTTTCAAAACCTTTAGCTAATAACTCCTAGCATAAAAAAAAATAATTCAAAAACCTCTCTTTAATGGACCAAATAGATTTTGAGAAAATAGTACAGAAAATGGTAACATTTTTGCCTGTCTATGTGCAACTAAATTGTTCTGAAAAATTGCTGAAATACGGCATAGATTTACAATTAGATGGTTAAACAGAAAGCACAGATTCTCCTGGAAATCAAATGTTTAGGTAGACTTCAGAAAGTTTTGGGATAGGTGACGTGAGGGTAATATTAAGTTAAGGTTAATGACCGATTAAGTTAGGATTGGGTTTTGGCTTTGGTTAGAGATGTGTCAATTTAATTTGGATAAAAGTTAACTTAGGCTAGTTTAATGTTAGCGACTCGTTATGGTTAGGATTGGGTTCAGGTTTTGGTTAGAGATGTGTTAGTTTAACTTGGATCAGCGTTAACTT
>CM077100.1:20134927-20150725 GCA_039619505.1 Cimex hemipterus | reverse complement strand
ATATATATATGAAATATTTCTGGATTATTAATCACTTTTTGTTGTAAATTTAAATATAGCTTTTGAAAATCTTTTTAGTAAAAACTTGATACGATTCGATAAGATAGCCAAGTTAGCCACTTCGAGGCCGCGCGACCCCATCCAGTCTGTACGTCAAGCGGATTTACAAAGAACGATCGCCAGTGCTGTAAAAATGAATGGAGCGTCCGCTGGACGAAAATACTTCTAAATTATATAAATGTAAAAAAGACATCGGCCCCTTGCTTGCGGAGGCTGGGAAGGGAAAAGGTCATACCAGGCTGCGCATAAGTCATTCCAAGATGACACAACGACGGGGTTGAGCCCAGGAAAGTTTCCGTCGGTGGAGAGTTTATCACGGTAGGGCAAATAATAACAGACAGCGAAGAAAGAAACAGGACATCCGGAATGTCCTTTGCGCGTTGATGGGACAAGGCAGCGGGCACAAATCTGAATATCTCAGGACCATAACATTTTTTAAGTTTTGTGTAAAACTTTGTACCTTCCTCTATGAGATACGTGCCATTTATTGGGAAGGAATGTAGTTATTAGCGTAAGTGAAAGGGCTCGACATCAATTACACCGAGGAATATCGAGCACTTAGTTAAAATGAATGTTATTTATTAGCGTGAATAGAAGGGTTTATCACATAGGTTGTACGGTTTTATGAACATTCGTCCCCAAGGTCTCCACGGGCACATATATTTGCTTTAATTTAAGCTATACGTTGCAGTCTTGATGAAGGCATTAAGTGGGTTGAAAGCTTGACGACAAATTTGGAATTTTTTCTTTGTTGACTTTCTTCTCGATAATCGTATACCATATGCGACATCAGAAGCCGATAAAAACACGTCAAAAGAAGTTTACTCTCAGTTGGTTTAATCCACGATAACCCGACGAAGATTGAGTACTCTGGGATATCATGAATGTAATTTATTAGCGTGAATATCGAGCATGCTGCAGTTGAGTGAATGTAATTTATTAGCGTGAATACAGACGCTATCCTCAATTACCCAAAGGAATATCGAGTCTGGAATAGGATGAATATAATTTATTAGCGTAAATGGAGAGGCTATCCCCAATTACCCTGAAGAATATCGAGTATGCTGCAGTTGAGTGAATGTAATTTATTAGCGTGAATACAGAGGCTATCCTCAATTACCCAAAGGAATATCGAGTACTCTGGAATAGGATGAATATAATTTATTAGCGTAAATGGAGAGGCTATCCCAAATTACCCTGAAGAATATCGAGTGTGCTGCAGTTGAGTGAATGTAATTTATTAGCGTGAATAGAGGATGCCCAAGGAATATAGAGTACTCTGGGATAGGAGGAATATAATTCGAATCAATTAGTTTAAATTGTAACCGTGTTTGTATACGACCCAATGAACATCTCCTGTATAACTTGACTAAATCTAATTCAACCTTTTCCTAATCAAACCACCCTTTTTTCGAATTAATTAAAATTTCCCCAAATCAAATTGAAACGTTTTCAAACGAAATGATATTTCCTAATAGAATACTTTTTCTAATTGCGAAATACAATGTTGGTAAACGGTTTTGCGTTTTGTGGTGGTAACTTGAATGAAAATTTCAGCTACTTGTAAATGAATTTAATCAAAAAGTATTGTTTCGTATTACTATCTTGTTGTCATAGAATTGAACGAAACTGCACAAAAATGAACGGTTTTGATAAAACAAAATCGTCCGTGAATGAATTGAATAAGAATTAAAATGGGATAGTATGAAATATTGTACAAAAATAGTTTCACACGAGATTAAAGGAAATGTACGGAATGTTTAGAAATATGATTGAACAAAATGGCAACGTCATGAATAGATGGAATAGCGTTAATAGAAAAAAAAAGAATCTAGAATAAAATATTAAAAAAATGAAAGAAAAAGAAATTAATTGAAATCCATAACTGGAAAGGGAGAAAATTTGATTTTTTTTGAACAGCGGTAAATACAAATCCAATAGATAATTTATTGAGAAATGCATAGTAAGAGGGGCAAAATATTGAAACAGGGCCAAATATAATGGGATTACATGGAATGATGAGATTGTACAAAAAAGGAATTGAAATTGAACGGGATGCAGTGGAATACAAACGAATTTAATTGACTGTCCTGTGCGTTTTAATATTATACCTATGCTGGTTAATTACCAATTGGTAATGAAATATATTGAAATGTTCTAAAAGGAATAAAATCGTTAATAGTTATATATCAGGGTCGTAAAATAAATCCCTATGCAAGAAATTTAAGTCTCTTTAAATATGATTTTTGTTATTGTTGATATCTTTTATGACGAAATATCAATCTACTTTCTATTTTTATTCAAATTAACTTTTTTCAGTAGAAAATGAACTGTGTTTCTTATTTAAAAGGAAGCTTTTTAACTATAAATTAAATTTTTTTCCCGACAAATTAACTATTTTCAAATTCAAACCAACTCTTTTCCGTCAATTTTACCATTTTAAATTTCAAATTAACTCTTTTTAGTTGGAAAAAGAACTGTGTTTTTTATTTAAAACGAAGATTTTTAACTACCAATTGAATTTTTTCCCCGTCAAATTAACTATATTTTAACTTCTAATCACCTCCTTTTTCAACCAAATTAACTATTTTTCAATTCAAACCAACTCTTTTCGCCAATTTTACCTTTTTCAATTTCAAATTAACTCTTTTTAATTTAAAATTATTTCACATTAATTTTTAACTTCAAACTTTCATATTTCTTGATCTGTCAAATTAACATTTTTCAATTTTAAATTAGCCATTATTGCATGAAATTAACCCTTTTTAATTTAAAATTAACTCCCTCCCGTCAATTTAACCGTTTTTAAAGCATAAAAAACATAGAAGATATTTGTAATATCAGCGTGAAAAGAAAAATTCCGGTATATTCTGGAATATTTTTAATACGAAATAACTAGGCTTTCCAAAAACCATACGCGATTCATTAAATTAATATTAGAATAACATTAAATATACAAATAAATTATTCTTTTTTCTAATGTGTAATATTTTTAAATACGAGTTCTTCTAAAATATATACCACGTGAAAATAATTAAAAAAGAAATTAAAATTAAAGAACAATAAAATTACATATAAAATTTATCTGCGTATAATTTATCACAATTTATTTTTAATTTTTCATTATAATTAATTTTCATAGTTTTATAAAAGCACAATTATTTTATATTTGAGCAAAAATCGCAAACATTTTTATATTTTTCATAATATCTATGCTAATTTGTGTATGGTGTTTAGTGATCATTAGCCAATGATTATTCGGGGATCGTGAGATGCGGTATGGTTTGACGTAAGCGTTCGAAAAACATTTTCTCTATCGTGCCAACGTTTCGATCTTTACTGGGATCATCTTCAGGGACCAGGATTTACGAACATTGTTTAAATTTTACAAATACATGTAGGATGTGAAAAAAAGCCAGTAACAAACAAATCCGTAGTTTATAAAATCAATTGTTTAACTGTTCGACAACTTACATCGATATTAAATCCCGATATCTGGATAAGAGAGTAAAGCAACATATCGATGTTTGCAAAAAACCGTACCGTTTTGAACACCAACACAATTTCGACTTCAACAATCTAAAAATCTTACACACAGAACAAAACAAACATAAACGAATGATTTAGATCAAAAGAGATAAACACAGCACCACTTATAGAACAGACAGATGTAAACTCAGTCGCACCTACGCCAATATCGTTGATCAAATTGAATACATATATCATCTCTACATCACACAAAACATATAATAAGCCTTTATGAAGCCCTGAAGATGATCTCAATAAAGATCGAAACGTTGGCACGATAAAGAAAATGTTTTTTTAAAACCTACGTCACACCAGATCGCATCTCACGACTATAATAATCTATGTTTTTTATTGCTTTAAAGAATTAGTTTGTACGTAAAAAGCTTAATTTGATACGAAAAGAGGTGAATTTGAGTTAAAACGAGTTAATTTGAAATTATAACAGAATGGGAAATCATTTAAAAAAATTGAATTGCTTTTAAACTTTTGTAAACTTTAAGTATTTAACACGTATGTCTATCTCGTTTCTACGGTGCGTATTCTAAATTTGGAGAAAAGCAGTTTTTCTCGAAAAGAACTCAAGATAATCAATTAAAGGGAAAGTCACGCGTCTCTGTTTGTAATTTTTTTGTAAGAAAAGTAATAAACGTTACAAAAATGAGAAAAGCTGAATTTTTAATCTTTAGCTGTTACTAAATGATTCGATTGTTTTTTGACTATCGTCACTGTATTTCCTGTAATATTTATTGTACAAAAAGAGCATATGATAAAAAGGTATAAATAATATGATGAGGCATAGAATAATTATCCTGTACGGTGTATTATGATAATTTTCCCAATACGTAAAAAACAAAAATACAAACCAGCTTGTTAAATTACATAAATGTTTTTCTCCAGAGGAGTGCGTGTTTTAATTTCAACATTTTCAAGTGCTATAAATTAAAGGTAAACTTAGGCAGTTACTCGCTGTACTGGCACCAGCCTTAGTTTAAAATGGGCAAGAAATGTATTAAAAAAAAGTTTGTGGATGTAGTTATTGGCTTCACAGTCTGATGCTAACTGGGATACAAAAAATATGGCCATTATTTGGAAGAATGATTAAAAAATTCGACATTCAATTATTCATTGAACGTCATGACTCAGGAGCCTGTTATTATTCAATTACGTCTAATATTAATTTAATTTTTATGATTTCCCTTTAAGAATACATAAGAGTTGGAGTATGTTGTGAAAATGCCCCGCGCATACTAATTAGAAAGTCGATTATTAGTGAAACGGGTGTGGGCGTGGAAGGAGGTCGGATGAAACTTCCAAATGGCGATGCCGAAAGGATCGATAAAATGATAATCGTCATTCTCTGGATTATGTAGGATTTTCTCGGTTGTTTGTTTGTTTGTCTACTTAACCAGTTGTATTATCCCGTGGCGCTGCGTCCGGTTGCACAGTCGGCGGTTATTGAGCCGTGCCTCCAATGAGAAACTAAACGGCGAAACCGGCCGAGAGGGAAAACTACATTAACGATGAACAAAACTCGACAACCCAAAAATTTCCCTTTAGTTTAAATTCGACGATTTCGAATGTAATTTGTCTGTGTTACATTTACGTAAGTGAGAACGCGGCCGGTTCGGACCGTTCGAAAATAATCCACCATTACAGACGTCGTCTAATCAGCGACATATACAGTCCATTTGCAGAAAATTAGATATGTCGGCTGGATACGTGTTTCATTCACTTCGCTTGCGGCCGAAATTAAACCGAGCAGATTTCTTCTTGGAATCCGACAACCTCTTGTAAGAATGAACCACGTTCAAAAAAGATTCGAGCTGGATAGAAATAATCGGGTGAGATTGAAAGAAATTTGTTAATGCCACACCCCCGCAACAGGGGAGGGCTAACTAAGCAATCGATAATACAACTCTGCCAATTAAAGTGATTAATCAACACAGTTCATTTTATTTATTAATTACTATGAAAAACTGAAAGGATAACTAGGCCCGCACGACAAACCATTGCCCGTTTTTCCATTGTCGGTCCCTTTCATCTCAAAGAAGACGACTAAAAAATACTAAATATAAAGAATAAATATCTCACTAGCACTTTCAACACGACACACAACTATGACACATCAACACAGAAAGCACGCTTTGAGTGAATAAAAATCTTTTAATTAAACCTAAAATATCTATATTGTATACATTCACTTTCGGTTCTTACATGTATTTATGTATTATAATTAAACTAATTATTTTAATTGTTTATAATTAAGTATTTACTATTATAATATTTATTTGTGTTATAATTTCCGCGTTTCGCTCGTTCAAATTGAGCGCCATTAAAATAATCAGCTGCTAATTGGAACGTCGCGGTTGGCGGAGGTTTCAGCGGGCTCATTTTGGCAATTCATGTCGAGAGACCTGGCTGTAGAAGTCCTTCAAGCTGATGATGAGCTAAAGAGCTCGAAATCCGGATCGGTGCAAAACAACTTACTGTGATTAGGAACTATGTTTATAAGAAAAAAATATACCAAAATGTGTTCGGATTAGTGGGAGTCAACTAACCGGTTAAGCTATGGAACAATAATTCGACATTTTTTTCATTGTTTTTAGTCCTAATAGATTTTTGTTTTTTTCACTAGGAGAATTTTAAAAAAATGACATATGTTTTGCTTAAAAAAATTTACTCGGCTGTTAAAATAGATTGTGCGTATATACAATCCTCGGATAAAGATCAAATCAAGCATTCTCAGGACAGGATTTTGAAGATATTGGCTTACAGGTTGTATTTAAAGCCACAATTGTGGCTGATAATCCGTGGGATGGCGGCACACCGATCTTGGCTTGCACTCTCAAATATTTACCATTATTGACTATTGGGCTTGGTATATAAAACGGGCGACTATGGACGAAGGACGTGAACTTTTTAGGTAATTCAGCGTCATCGATGCCAAATCACGCCACTCCATAAAACAATAAAACACAGGCACACAATAAAAAAGAGATTAAAATTGTAAATTTATCGTAAAATGTAGACAGTTTAAACAGTTAATTGTAAAGAATAGATAAAGGCTGTAAAATGTAACCTCAACAATAATTAATACTGACAAAATATTTTATAAAAAAAAAAGTGTTGTATAAATTCTTATAAATTTTCCCATCTCTAAGGAATCAATAAAGTCTTTATTGACGGTTATGTCTCGAGGAATAAGTCGCACCGAAAAGTGAGGAGCCGAGGGAAGGGCGGTGGGAAATGAGAGAGACGGTGAGAAAATAAGACAGAGAGGAAGTGAGAAAGAAGGGCAGTGTAATGAAATGAAAAGGGAGTTAGTGATAGAACATGTGTCACTCCGACCCTTGATAAGGCCCCATAGATTAATCACGACCGTAATACTACGGAGATATCTCAACGGCCATCTTGCCTACCCGATATTATTCCCCGGGCCTTCTTACGATGGAGTTTGTACGGAAAATGCAATATTATGTACTGATACGAGATTAAAGACGGCTGATTACTCTTTAATACAATCGTAACCCTACAACGAATACAAATTTCAACAGTAATGCTAACATAAAACATAAACTTGCTACTTTTATAATGTAAAAAATATAAAAAAAGAAAGAAAAACTAACAATAAAACTAAATACACTAACAGACAACAATTTACACCCACTTGTAACATACCTTGCTTAGCATATAGTTTTATATATTAATTAAAGTTTCACGTTCTTATTGTTTGAGTTAAATTGAGTCTTTGTCTAAAAAATGTTAAAAAAATTTCATTGCTATAGAAAATTTTAAAAATTAAAAGACCGACAGATAAAATTCGGCTTAATTTTGTTATAGATTTTTAATTAACACTTCAATATTGAATATTTCCTACTCTTGTCTTAATTACATCTCGAAGACCTTTCGGCATACTTTCTACCAGTCTGGAAATGTCTCTTTCTTGGAGGTTAGCTCATTTTTCAGGAAGTGTCCTTTCAAGATCAGGAAGTGATGGGCGGGGTCTTTTGAGGTTATCTCAAAAAATGATCGATGGGGTCCAAGTGTGGAGAACGGACTGGCCAAGCTCAGACCCTGATGTTCTGCTGATGAAGGTATGTTTGTACTATGCTACAGGCGTTACCGTGCATTAAAACAGGATTGTCGCTGATTTCATCGAGGTTAGGCAAAGCCTGATGCTCCTGAATTTCATCCACATAGCGAATGGCTGTCTAAGGCCCATAACGAACAACACCCAACTCTGTGTGACTCTCCATTGAAATTCGAACACGGGACCTTTACTTTACGGTGATGAGCGCCGTGTCAGTGACTGAACCTTGCGGCCACCGACGCCCCTATTAACGTATTGTATGTCGTTATTGGTGAGTGAATGAATATCTGAATGAATATTGGTGGTATGCCCTGTCACTTGAAGTGTGCAGATGTGTCGAAGGTTCGCAACCATAAAATCAGCACTGAATACATAGATTAAATTGAAGTTGAAAATGCAGAAATATTAAAAGTGCAGAGAGGAAAGACGTGTACTGGCTATGAACTAGCCGTTTGCTAAAAAAAAGGAAAATGAGAACGTATGGTGGAAGATCGTTTTACAGCAACTCTAGCTACAATCGGTTCCGCTGGTTCTTCATTTGCTTCCTCCGACATCGTAACGCACGTCGTACTCATTAATTCTGTGATAGATATCAATACGGCAATTCTCTCAATCACTTGTTTAAATACATATCTTTACTTGGAGAGTAGCCTAATTTGACGGTCCTGATCAATGCCACATTGACACTACAGCTTTTATCTTTATAATTTTAGCTTTATATCCAAAGAACGAGCATACACGTCAATTTTGTACTAATAGAAAAAAAAACATGATATTATTGTATATATTTTATTATTTACTCAGACGAAATCGTAAGAATGATGATTTTATTAATTAATTGTAATTTATTAATTAACGAACGTGAGAGTGCGCGTTTCGCAGAAGTCAATATCGTTTCCTCTCTCTCTTTCTCTCTTGCTCTCTCTTCT
This sequence comes from Cimex hemipterus, assembly GCA_039619505.1. Taxonomy (NCBI): domain Eukaryota; kingdom Metazoa; phylum Arthropoda; class Insecta; order Hemiptera; family Cimicidae; genus Cimex; species Cimex hemipterus. Next base: position 20,142,118 of record CM077100.1, on the reverse strand, counting down.
TCTTGCAAAATTAGAAAGTTAAAATTGATTTCCCAAATTCCGAAGATTATTTTGGTTTTAATTTGTTCCGACTCCTTTTCCAATAAGCCGTCCGAAGAGCCGGTAATTTCGCCTCGCATTGGAATAATGAAGACAAAACTTGGTTATTAAGGAAATCGCTAACATACCTGAACTCTCTCATTACGGTAAATTTTTCTCAAAATGCTTAATTATCAATCCAATTTTGTATACGGCCACTAAAACGCTAATGGACCTCTAATGAACAGGGTGAAAATTAAAAGGAACCACCTCGTACTTCCCATTTACGGTGAGTTTTTAATAAAAAGGAAGATTTAAAGAAAAGGATAAAATTTATTTTCAATCGTTTTTTTTTTTAAATTGTATTAACTTCTCTTGAAATTGCTTTTGAATTGATACTTGGAATTTGAAATGTAAACAGCTGACATCGTATTTGCACCTCCCGGACAAAACTGGATCACCGGAAAAAACACAACTTTTCAGAATTCGGCTATTAAATTTAGATCTTTTGTACAAATTCAATTTTTCGGCTAACTTCGTGTGTTATTATGTTTACACTCAATCGAATTCAATTCAAATAGTACAGGATATTTAAGTTCTTAAATGTAGTTTTCCACGCAAGGACACATTCCGGGATATCGCACACAAACTGTGTGTAAACTGTGATAAGTCAAGTTGTAATTTTTTTAAAACTTTTATTGCCGGCATACTACATTGGTCATCTTCTTTCTTATAATATCTTTTCTTATCTTTCTCGCGTTTCAAGCTTACTAATTTATTTTACTATTTATCGAGCCAAGTTATGATGTTTTATGACCAACTCGTCTCTTTTCTTTATCCTATCGCTAGCCTCTATGTACCACTAGGCTTCGTCGATTGTGAAAAAATAACAAAAAAACAAAACATAATTACACAGAAATACAAAACATGATAGACTCCTTTGCATTCATACTACCCTAGAATACTCGATATTCCTCGGAGTATTTGGGGGGACATGACCCTCAATTCACGCTAATAAGTACATTCACACACCGGACTTCGTTCACACTACTCCTGAGTACCCGGCATTTCTTGCGGGGTTTGGAGTAAAGCCCTCCATTAACACAAATAAATACATTTATACTCACAAGGTAAAACCGCTAAAGATAACAGGTATGATAACCACACTTGGTCTTGATTAGTTTTTTACGAAAATTGGCGTACTTTTACATAAGCACTAACAACTCGTCAAATGAGATTGAAATTTTTCGAAATTAAGCCAGTTTAAAATTTCTAAATGCTTGAGTTCTGTTAAAAATAAAATTATACAACATTTTAGGGGGTGTTTTCTTACTCTAATAGAGACGGGTGGGTTCAAATTTGTTGTAAGATTAAGGGTTCAATATGTTCTGAATTTTGCAGAGAAACTCGAGTATCATCCCAAAAAAAGCACGAAACCATAATAATAACAATAATATTTTTATTTGCTAATAAAACATTGTAACAGTACATAACAAAAATATTCTTTAATATGTACATTAAAATTGGTTTTTTCCGACAAATGAACCCTTTTAAAATTCCAATTAATTATTTTTAATTTCAAACAAGCCCTTTTTAAATCCAAATTAACCCGATTTTATGTCAAAATACGTTAGTTTTTTAATTTCAAATTAACTAAATTATTCGGAAACATTATTTGTGTAATATATAAAAAAAAGGATTCTTCGGTAAATGCTAGAAGCACAAAGAAAAACACAGTTAACAACTTTTGACCTCGATAGGAAGGGGGAATGGAAGAAAAATCGTGTCGAAATACTTTATTCCTCTTAATATACCACACTTAAATTTAACAGGAATACATCCAAATTTATTCAGAGGGATACTAAAACGAAATATACAATGTAGCCCGGAACTTTCATAACACCCTGTTTCAGAATGTATCGCTCGGAGAATATTCACGGTTATGAAAAACATCGTTAAAATATATTTATAGTTTTATGTAGAATTACAAGAGAAAAAAAATTGAAAAGTGAATATTTCTTTAAAAGAAGAGCAACAATCTTGGTTTTGTTAATTTTTTGATGGCATTTATTAAGGTCGTAATAGACAATTTTAATATCACTTCATACATTTTAGACCCAGTTCTTTCCCTTCCTAGGACGGGCTCAGGGATATCGTCAAGTATATTACCGTCTTTGGTAAGGCAATATAATTTGTTATGTGTGGTGGTTAGAGACCGTTAATCGATAATTAATTAAAAATCGTGAGATGCGGTCTGGTGTGACGTAGGTTTCAGAAAAACATTTTCTTTATCGTATCAACGTTTCGATCTTTACTGAGATCATCTTCAGGGCCTGTGGGGTTTACAAACATTGTTTACTACTACTAATTACATTGTACTAATATTGCATTCACTTTTCCACATTCGAAATGTATTGGCTAAATGTAAACAATGTTTTTTAAATCCCAGGCCCCGAAGATGATCTCAATAAAGATCGAAACGTATGCACGAGAAAGAAAATGTTTTTCGGAAACTTACATCACACCAGACCGCATCCCACGATTTTTAAATAATAATACGTAATGTTTTACAATAAATAAAGATATTGCTAATTTAAATAAAATAATTTGCCTAATTTCATTGATAAATTCTAAAATTTTAAGCGTAAACATTGATGGATTCATCTAGCACAGGATAATTGTATTGCCTGATTTTTCGTGATTATATGGCCATCGTGAATACTAGATTTATTTAAACATAATAAACATAAATATAAATAATCTTGTATCATTTGGTCTTATATTTAATTTTATCCATTTGTTTGTCAAAAAAACCCAAAAATTCATTAGTTTTATATTTATTTGTATGTACATTTTTTATTTTCACTACAATTAATTTTCTTATACCATATGTCACTGATTGTGTATATCAAAACGCTCAAATAAACAGGAATTTTACATTACATGCCTTTATTTCATGCAGACTTGAAAGACTTTTTAACGATTTTAAAAAGTTAATTTGAAATTCAAATTGTTATTGGAAGTTAAAAAGTTAACATTAATTTGACATTAAAGCGGTTTAATTTGAAATCGTAACACGATAATTTTATGTTTAAAAAGTTCATATGACGGAAATAATTCTAGCGTTAATTGTGGGCCGGAACTGTAAGGCAAAGGGTCCGGTATTCGAACCCGACATTCTTACATTTTTTATTTTTTTCAAAACCACCTGCACCCTATATTTCATATAACCTGGCCGTTGAAAACCCCTGGTAAAAAATAAATAATATTAAAAAAAACCTATAAAAACCAAAACCGTTGTTTTGCATTTATTAAACAATTATTTATTTTATTATATATTTTGTTTAAAGACTTGGCTTCGTAAGAATCACCCATTTGATTTTATAAAAAATGTTCCAAAACCATTTGACAATTCGTTCAGAAAAACGTTTGATATTGCTATAATGACATTTTAAATAAGTTACTATAAAAAATACTTCACCATTGTTTTAAAGTTAAGGTTAAATTTGGTATACTACGATGTCATAGACATTGATTTGAAATAAGCAATTAATTTAAATAGTTAAGATAAATTTAGAAAACCAATAGACAAAGAAAATGGATTAATTGTCCAATAACGTTTTGATGTTTTCTACATCTGCAATGCAGAAACCTGACCTTTTTCAAAATACATCCTCAGTTGAAGAATACTTAGAAGTGTGTAAAGATTAGTGACCGTTAATAGATAATTATTCTGATATCGTGAGATGCAGTCTGGTGTGATGTTGGTATTAGAAAAACATTTTCTTTATCGTGCCAACGTTTCGATCTTTTTTTGAGATCATCTTCAGGGCTCAAAGTGTTCGTCTTCTGTGAGATTGTGCCATTCTTGCGTGTCGTGGGCACTCTCAACTAGAGATGCAAGAATGGCACAATCAAATAGAAGACGAACACTTTGAGCCCTGAAGATGATCTCAATAAAAGATCGAAACGTTGGCACGATAAAGAAAATGTTTTTCTGATACCTACATCACACCAGACCGCATCTCACGATATCTGAACAATAGTTAGGAGATTCAGTTGAGAGCAAGACTCAGAACAGATATGTTTTTAATTTAGAAACTTCCTTTCGAAAAACGACAATTTTGCTCTAAAAAAATCACACGACGGCAATAGCAAACTAAAAATCTAGACTTTGATTTTTTTTAAAATATTGTAATTATCTTAAATTTTGTTTCTAATAATACGAAACAAGACGCAAGAAATTTTGTCTGGTTTATGTTTTCGTCATTCGTTTTGTTGGAGAGAGGCGTCCCGTTTTTACTATCCCCGGTCCAAAGGACGGAATAACAAGGGGATGAATTAAATTAATCCTCTCTGAAAGGATCATGGCAGTCTGATTAACTAAGCTTTGACCGCATCAACAGTATCTTTAATAACACAGAGTCGCTGAAAGTCACAAGCATTTTCGTATGACTTTATAATATGACTTTTAACACGTGAATTTTAATAAAACATATGACTTGTAAGAAATTTTATTCTAACGTTCATCCCACTCGCTCCATGGTTATTCAAAAGTACAAAAATATTGCATAATATTTCATTGAGTGCGAACTATTCGCACATTATTTTACGTGATATAGCAAAACAAAAAAATAAAGCCTTCTAGGATCATTTGGACAGTTTTTAATATCATTAACGGGTTTTAACTTCAAATTAATCTTTTTTAAATTCAAATTAGTCCTTTTAACTTCCAACTAAACTTTTTAATTTCAAATTAACGCTTTTAACACCAACTTAAGCAATTTTGATTTCGAATTTATCTTTTTAAACTTCAAATTAACCTTTTTAATTTCGAATTAACCGGTTTTGATTTAAAATTAATCTTTTTTATCTTCAACCTAATCCTTTGTAATTTTACAATAATCCATTTTAACTTCAAAATAACCTTTTTAACATCAACTTAACCGGTTTTGATTTAAAATTAATCTTTTTTTAACTTCAACCTAACCCTTTGTAATTTCAAATTAATCCTTTTTAACTTCAAAGAAATCTTTATAATTTCAAATTAACCCTTTTTAACTTTAGATTAACCCGTTTTAATTTCAAATTAATACTTTTTAACTTCAAACTAACCCTTTGTAACTCCAAATTAACCCCATTTAACTTAAAATTTGTTCTCTTTAACTTCAAAATTAACCATTTTGAATTTCAAAATAACCATTTTTGATTGAAAATTAACCCTTTCTTACAGAATAAGAAGAACTAGAAATATTGCAATGGTTTTTATGTGTTGTATTCACCCCTATTCGGCCAGTATTGTATTTTTACTTTTTATTTTAAAATTAACCCTTTTTAAACAACAACCTTGCCTATTTGTTCAAATTACTTCCTTTTAATTTCAAATTAACGCTTCTTTAACTTCCAAGTAAACTTTTTTATAATTTCGAATAACTATGTTAAAGCAATACGAAAAAATTCCTGTATATTTGCGAGTTTTGTTTCAGTTTATACAAAATTCTAATAAGACCATATGAATGAAATAAATCAAAGTAATTATAATTTAAAATTATATAAAATTTATATGAAAGTAAATAAAAAGTAAAGGATCCTTCTTCTAATTTGAGAATTTAAAGAATTTTTATTTGGCTGTTTATATTTAAAAAAAATACTAAAAATATGTTACATAAATTTAAATATATATACAAACGATTCTACATATAATTCAAGATTTTTTAAAATATAAAATATTTTCTTTCCTATAAAACCATATTAAATAAATTGCTATTAAAATTGAAAATCACATAAAATTAATGAGAAAGACAAATGGCTTCTGTTAATTCGAAATTGTTTTAAAATATAAAATATATCATATACCTATTATTTTATATTTGAAAAAAATGGAATTATTTGAAGAATTATTATTTTTTTAAATTTAATTTTATATAAGTTTATATTTTAATTGTAATTAATTTTTATTTGATATTTACGGTAAGAACGAATTGTTTTGGATGTTGAATCTTTTTCCTAAATATTGTTGTTGTTGTATATGGAGACACCCTGCATACTTGGTAGTGGGATTTATGACATCAATTATGATGCAATTGCCATTTTCCTTGACTAAATAAGTAAAGATGTACCGACTGTTTATTGGGTTTATACCAAAATCAGAGCATTATATATATTAAATGGAGTGGTATAAAATTTAAAACTTTTATTTTATGATCGATAAAGGTATGTTAGAAAGACGGATTTCAATTTCCAATTAAAGCGAAAATCCGGACGTATCCAATGCGGAGGCTCATCCCCTTTGGATTATTTGAAAAGTCATTGGAATTGTTAGGTGGAGCAGACGTCAAACCGTACGGTCAAAGGGCCCCGTAGGTGGGTCAACTTTAATCAAAATTGGATAAATATCGTACTTCAAACCCGTTCAACCAATGGGGCCGGGTCAAAGACAGAAAAAATGAATAATAGCCATTAAGGGCCTGATTTCCTTCGCAAAAAAAAAAAAAAAACTCTAGAGGTCGGTAAACAGATTTGAGTTATGAATGGAAAGTTTTGAACGGTGATAAACATATCGGAAGACCGATTGATACCAGGTGGAGCCTGACAAACGGGCCCCTAAGTGGTCTGGAAAACATTTAGCCACAGCTCCAGAAAGTTACACGGGAAAAACGTCGACCCGGTCGAAAAAGGGGGTTCGGCTATGGAACTTGTAGCTTGGCCAAAGACTTTTCGAGATAGATTTACAACGGATCGTTCCATTTGGAGCCTAGTGCAGAAAGGCTGCTTTCCTACAGCACCAAACTTTACACAAACCCTTTCCGGCCCAAATCTTTAACTTCTCCCTAGTTAATTAATTGTTTAATTATATTCTTCTTAGAACATCGTAGGCGGTGGTCTGGGGTGATAACCAAAAGATTTGACTCCTCAAATATATACACTAGACTTAAATTCAATAATTTCGTGGTCCGCTTGACCAATTAATATATTACAATTAATTAAGGTTTTTTTTTAGTTGAGATAAAAAATCAATGGCATGAGCGGGATTCGAACCCACGATCTTCGTCTTGATTCGGCGCTGCTCTACAACTTGAGCTATCGTGACCTAGATCCTCCACTCGGACGCTAACGTCCCATCCCCACCTTTTGAATTTCCCTCCTCTTTGTATGTATATATATATATATATA
>CM077100.1:20065437-20087937 GCA_039619505.1 Cimex hemipterus | reverse complement strand
GCACAGACTTATAGGACGAACTAAGCCTAAACTATCGAGAAAAAAAACAACTTTCAATTGACAAAACACTACTACAACCGATTTGGACGTACGGAATAGAACTGTGGAGAACCGCTTAACCTTCCAATATCCAACGTCTCCAACCCTTTTAATCTAAAATCCTCAGATCCATTGCAATTGCTCCTTATTACGTCTGAAATGCTACATTCCACAACGACGTTCAAATTCCTTATATCCAAAAATTTATTCCCCAAAGTTTCACAAAAAACTCTTCCACCATCCAAATAGACTTGCCCAAGCCCTGTCCGATAGAACCCATCCCTACAACTCCATAGGTGGTCTTACAAGGAAATGGCCCCACCTCCTTTATGAGTTAACTGTAAAAAAACATAAACAAAATGAAGAAAGAGGATTGATTATTTTCTCCCCTCAGTGTAAACAGTTGTACATAAGTTCATGTATCCGCAAATGACATATTGTAATAAAAATAAATAAATATTTAAAAAAATTGATTTCACATTTTGTAAAATCGTTTAGTTTCTCTCGGCAATTTACAGAAGTTAGCGATAGATTAAAAAAAAACTCGTTTCCCAGTTTATTCAACCCGATCTTCGTGCGCAGATTTAAACATGGCATAAAATACAGAATGTTTGTATCATTTCCCAATTCAGCGTATTGGACTGATCACGGAATCTACCTATAAACGTGTAATTTCAAGAATTACACCCCTTTTATAAACAATTTTCCGGCGTAGCTCTAAGAATGTGACTGCATCGAAGCACTTAACGAGAAAAGCAATTTGCGTTATTGAAACGGATAACCAGCCCCTTACACAAAGCCACTAAACTCCATGGAAATAGAAGACTGGTTTTCATTCAGAAATATTTATACTTTTCTACCTATAAAGGTGCAACCTCATAAACGTATACGATCGATTTTCCTTATTTTAACGTATTAACTTATTTGAATCAGAATGGTTACAGCTTAATACACTGAGAGGCCAAATAGGTGGCCACCTTCATTTCTTAATAAATACATGCGATCGTTATAATTATAATTTTTTCTTGTTTACTGGATTTTTTTAAAAAGAGAAATATAAGATATAATTAAGGTAAAAAAAATTATATATATAATTAAACTGGGTAAAACAATTATACTAAAAATGTTTCTATGGGATCAATGAAGAAAACATTCAAATCAGTGAGTGGTTCCACTTCTTCGAATTGATCACCACTTGCATTTGACGTGGCATCGATTTTATGAGGTTGTGAATGTAGTGAGTGCTTTGAGGTATTTTCACACTCCTCTAACAGCGGCTTTCTTCATTTTTACAAATTCTCTGGAATCACTGGGCGACGTTTTACCGTCTTTGACAACTCGTCCTAATAGGGTTCCTAATGGTAGCAAAGGTACTAGGAGGTGGGGTTTGTGTGCCCCAGGCACTGCAGCCTTCTGGCTTATTGTACCTTCCTAGTTCCTTAGTTTAGTCAATAAACTCGATCCTTTTTCTCAGGAGTATCAAGTCATTGACTGTTATTGCTTCAATGTGGTTCTCTGAGTTGTTTTTATGCGCTAGATTGAACCTCCATTGAGCCGTTGCTTCGCATTCCTCCTCCTCATTACATAGTCTGCAAATGGGATCATCATTGTATATGCCCATGTTGTGCAGATGTTTTCTTACATGCCAGTGGCCGTTCAGTAGTCCCACCACTCCGCTGTGATTTACCCTCTCCAATTGTAGTAGTGCTTTTGCTAGTTTTGGTGAGGGTTGTTTTATAACCAGTTTACTGTGTCTAGCACTGCTAGAGTTTATCCACTTCTCTCTTTGTTTTGTTTGAATCCATTCTGCGATGGAGGATTCTACGTTTGTTTTGGATATCCTAAGGATAGACTCGGGGCCTATGTATGGTCTTGTGGATCCTCCTCTGGTCAGTCTGTCTGCTTCTTCATTACCCAAAATTCCCCTGTGCCCTGGCACCCAGGATACCGTTACCTTGTTGTGTTTTCCCAGGAGGGTTCCTATATGCCGGCCATTCCAAAAATTGAATTGAAGCCCGTCCCAAATAGTCACCAATTATCCTGTCTGTATGGATTGCATTGTCACGTACAAAATAAAACCGTCGCAGATTAGTGGCATATAAGGAATAACTTCTGATAATACAGCTTCAATCTATCGCGCAGTTGTTAGGAAGCCCTCGATGAAGATCAAGTTTGTGAGACCGCCCAAGCTTCAAAAATGTTGCGAGGATATATCGCTCTCCTGTCTTTGTCCAAACCTCTCCGGCCATCCGAAGACTTCAGACAAAACCTTGACTCAGAGGAACATAGGTTTTAGTACAATCTTTCTAAGTCCGACTGTAATTTTTCGCGAAAGATAACCCGGCTTGTCAGCAGTCTGGACCAATGGCAAGTCTTCTCGCGCGTTATCCAGCTTCTGAATGACTTCAACTGACATTAACATTTTAACCTGTTGAAGTCGTTGCTCGTTAGATTAGGAAGTACATTTCAAACAGTAAAGCCATCATCTGACTGACATGTGACACGATTGCGACCTGATACATGCCGTCTTGAGTAACCTCCAGTATTCCGGTAGCGATGGAAGACTCTGACAGTTGTTGCACCCTGGCCACGTATGCACGACTTCCGTATCACTTAAAAACATCACTAGAACAAATGTGTAACAAAAAAAATCCAATCACCTTAACGTTAGAAAGAAGCATTTACAAATAAACCAACTATTCAAAGATATGTAGCAAGACAAGTAGCAAGTTAGTAAAGGATCGTCTAAGAGATGATTAAAAAATATTAAGGGTGGCCACTTTTTTTGCCTTTCAGAGCATATTGTAAAGAGTACACATAAAAAGGAAACCTCATTATTTGGATATAAAATGAGCTCTTTCAACACCCGACATGTTTGCCATATATTAAATTTCAATACGATTTAGTTTCCTTAAACCCGTTTCATTTCCCTGGCTTTTGTGTCAAAATTTCGAGATTACGGCGAAGGTATGAATCTGAGTCCGCTTTAATTCATGTATAAATAATAGCCCAGTGTAATTTCCGGAATTTACTTGGATCAGGTTAATTCGCCTGCAATTAAATTAATTACGGCTAATTATAGATCATTAATTTTTCCTCTTAAATGGTAATTAATTTCCAGATAGCTGTTTATGAACAATTATGCGTTCATGCCCGACTGACGACTAATGGCTTCTCGTTACTAATCGTCCACCTCGTGAGCCGCAGTATGAAATGTTTACTAGGTCTCAATTAGACAAATAAAAATCCGAATTCAATCGTTATTATTCACATCCGAAACTTTGTTTTACGCTTAGTTTAATAACATAAAAAAGAATAGGAAAAGCCACTTATTTTATTGGCGCTGACTGGTAGCTTTTTTGACAGTTGTTCTGCACGTACATGTCTGGGAATACGAACTGGGATAGAAGCCATTCAATCAATATTGGCACATCCATGTGAGATGTCTGATATGAGATACGGGCAAGCAATGCAACGCCCTCCTTTATTTTGAAAACATTTTCAACTCTTTTCATTCTTAAATCCTCACCGGTTTCACTTCCGTCAAGGTAACGCAATTCCCTGAACTTATCAGTTTACATGATACATCGCCGTTTCATTTCATGCCTTTCTGACCTGTAACGTCGTTGAATTGTTACTTAAAGTAATCTGTACATTTAAACACAATGGTTAGTTTTCTCGGTGGAGTCTCTGACGTAAATTAAATTAGTATTAATATTTTAAATTTAGTTCTTTTTAACATTCTTAATTACACCTTCAGTACGTTTTTCCAGATAATTTTGCTTTCGAAAAAAAGGTGGGATATCACATTTCAAGCAATTGAAGGGTTTTCAAATTTAATAATTAATTTTTCTAAATTCAAATTTAAAATCTCCCCCCCCCAAATCAACTCTCTACTGATAGCGATAAAAAAGAGTAATTGATAGAGGTAAGAGATAGCATGAAAAATTAGAATGTAAAGTAAAATTCCTGCATACAGGAATTCCTTTTTAGCTGGAGCCTGAGATAATTTTTCTTGAAACAATGACGCTAGAAAAATAAATAAATAAAATAAAACACGTGTTTAATATTTTTTAATCTATTTTCAAATTTTTATGCCTTTTGTAAATAAAATTATACAGGGTACCTCAGACCCACTTTAACTTCAAAATCTTTAAGACGACTCTATATACCCTGACATGATTTTAAAGGGGGTTTACGCCTAAAACGTTGGTTTTTACACTGAAAACAGTGCTGCGATTGAATTTTAAATTGGTCAAAAAATTACAAAGTTTTGGTAAAAAGTTTGAAAAAAACGATCAGTCATTTGGCTTGCTATTTATTAATCAGATTTCATGTTAGAACTGCCTGCATCTTTGCCGCAGTTCTTGAACTAAGGGTGCTGGGTTATGATTGGCCTGGAAACTGTTTTTTGAACGGACGCACAGAAAATAGTCAAGTGGAGTTTAATCGGGTGACCGAGAAGTCAAACAAATCGGGCAAGAGGTCCTTCCACCTATCCAGGAACTTACCATTCAAATAAGGTCTCACGTGTGAAAAATGTGGGGCGTCCATCAAGCTGGAGAATCATTCTTTCTCATTTTTGTAGAGGGACAAGCATATTCTCGGATTTTTTCTTTTCCCACGTTCAACAATCGCAACGGTTTATTATGCCGTTAGAGGTAAACTTGGATACATCAGTCCGTAGGAGGTAGCCTCCCAAATCTACATTTCTGCAAGGAACGTTAGACGCCTGGCATAATCTGAGGCCGGAAGTCTGTAAGACAAGGTGAGAGCGATACGGCTTAAAATTGTAAGTCCGGAAAACTTCTCTAATTTTATTTTTTGATAAACCTAAAACCCCTCCAACACTTCGGAGAAAGGAATTCGGATGTACGCCAACATGCCGTAAAATATTCCGATTCACGTCGAAATTATACCAGTTTCTTGGTGATGGGACAGCAACTGATCCGTACCTCCTCGTATTGTGAGCAACAGGAATAACCCTTTTGTGGTTTACTCTGGGTTCATCACAAAATCTCTGGGCGTCTCGACTGTACGGCGCGCAATACCGTGACTATCAATAAAGCTGTCGTAAAATCTTCTTTAAAAAATTCAGGAACTGAGCACCATTTAAATTATTTTCGTTTTTAATAAGGCCCAATTAATTTATTTCCGAGAAGCCCTGTTTGAGAAACCATGGCAGAATGAAAAATTTAAAGCCAATTAATGTTTACTTTACTCGTAACGAAGCAAATTATTGGAATTAACAAGGAAACAGATTAAATGCGTTTTATGAAACTATTTTCTTAATTTAATTCATCTTTGTCCAATTGAAAATCCAAAAGCAACATTTTGCCAGCGTAAAATATCTGTTAAAATAATGTGGCAAGATGTAAAGTGTCGTATTTGAACTGTTGAAGTTGTACTGGGTCTGACGTATCCTGTATAATTTTTATCCAACAAAGGCAAAATTTGGAAACTCGACTAAAAATATTAAACTTGTATTTTTTTAAAGCGTCATTGGTTCAAGAGAACGTCAGCTGGGCCTTGTACAAAGGACAGCCGGTATTATCTGGGGAATCCAGCACGCCTATACGTTGTATAAAACCACCACAAATAGATTTCATTTATTATTAGTGACATACTGCGTACGATGGGTCTCACTACTTTCGATTCGAAAATTCTCTCTATTACAGAAACACTTGGCGGTTTGTAGATAAAGAAGTCTTTGCGAACCTGCCTTGATTTGAAATCGTAGCAAAGTGTTTACTATTTTTTTTTTTTTTTTAATTTGGGACCATATAGCTTTTTTATAGGGGAATCTAACACATCTCTTAGTTTCAGAATACCAAAACACAAATATTAACCACGTATTTTCTCTTTGTTTTTTAGCGTCATTGTTTCAATCAAAAGTGAGCTTGTCCTAGCTGTCTAGCAAGGACACCCAGTATAACAAGCAACTTTTTTTCACTTGAGCTTACACACGACACACAATTACCATATTTATAAACTAGAAATTTCAAAAAAATTGGTTAGGTACTTTTTGTATATTTTGTCATTTTAAGAGGAATTTTGATGGCGATGGCATTTTGAATAAGCGATACGGATACTAAACCCGCAAGACTCATGAGTGTTGGAGAAGTGTTGGCCTTCGGCGCCGTTTACAATTATTAATTTGAATTAATATCAACAGAAATTATTCAATACTTCTACAACACAAGCAGCAATATTTCTGCAAGAAATATATGTATATATATAGTTTTTTGAGAAGCTATTTAAATAATTTGTTGTTTGTAATTGTTACAAAACGGCGCCGAAATCCAACACTTCCGCAACACTCATAAGTCTTGCGGGTTTAGTATGTAGGCTTTGCAAGGAACTTTAGACGCCTGCCATGATCTGAGGCCGGAAGTCCCTTGACAAGCAGAGAACGACACGGCATAAAATTTAAGTCGGGATTACTTCGTTAATTTTATTTTTTGAAAAACCCAAAACCCTTCCAACACTTCGGAGAGAGAAATTCGGATGTTCGCCAACATGCAGTAAAATAGTCAGATTCTCGCCGAAAAATCTCGTTGTAGATAGCGTAGCTAATTAGATAATATATTGGACATAACGGTAACCTACACTACTTTCTTTACCTGGTTGGTGTCCTCTTTAATCAGGAACTAGTCAATTGAGGTTACAATACGAAAAAACCCCCACAAAAATACCGTAATAAATAAAGCCTTGTTTCCGCTAAGCATTCACACTACCCAAGATTAGTTTCTATCGTTTGGGTATTTTCAAAATTAATATCTCGTCTGTTGAAAAAACTAGATATACAATAAAACAGTGATTCTTTCTTACAGACTAGATAAAACCTTCGATGATTCCTCTTAATAGTCTACACTTTAATTTAACAGAAATACGTTCAAATTTATTTCGAAAAATTTTCAAATGAAGTACCCAACGAAGCCCGGACCTTTCATAATACCCTGTTCAGAATGTATGTACGTAAAAAATATTTATAGTTTTATGTAGAATCACAAGAAAAAAAAATTTAAAACTGAATATTTATTTTAAAGAAGAACAATCTTGATTTTGTTAACATTTTGATGGCATTTATTAAGGTCGTAATATACAATTTTAATATCACTTCATACATTTTAGACCCAGTTGTTACCCTTCCTCGGACGGACTCAGAGATATCGGCAAGTATATTTCCGTCTTTGGTAAGGCGATATAATACGTAATGTTTTACAAATAAAAATATTGCTAATTTAAATAAAATATTTTGCCTAATATCATTGAAAAATTCTAAAATTGTAAGCGTAAACATTGATGGATGGCAGAGGCTAATTGTAATGCCTGACTTTTCATGATTATATGACCGTAAGAATTAAATGCATAAAATTCCCAAATTAGTTCGAATAGAAATATAATTTGTGACAAGAAGATATCAATGTTCATGAATAATGCCTAATTAATAAACTGACGAAAAAGTAAATGGTAAAATCAATAATTGGAATGTTAAATATAAAATGTTTATACAGTTTTTTTTATCAAACTACTTTTCGATACTCAAAAAAAAAAAAAAAACTCCAGTAAGAATTAGAATTACGAGACCTCCTAGGAGGTGTCTCTCCCTGATAGGTCCAGTTAACAGTTTTTACCTTAAACAATGTATTTTTCACTACAACAAAAAAATTCGTTATCAAATTAACCCTTTTTAATTTAAAATTATAATTATTTAATAATTATGTCTTTCTGAAGAGATGGTATCAATATAAGACTGCAAAGTAAAATTCATCTATATTTCAATATTTTTTAATGTACAAAAATTGGCCTTTTAGAGGAGTATGTGATAATTACTTTCCTTTAAAATTGAAAATTATATAAAAAAAACTATTAAAAATATAATTTCTCATTTAATTTAGTGTAAAGTGATGTAATATTAACATAAATATTTCATGATACTTTGCAAAACAAGAGTACAAATACACCTTTGAACGATGAAATTCATAGTTTTTAATTTAAAATGAACTTTGTTTATGGGAAATTAATAATTTTTACTTTCAAACTAGCCTTTTTTTAATATCTAACTATCATTCTTAATTTTAAATTAACACTTTCGTTGTATCATTAAAAAACTGACGCAGTGGTATGAAACATAAGAAAGTAAAGTGAAATTTCTTCTTCTTATTTTAGAGTTTTCTTTAAGTAATAAATCAATAATGTAACAAATATTCAGAATTGACATAAAAAATTAAATATAAACAAAGCATTCGAGTTCTAATTTTGAACCAAAAAAATAATTAAAAATTGTGTAAAGTTAATTATATAAAAAAATGATTCTTCTAAACACGCTAAATTTTTTTTGTTAAGTAAAATAATTATTTTATATATCCATTATTTTACATTATAACATTTGAAAGCATTGTTTTTTTAATTTAACTGTATTTCACTTTATATAAAATTAAAATAAGATTCCTTTAATTTTATATAACATTTAATTTTTATTTTTTTGCACAAAGACCACACCTCCACCCGGCGTGAAGAGAGCCCCAGCCCGCCCACCGGGGAAAAAATGTGGCACCAGGGGACTCAATTCAAATTCCATTTTGACGCAAGTACGTCCGATCTCCTGGTGGGATGTGCGTGTGTGCCTAGTCACCCGCATTCCAAACCGATCGGGGACGGCTATCGATGTCCATGTACCAGAGCCACCCCAGCGTCCTACACCCCCAGCGACCAGACAAGGACATTCAATTTTAATTGTAATTAATTTTCAAATGATTTCTAAGAGCCCATTTATTTTTCTGTTCTAAAAATGACGAATATACAGGAATTTTACTTTAAATTCTAATTATTCAGATATCGTGAGATGCGATCTGGTGTGATATAGGTATCAGAAAAACATTTTCTTTATCGTGCCAACGTTTCGATCTTTTATTGAGATCATCTTCACGGCCTGGGATTTACAAACATTGTTTACATTTAGAAAATACTTTACAAAAGATCGAAACGTTGGCACGATAAAGAAAATGTTTTTCTGATACTTACATCACACCAGACCGCATCTCACGATATCTGACTAATTATCCATTAACGGTCACTAATCTCTACACATTAAATTCTAATATTAAAAATGGCAAATTTTGAGATATACAAAGTTCATGTGGAGTTAGAAAAGGTTAATGTGAATATAAAGTGATCAATTTGAAGTTAAAAAATGTTAATTTGAATGGAAAAACCTATAAATGCTCACATTTGGTGGTACAATATCCTACGGTCATTAGGTTTGATCTTTTTAGTAAATATCCTTAAATGGGACGTTAAAAAAAAGTCTGCAATTTTATTATTTTGTTTGTTACTGAGAGAGAAATTTTAATGCTTTCAACCTTCCTAAAGCAAAAGACAATGTTTTCTCTCTCGGTGAATGAATGCTGGCACTGACGAAGAAGAAAAATAAAGGTACAGAATATTGCTGTTTCATAAGCCAACCCTATTGAAGTGCGTCGTACTCTCTCGAAAAGGCTTGCTGGAACGCACCATCATCTTTTCTATTCGTAGAACAATGAACCCTTCGAAGCCGGGGAGGTGGAAATGAAAGCTAACTGCTTACAACCGAAAGAGGATGAGTAAACAAACTTTTAGCCGAGACATGACGTTTAGAAGGTCTACTTCCATTTTCTCCCCTGGATATAATAGGCGCTTTTGTGAGCCGTACGTCCATCTGGCGAAATTGAGGCGTGTAACGTTCCACTTGATGGAAACTATGAGCGCTTTTCCTTTTTATGCGAAAATCCACATATGCTCACTTGATAATTTGAAACTGACCATTTCGGAGACTTAGAAGAAACATATCAACAAGAATTATTGTTTTCTTTTCTAAATCAACGCATGTTAAATCTAAGCCTTATGGGGGAACATAACATATAATATTATGGCAATAGAACATATTAAATATATCATTTAAATAATCGAAAATTACGTAGAATGGAAAAAGTGTCCTCTGTTGAGCTACAGAAGTCGACACTATTGGCTTGATAACTGTTGCTCGATGCCCCATATACCAGAATCTTGTTATGCCAGATATAACAATAGTTTTCGGGTACATTAGCAAGTTTCTGGGTCCCTTTTTACATTATATGCTTTATAAATAGGTTTTATGTATTTTATTTGAGTGAGTGTATTTATTAGCGTAAGTGGTGAGAGTGAAATAGAGCGTATGATACCCCTCCTGCAGTGTGTGTGTTTAGGATCAATGGCGTAATATTTGAAAAAGTACCTCATCGACCTTAATTGTTAGATTGGATTATTAATATCGCCTGCTGGCGATGGAGAGATATCAAGTACTTCCACCGGATTAATCAGGATGAGTGCGATGTACGTGTATTATTATATAGTTGAATAGTTTTAGGCTAGATTATGGGCTGAAATGACCTAGCTGTCGAAAGCCCTGTTGAACGTGGTAGCTTACTCCCCAGAAGTATAGACCAAAGGGTCAGTACAGGATGAAAGTCCATAACTGTAACCCTTTCTGCATGCTCTTCCTCATCTACTGTATACCGTGGGCCGATCTTCTCTCTAAATTATTATTAAATAATTTTAATATTTTACCGAATTTTAAAACATGGAATGAGCCTTGCTTGCTGGATTCTGGAGAGTGATTTTCATAATCTATTTTAGGGTCTACTTAATGATATTTCTTTACTAATAACAAGCATGCTTGTCAAATTTGGTAATGAGCGACATTTTTAAAAGTTATTGTAGCCGAGTCTTTTCACCCATCATAGATTTTAATGAGGAGGCAGTCGTTTTGTTCCATTTTGCTAAAGTAAAAACATCCACTTACCAATCACTGTTAATTTGACTTGGAAATTCCTTGTCGGAGAATTCCTGAAGTCGACCCTGCACCTGTACTGGCCTGCGTCTTTGAGCTGGACAGAGTCGAGCTGTAGGGCGGCCACTGGCCTTTTACCCGTCACGAAGTAAGCCCGAGGGCCGAAAGCATTTCCATCGGACCAAAGTAGAGCTTGGTTGAACGGCCTTCCGCGGACGTCAAACCTGAAAAACAAAATCTTCCTTCAGTCATCGTAACTAAAATATCTGAAATTAAAAAATGGTTTCAATTTAATGTGATTTTTTTTACTGCTGTTTTGTCTTATCTTACATGCACAAGTGTAAAGGTACAAAATTTCTATATTTTCAACTTTGCCTCGTCAAATACTTAAGGTCCTAGGAAAACACAAGGTTACTAAAATACAGTTTCCAGGTGATGACAGTAAGAAGGAAATACACCAGCTGGAACGGAATCTCAACTAGGCGCACCTGAGTGCTAAAGTTGGTACTGAAGAAATGCTATTGTAAGACGGCCCCGTCTTAGTTAAGCTGTAAAATAAGAACCCTTTAGGTAAACAAGGAAAACCGACAAAGTGGTCCTTTGAAGAGGCAGACCCAGACCGGCACGAAGTGACACATCTGGCAAATCTAGCTAAGAAATGGTTACGCACGTAGCCAGCTAGGTAAGAACGTCCAAATGCGAAGCAGACCCAGTCGGGAACAACAAGGCACATCTGGCACATCTGGCTGGGAAATGGCTACCCAGGAGCCATACCCAGGAGAAAGAGGGTTATCGTAAATTGGGAGTCCGTCAAATTTGTACGATACCGCCGTCTTTGTCGGCCCAGCCGCGTCGGGAGAACTCCCCCCGGCTTTTGGAGTTTCCTTTTCGCCCCTACTCCGGGAGAGACCCGGTATAAAAAGGGATGATTGGAAAACCAAAAACAGTCAAGGATAAGAGGCTCACCCCCAGTCAGTCGGCATCAGATCCCAGGATCGGGACAGAAGCAGCCACACTCCGTCTGGGATACACCAAGGAGACGCAGCCACCCAGAGCTAGCGAGGACCACCCGTGTCTACCCATCGTGCCAAGCCCGAGGTCGTGACAAGAGATGCTGTGGACCTGGATCGTAGCGAGTACCGTGTGGGGTACGTCCCGTTGTCAATAGACTCATCCCAGATGTGGAGTTGTGGCTGACTAATAGATAAAGCAATTAGAGTATCATAAAGAGAAGGAGTTTTGTTCAATAAATGTCTCTGAATACTATCTCTGATTTATTGTATTCTAGAACCTTACCTTCCCCTACACAAAAATAAGTAGCGACTCGCTTACGCAGACTTATCTCTTGTCGCTTATAAAAAGAAAGCGAATATTGGGAGATAATTCGGTCTCCGCGACGTCGTCCGCTTACACTATGATAAAGAAAAATACAAAAACTGGACTTAGCACCGTAGGTATGAGGCTAGTTAAGGGTCAAAAACGAAGGCGAAGGAACTCCAGGAAAATAATACAGATGCACTCCAACTTGCTTAACGGTGGTTCGCTTAGGGTATTTCTTTCACAACTTAGTAAAAGACCCAATGTTTATTTCAATTTTATCTCTCTAAAAATTGGTCGTTTCAATTGCATGAATTATATCGCTGCGGGAAATATACCATTCACATCCACACAGAGAAATAGATATTTCTCGTGGCAATTGGGGATGAGTCCCTTTATTTACGCTAATAAATTACGTTCAGACTACCCAAGAACAATCGGTATTTTTCAGGTTAATTGGGATTAGCCCTGCCATTCACGCTAATAAATTAAATTCACACTACCCTTCTCTCCCACCCACACCGAACACATGATCATCCTCGGAGTACTTGGGGATAAACCATGCCATTTATCCTACTAAACTGCTTGCTCCATTATCATTCCCACGATCATTGATATTCCTCGGGGTGATTGGTGTTAAGCCCTTCCATTTACGCAAATGAATTCATTCACTCCAATAACTAACATATACGTGAAGGTACAAGGTTATATAGATTTGAATATAGGTATAGCTATCTGTGCCTACTGCCGTGCCCTATGGCCGCTCAAGTTCACTCTGGATCTCGTATTTCTTTCTTTGCAGTCTGTTATTGCTTGACCATGAAAAATTTCCACAGAACGGGTATCTATTTGGTTTCATTTCCGTTGGAAGTACTGTGTCATTTTAATAAGACATATGCGCAACCTCATGTAACCTTTTCCTTTCTTGACCCAGCCTACTCAGGCCAGTGGTATGTATTGCGTCACGTATGTCAGGATATAGAGTGAAAGTATCGTACTTAGAGCTTCGTTTTTCGACTTCCACTTCTGACCCGAACAAGCCCTTACGGGCGGGGACTTCTTCTAAATCATCACCATATACATCAATACCTTCCTAGCAACCTTCTAGAACAAAATTGACGAATGAAACAACATCACTTTAAAATTTAAAAAAGGGAGATATAACTTGGAGAAACTGAGATTTGAATATCTGACTATAAGTACAAAAAGAAACGAACAATTAGACCAATGTTTTAATTCTTTGGTAGCTATAAATGGCTTTATTTGCTATTTGGTAAGAATTGCTTATGTGTCTTTACAAATTGTCAAGTGTCAAAGGCACAACTGGTATCCGACAATGAGCGACGTTTTTGTCTAATCGTGACTATGGAGATTTCGGATAGGCCATTAGCACGGTAGATTATTGTACTTGTCTGATAAAGCAAATTACATCAAGTTCACGAAACGTTAACACCGCGGGGGGTGGAATTCAGATAAATCAAATCTATTTCGTAATTCGTGGCCCATTAACGTTTCGTGTCGAATGATGTTGACGGGCTACAATCCTATCGTGCTCTCCCAATTTGTTTACAAAACTTCACTCTTGTTCTGACGGATCTCTCAACTCTGAGATATTTTTTAGGCTCGATTTTCAACAGTCGGCGGGATGGAACAGTGGGTGGTTTTTGTAAAATTTCGTCAGATTTAACCAACTTTTCTTATGTGTTAATATAAAATACTTTGAATAACTCAATTAATCTCATTGAATAATGAAATAATGTATTAATAATTATAACTTATTTTCCTTATTTTTTTTAGATCAAGTTAAATTTCTAGATGGAAATTCGTATATAAAATTTATAACTATTGAAATATCAAAAAACCTTGTATTAGACAAAAATGTACTTTGCCAAAATTCATCATAATAACAAAACAACAAAACCGACAGATCAACTATAAATATTATTTTTTACATATATAAAGTTAAATTAGTAGAATTAAAACGTCTTCTAACTGAGTAATATTATTTAGATTTACTCTCCAAATT
Organism: Cimex hemipterus; assembly: GCA_039619505.1. Lineage (NCBI taxonomy): Eukaryota > Metazoa > Arthropoda > Insecta > Hemiptera > Cimicidae > Cimex > Cimex hemipterus. The sequence goes on along the minus strand of CM077100.1, from coordinate 20,073,745 downwards.
ACTTTTTTTAAAAGATATTATTCAAAAATAACCAACGGGCGTCGGTGGCCGCAAGGTTCAGTCTTTGACACGGTGCTCAGCACTGTAAGGTGAAGGTCATACTTTTTTTTTTCAAAAACACCGGCAACCTGAAGGTTTATATGACCTCTGCTGTTGCGAAGCCTCGTAAAAAAACTAAAATGTGATCGTTTATAAACACCAGATTGCAGTTATAAGACATCACCATAATTTCGTCCTTTTAGTTTGCAATACTTGTATTTTAAAATAATCATAAATCAAAAAATATATTTTAAAAATCAAGGTAAAAAAATAATAGGCTAGGTATTAAATGGTACTAAATATAAAAAAAGCAACAAAAACCAATAATCACTAATTGGAAAGTGAACAAAAAAAAATTTATTTTAAGAACAATGTGAAACCGTACATAAATAGACATTTTTGGGCTTGGTTATACTTCGCGGCGATTTTATTTTCTCCCATGCCCATTGTTCTACTTAAAAACATTTAACTTTTGTGGATTTTACTCACATCAAGACGAAACTACCAAAAAGAAGGCTGAATCTTTGTAATATCAGACAATTCAGATCTTAAGTAGGAGAAACAAATATGCCGGACAAAACCATAACAGTGCGCCAAAAACATTATTTTTAGACGGAAAAAATTTGGATCCGTTTTGAGTATATTTCAGAGCCTTTAAATACAAATTTTATAGCAAAATAATTCTTGGCCTTGATTTACATGGGACAATTTTATTTTCATCTATATTTGCGGTTGCGGAAGCAACGTTTAAATTTTATGCTATTACGAATAATTTTTTCATGGTTATTATACATAAAACAATTTTTTTACGTAGGGTAAAAAAATAATATGCCGAATAATAAATGGGAAAGAATATATAAAACGTAACAAAACGGTAATAGTAAAGTGTGGCCAAAAAATTATTTTTGGAAAGAAATAATTTGAATCCGTTTTGAGCAACTTTTAATGCATAAATACAATTTTCATTGGAAAATAAATAAACATTTTTGAGCTTGATTGCTTAAGAAAATTTAATTTTTTCCCATGAAGGTTATTCATCTTAAAAATATACAATGCTTTTGAATTTTATCCAAAAATATATTTTTCAGACTTGATTCGTTGTAATATGAAAAAATTCAGCGACGTTTCGATTTTACGTCATGATAACTGATCATAACTTCAAATTAATCATTATAATTCTAAATTTACTAATTTTACTTTCAAATTAACCTTTTTTTATTTTTCAAATAAACTATTTTAACTTCACACTAACCTTTTTCACTTCAAATTATTCAGATTTAATGGATGGTTTTGAAGTATGTATTTGCATAAAGTAAAATTTTTTCTTTATATTCTGAGGACGATTTCAGAGTGCTATCCTAGCATGGCCTATTCTTAATTCGGTGAATCAACGAATCAGATTTTCCACCCACCTACCGACAATGCTCTTGAGTTTTTAACGTTTTAAATAAAAATATAAGAACTAATTTTATATTTTTAAAAATTCTAGAATTAAAAAAAATTATTTTAACATTTAATTTTAAACTTTTAATTTTATTTGCAACTTTCAAGATATTATATATTAGAACCCATTTTGTATTTAAAAAAATTTCTTCTCTTAATGCATCCTTTATTTTTATACTTAATTTTATAAATTTTTTAATTTTAATTGGTTTTAATTTGCATATGGTCTCTTGAGAATCCAATTATTTTGTATTACCTAATTTATAAAAATTTACTAAAAAATTCCAGATACACATGCATTTTACTTGGCAAGCTTTCGTATCATGTTGTAAGTTTTTGAATGAACAAATGAACAAAGAGTTAATTTGAAATTAAAAAGGGTTCATATGAGGTTTAATTTGCAAATTGAAATAGTTAATGCGAAGTTAAAATGGGTAATTTCAAATTAAAAATGGCTAGTACGAAATTAAAAAGTGTTGCTTTGACGGAAATTTTTTTAAAAGAAGAAAGTTCAGGTTGCCTATATTATTAGACCAGCCGTATAATTCTCTATCGGATTTGTAATTAATGAACTAAAAATTTTCGAAAAAACGTTCTTCTTGTGTGAGAAAATTTGTGATTCATTACCGTAGCATATGTTTTAGATTGAAGTTAATATAAACAACCAGAAAACAAAGTTATCATAAAAAAATAATAGACCCGTCTTAAAAGTTTACATGTGATATATACTGGCTTTTTATTTAGTGTGGATGCGCCAATATAACAAATAATTGGACAGAAGAGAAATGGTATTTTCAGAAGGGAGCTCGCGGGATCAAAGCAACAAAAAAGGAGGAAAAAACAATAAACTAAGTGAGTGGGGTGTTGTTTAAAAAAGGGCAAAAAAGGGGGAGAACAATGAAGTGATGATGTGAATTAAAAGAGAGTAGAAGAAGAAAGAACCATTAGCTAAAGAGATGGATTACTCTACCTTCAAAGCTGACGTCTTTTCGTTTTGAATGGACGGGGCCGCTCTTTGATCTCGCGATTTATAGGAGATTTCAAGAGTACTTCGACCCCCGGTATAAAACGGCCAGTTTCCCATTACTTCGAATCCCAAGTGTTTCTTTACCAATTTTGCCCATTTGAAGCGGACGAAAGGCCGGGGGAAAAAATAAAATAAAAAGTTGAAAAGGGAAAATAACACCACCTATACGGTCAATGGCTGGAACGGTGGGGGCAATCTCACAAAACAGCGAATTTGGCCCGTGATGGCAAATATCGCCCTGTTTAATCTTTCCTCTCCAGTGGGCTAATTGCTTTCTCATGTTATATGAAAAAGTTTAGCGATACTGGGAAACAAGCACAACAAACTTCGTCAGAGTCACATTTCAATTCATCTTCCAGCTAGCAAATAATGAATGAAGGCAATTATCTACTTTCTAATCGAAGGTTTTGTTTAATTAAAAGGATATTTTGCAAGTTGATGAATTTTCTTTTTAAGTTGTTCAGTATAGATCATCTAGGGCCAGTCTTATTACGACTATTCTGTCTAACAGTACTTGCCGATATAGTTTATTGGAAATGCAGTAACGAAAAATGAGCTTGATTATTTTCTACTTTTATTTTTTCCTCTTTGAGAGTGTTAAATTTCGGATTAAATATAATCTAAAACACGAGTCAGTATATGTTTTATACTATTTTAAATGTTTATTTAAAAGCTGTTTTAATTAGGTGAAATTTTGCATGCTCAGTTTAAATTGTTGGGAAAATTTTCCAATTCACGTTTAGTAAATTAATTTAACTAATGTAAAAACAATGATAGGGAGATTGATGTAATGTAATTAATTAAACAACCTAACCACTCAGAATATGTTATTTAGCAAGTGTTTGTAATTATTCTATTTTCGTAGTGTAATTAGTTAGCGTTCTGTGTACAATGGATAGTGTGACATGACGGTCATCAGTTTATGCTCGAATTGACTGGATGTACTGCTCGCAGCAGTTTGTTTCGCTTAAATTATTCTTGCTCGGTTTGGTATTAATCCATTTGAGAGCTTGGCCGAGGCGGATTAACGTCAAGTCAGGTCTAAATAATTCTGTTGTCAATTTGATTTTGATTAATATTTCAAATACAGGCTCTATTCCTGAGAGGGCGCCTTTTCCCGAGAAACGACTTTCTCCAAACTAACGGGGGATAATTGAGAAAAAGTAAATTCAAACACTGCTAACACATTTCATTTTCATGAAGACTGTGTGGGCGATGCAAATGTCACTTTCGTTTCGGGAAACTTTGTAACAACATGCAGGTTCAGTTTAATGAAATTTTCACTAACCTCGTTTAAAAATCGTTCAAACTATCTTACTTACTTTTTTCCAACAAAACATTACCTTTTTCAATATCAAATTAGCTCTTTTTGAAAGAATTTAATTTTTTTTAGAAGGTTACATGAAACATAAGGAAAATAATATTCCTGTATGAATTCTGATTTTTGTAAAATATAAAATGATTGGATTCTTGGAAAACTACAAAGAAACGAATTACACATAAAGGTACAAGTATAGATTACCATTGAGAAAAACGACGTGTATGTTTACCAAAAAAATTCGACATAAACTGTAAATATTTGAATTTTTCAATAGTAAAAAGTCCTATCCTAAGCAAAGCACATTTAAATTATTTAATTGTGTTACAAAAATTATAAAATCAAGGGAAACAAAGTTGCTTGTTATATTATATATATAAAGCGTCAGTGGTTCAGGCGAAATTTAACCTGGCCAAATAAAAAAGGACACACTGTATAACAAGCTTTCTTTTTTATAACACACGATGAAAATATTTATAAACTACATATTTAAAAAAAAATTGATTAGGAAATTTTTGTTTATTCTATTATCCTAAGAGCAATTTTGATGATGTTGGCATCTTGAATGAGAGATACAGGATACTAAACCCGCAAGACTCATGAGTGTTGGAGAAGTGTTGGCCTTCGGCGCCGTTTACAATTATTAATTTAAATTACAAACAACGTTAATTATTTAAATAGCATCTCAAAAAGACTATATTTATATACATACAATATACCCGCAAGACTTATGAGTGTTGCATAAGCATTGGTAATTTATTTCTGTTGATTGTAATTCAAATTAATAATTGTAAACGGCGCCGAAGGCCAACACTTCCGCAACACTCATAAGTCTTGCGGGTTTAGTATCCGTATCTCTTATTCAAAATGCCATCGCCATCAAAATTCCTCTTAAAATGACAAAATATATTGTATTGTACAAAAAGTACCTAACCAATTTTTTTGAAATTTCTAGTTTATAAATATGTTAATTGTGTGTCGTGTGTAAGCTCAAGTGAAAAAAAGTTGCTTGTTATACACGGTGTCCTTGCTAAACAGCTAGGACAACCTCAATTTTGTTTGAACCAATGACGCTAAAAAACAAAGAGAAAATACGTGGTTAATATTTGTGTTTTGGTATTCTGAAACTAAGAGATGTGTTAGATTCCCCTAAAAAAAAGCTATATGGTCCCAAATTAAAAAAAAAAAATAATAATAGTAAACACTTTGCTACGATTTCAAATCAAGGCAGGTTCGCAAAGACTTCTTTATCTGCAAACCGCCAAGTGTTTCTGTAATAGAGAGAATTTTCGAATCGAAAGAAGTGAGACCCATCGTACGCAGTATGTCACTAATAATAAATGAAATCTATTTGTGGTGGTTTTATACAACGTATAGGCGTGCTGGATTCCCCAGATAATACCGGCTGTCCTTTGTACAAGGCCCAGCTGACGTTCTCTTGAACCAATGACGCTTTAAAAAAATACAAGTTTAATATTTTTAGTCGAGTTTCCAAATTTTGCCTTTGTTGGATAAAAATTATAGAGGATACGTCAGACCCAGTACAACTTCAACAGTTCAAATACGACACTTTACATCATGCCACATTATTTTAACAGATATTTTACGCTGGCAATAATGTTGCTTTTGGATTTTCAATTGTACAAAGATGAATTAAATTAAGAAAATCGTTTCATAAAACGCATTTAATCTGTTTCCTTGTTAATTCCAATAATTTGTTTCGTTACGAGTAAAGTAAACATTAATTGGCTTTAAATTTTTCATTCTGCCATGGTTTCTCAAACAGGGCTTCTCGGAAATAAATTAATTGGGCCTTATTAAAAACGAAAATAATTTAAATGGTGCTCAGTTCCTGAATTTTTAAAAGAAGATTTTACGACAGCTTTATTGATAGTCACGGTATTGCGCGCCGTACAGTCGAGACGCCCAGAGATTTTGTGATGAACCCAGAGTAAACCACAAAAGGGTTATTCCTGTTGCTCACAATACGAGGAGGTACGGATCAGTTGCTGTCCCATCACCAAGAAACTGGTATAATTTCGACGTGAATCGGAATATTTTACGGCATGTTGACGAACATCCGAATTCTTTTCTCCGAAGTGTTGGAGCGGTTTTAGGTTTATCAAAAAATAAAATTATGGAAGTTCTCCGGACTTACAATTTTAAGCCGTATCGCTCTCTGCTGGTCTAGAGTCTTCCGGCCACAGATTATGCCAGGCGTCTAACGTTCCTTGCAGAAATGTAGATTTGGGAGGCTACCTCCTACGGACTGATGTATCCAAGTTTACCTCTAACGGCATAATAAACCGTTGCGATTGTTGAACGAGGGAAAAGAAAAAATCCGAGAATATTCTTGTCCCTCTACAAAAATGAGAAAGAATGGTTCTCCAGCTTGATGGACGCCCCACATTTTTCACACGTGAGACCTTATTTGAATGGTAAGTTCCTGGATAGGTGGAAGGACGTCATGTCCGATTTGTTTGACTTCTCGGTCACCCGATTTAACTCCACTTGACTATTTTCTGTGCGTCCGTTCAAAAAACAGTTTCCAGGCCAATCATAACCCAGCACCCTTAGTTCAAGAACTGCGTCAAAGGATAGAAAATGCTCATCAAACCATCTCCACTCACTATCGTTTCGAGCAACGGTGAAGTGTGGTTAAATCTTTCCGCAATGCAGGCAGTTCTATCATGAAGTATGATTAGTAAATAGCAAGCCAAATGACTGATTGTTTTTTGAAACGTTTCACCAAAAGTTTGTCATTTTTTGACAGATTTAAAATTCAATCGCAGCACTGTTTTCAGTGTAAAAATTCCGTTCAAATGGCTTAGAAGCACGTGTGAAGTCGTATTTCGAATTGTGATGCCGAACCGGGCTAGAGATGCCCTGTATAATCTTTCTCCAAAAACGTGTAAAATTGAAACTAGGCAGAGAAATATTATACAATTATTTTTCATAGCGTCAAATTCAGCCGGGCCATCTAAAAAAGACGCCTTGTTTGTATAGAATATACACACACGAAAATTAATATTAGCTTTTTCCCCTTCGATGTATTTCTCCTTGAATTATACCGAAAGGAGACCCGGAATTCTAATCTGATCAATAAACAGAATTTTCCAATACCTTTCCACTTCGAGGTGTTTTGTGATTCGAGTGCCTTGCTTAATTAAAACTCTCCCGAGTAAGGAGGTAGAATAGTAGAGAGCTGAGTAAATATTAAAAAATAAATTATCACTTGATGGCAATTCTTCTATTTTTATAATAATCAAAATAAACAGAAATATACTTGCCAAAACTATATATAGCCTAACTGAATAGGGTATTTTTCTATACGTTCTTGCAACTTGAGCAATTTTCCACACCACACCACTTTCCACCATTTTCCAAATTACATTTACGCTTGTGCATTCAAATTACTAACTTCACCATTCTGCAAATCAAATTCACCCGTTTGCAACTTAAGTTTATTTTCTCCTTTTAATTTGACCGTTTTTGAAAATCAAATTTATCTTTTTGTCAATCAAATTCACTCTTTTTAAAACAAAATAACAACTCTGTTAATTAAATGCACCGTTTTGCAAATCAAATTCACATTTTTATAATCAAATTCAAATTCACCTAGCTCGACAGCATCTGCATTGATGCGAGGGATCCCCCCCTAAAAAGAGAAGAAATATTGCTGAAATATTATGCCATCAAATGGGCAAGGCCGGACCATTTTTTTAAAAAGACCCCTTATCGATCCTAACTCCACATAAAGATACGCCCTCCTGCGGACCCGTACTAGGCCGCTGATCATAAGATCCAAGGAGATTTTAGTGGCCGAGGGAGTAGAGCTGAACCAGGTGGAGGAGGCAGAATAGCTACCTGAAACCCTCCCTTGGTTCCTGTATGGCAAAATTAATGAAAAACGAGGCACCCCACTTTGAAGCCCTGAAACATGAATATAGAGATGCCAGACCCGTTTTTATAGACGGGTCCATTACTGCAGAGGGTCGCTGAGTAAACAGGGGAAGAAGTTAGAAAATTGTCACTCCTTCTTCGGCGAATTTGTACACGTCGGAACAAAACGCCATAACCGTTCAATTGATCACTGAACACGATCAGAAAAGTAAAAGCCACAATCCTTTCTTGTTATGCACCGATTCCACCAGAAACTCAGAAGAGGCTCCGTGGATTCGCAGCCATGCTCGGGCACTCTCGTATAACCAGGCGGCATTCCACCATGGTCCCTATACAGCGCCAAGCTGCGGCAACCCTCCAACACGTGCGGCACGGTAAGCCTCTCTACTTGGCATGACCTCATAACGAATAAATCTTTCGCCTTTTACTAAAGATTTTCGTGGACTCACTGATGAGTCCTAATTAAATTCACCATTTTTGACGTTAAATTCACGTTTTTTGCAAATTAAATTTACCTTTTGTATTGTCCTATTTACAATTAATTTTTTTCATCTGTATTATATTTCAAAATAAAATAA
>CM077100.1:20017635-20040437 GCA_039619505.1 Cimex hemipterus | reverse complement strand
TTTCTTTGTCGTGCCAACGTTTCGATCTTTATTGAAACCATCTTCAGAGCGCAAACTGTTTGTCTTCTTTGTAATTGTACTTTCAGCCCTGAAGATGGTTTCAATAAAGATCGAAACGTTGGCACGACAAAGAAAATGTTTTTCTGAAACTTCCATCACACCAGACCGCATCTCACGATTTCTAAATAAATATCGATTAAGGGTCACTAATTACTGCACATTTTTACAATAAATATACAGATGAATGTTTTGCTGATAAAATTTAAACTAGGATCGTACCCTTCTGTCAATTAGGATGAAAAATTAACAGTAATCTCAGGTACTTTTAGTTATGACTGAATTCTTCGACTCAATAATCGAAGAATTAAAGGAAAAAACAGTTAATACGATAGGTAAGTCTTAATTTATTAACAAAAAGACTTGAACCTCCTTCTAAATTATTTAAAATTGAAGGAAAAACATTGCTAAAACTTTAGGAAATAAGAAAGCAAAAGATTCACCCAAGAAAAGGTTACTAAAAATCACTGGTCACAATTAAATAAGGTCATAGTAAAAAATACAGCTTCTTTTCCAACAGAATAACCCGTTTAACTTCAAATTAACATTTTTAAATTTCAGTTCAATACCTCTTCTGATCAAATTAAATTTTTTTAAATTTCAAATGAATGTAGTTTAAATTCAAATTAATCCTTACACAATACAATTTCTTTAAATCAAAACAAACTAAAGTCTATTTCACATTTTTGTTTAAATATTATATAAAAATAATTGGGATGTTAGATTCAATAAAAATTAATCACAATTAAAAGAACAAAATTGTCTAAAATGAAATATAAAAATTAAAAAATTATCTTTTAATTTGAGATGTTTGTTAAAATATGAAATTGGGTGAAAAATATATAAAATACACCTGAAAATTAATTATGATTAAAATTAAAAATTGCTTATACCTCAATTTAAAAACTAATAGTCCTTAAATTTGAGAATTTTTGCAAAACAAAAAATAATTATTTTAAACAGGAATTATTTTTCATTTTCAAAAATTTCGAATTAGTACACGAACCGTTTGTTTTCATGTTTTCAATTTACGTACTTTTTTTTCAACGTAATTAATTCACATATGGACTCAAAGAGACAGATCATTTTATATTTACAAAATTCGTAAAAATACAGAAATTTGACTTTATATGCTATTTCTTGCCATCTTCTATGTTTTTATTGCCTGAATTACTTGTAACTGGAATGGGGCTCTTATGAAGTTCAAAAAACCGTAATTTTAAGTGAAAATATAAAAAAATCGAAATAAAAAAAAAAAATTGACCAACAAAGGCTAGTCAGCCTGTAAAGTAAAATTTCCGTATATTTTCTTTAAATATAAAATAATGAAAACACTTAAATGAATAAAATAATTGAGCTGTTATAAGACCTCTAATTAAATTTAGAAGTAGTTTGAAACTTAGGCAAGACTAAATTGATGGAAAAAGCTATATTTCACCAACTTTTTCTGAAGCAAGGGTGTTTGTTAAGCCCCTGCTTTTCTCCCAAGAGGTGGAATCTATTAAGATACGTAAAATAAAAATACTTTCGTATGCAGACGCTTGCAGACAGTATTTTTATTTATTTATTTTTTTACGAGGGTTCGCAACAGCAGAGGTCATGTAATCCCTCAGGATCCCGGTGTTTTTGAAAAAAAAAAAAAAAACATTTGTAAGTATGTCGGGGAATGCAGGGCTGCTGGATTCGAACCCGGGACCTTTACCTTACTGTGATTTTTATTGCTTAAAAAACGGCTAATTTGAAGGGAATGAATTTTAGCTTAAACGTAAAAAACGCTTAGTTTGAAGTAAAAACGTTTAGCTTGATCTACTATTTCGTTGTTAGATTGACCAAATAACTTTTTCAATTAATTAATCTTTATGTAAAGTATTGGTTGAAATGAAAAGCCATAGGTCGTGGGTTCGAATCCCGCTCGTGACATTAACGTTTCCATTTCAATCAATCCCTTACATAAATTCATTAATGGTCCGCTTGACCGGCGAATATATTACAATTAATTAACGTTTTTAGTTGAGATGAAAAAAAATTAATGGCACCAGCGGGATTCGAACCCACGATCTTCGGCTAGATACGCTGCTACTCTACGTGTATGTATGTATCTCTGCGATGATCTGCCATTAACGTTTTTTCATCCCAACTAAAAACCTTACATAAAGATTTTTTAACTTGATATTAAAAACGGTTAATTTAAAGTAAAAAAAGGTTATTTGTAGGGAAAACCTACATATTGTTAGAGCATAAATTTTGAGATTAACGATTTTATTTGATACGTAGGTTAGAATAATATCAACTTAAAGTATTGTATCTCGCCTATTTGGTTTTTTCTTTAGTTTGCTCGATAGATTTTAATTGTTCCAGTTTTCACGCTGTTTTTCTTGTAAATTGGATGAAATTAGTTAATGATTGCAGCTAAAATTGATTTTTTGTTCTCGTGTTCGCAACAGAGGTTATATCAATCCATGGGTGCCGGTTTGGAAATAAAGCCCATTTGTAAGTATGTTGGGTCGAACCCGGGCCTTTACCTTACAGTGATGTGTTGCCTTGTCATCGACTTAACCACCGCGGCCATCAACGCTCCCTAACCATTTTCCTGATTAATTACACAATTTTCCTCAGGATCTTGCAGGATATAAAGTTTTGTACGGTAAATTGTTGTACTTTGCTGGGTTGATTAAACGTTTTACGTTCGGTTATTTTTAAACTATACAATGTAAAAATATGGGTTAACTCGTTTTGAGGACTTATTTATCAACTATTAGGTTTTTTATTAATTGGAGTAATTTTGTGTAAGTTTACTTGGTTGATGTTGGATTTTGACCGTTCCTCATCGATATCGGCAGTACGCCTACCTTTGATGCCCATTATGTATCTAGATTTGATGAGTTAACAGTTGTGAAATCGCTTTAACATCACTTCGCCAGAGCCCTCTGAATAAACAATTGAAGGTCACTGTTTGCTCCCCTTTATACCAACCGTCCCGCCCTTAAACATTCTCTCCGCTTTTCTTCGGTCTCCCTTGGGGCTATCTCTGAAATAGCCAGGCTCTAAGAGCTGGACGGGGGTGGTTTCTGACCTTGATGTGGCCCTATTGAGCCGGCCCTGACTGCCTGCTGTAGGCGAATGCAGTTCCACGGGCCGATTTAGACAATGTTCAGCTGGTACAAAATAATCTAATTGAAACGATAATTATTACATTATAAAACCAATTCTTCTTGCAAACAGGGGAGAAATCAAATTTGGAAAAATTTCAACATATGGGAAACAAATTTCGAAATCTGATGATTTCCTGAAGTCACATTGAAACACATTCCAACTCAGTTATGGCAAGCAGGGACGTCGTGTTGTAGTCCTCATACATTTTTGGTGATAAAAAGATTAATTTTCAAATTAAAAAATGTTTAATTTAAAATTAAAAAAAAAAAAATGAAATCTGATGAAAAAAAGCCACTCAGCAGGTAAAGAAAATTTTTTTACATTGTGAAAGTGCAAAAATAATGCAGGTTTTGAAAAGGTTATCATAACTATTTTTAACTAAAGAAAATTTATTCTACATATTTTCACATCTCTTTGCCAAGTATACCTTATTCCGCGGACAAAACATCTTTACACGACTCACAATAAAGACTTGGAAGGCGTTTTCGGCTTCAACGCGGTCCTCTAAAAATGTTATCCCTAAAGAAGTGATCAAAATTTCTAAAAACGTGGAAGGCTGTAGGCGAGAGGTCAGGTGAATATGGACGGTGCGGTAAGATTTCGTATCTTAAGTACTCAAATTTCCTCAGGGTTGGTATTGCAACATATGACCTGTTGTTATCGTGAAGAAGAATCAGCCTCTTATGGTTTAGCTATGGTTGACAAAATCGTTGCAGTTACCCGTGCATTTTATCAATAATCCAGGAAATTATAGTGATCACCACCAGCAGTATACCACCAAACAGTCACTATAATTTTTTTTCGTTTCGGGAAATGTTTTGGCGCTTCATCTTTGTTCAACCACTGAATTGTACACGTGATGCTGTCGATAAATGGATGATTTTGTTGGCGCGACAGAAAATTTGTGCAAATTTGAAAGCTTCGATTTCTTTGGGCTTCGGCTAATTGGTGCGGAACCAAGCTGTTCCGCAATTGCCTTTGTTGTCTTAGGTGAATTTTCTTCAATCGACGTTTTCCAGGCCTACCACGACCTTCCTTGTCTTTGAGATCGAGATATCTAAAATGGCTGCACTGTCAATTCGATAATGCTTCTCTTCCCCCAAACCCAATTCATATTACGCAAAGTTTGGCCGCACTGCGCCCAACTTTAAATTGTACGAATAAATTTGACGAAAATCTAATTTGGACTTAATTTCGTAGGCCCTCACTCTTGTAAAATTTTAATATAACCTACAGTCCATTATATTTAGTGGTCTATTGACCAAATTACTTCTTTCAATTAATTAATTTTTTTATGTACGGTTTTTGGTTTAAATTATAATTCACGACAGCTCATGCGGTAGAGCAACGGCGTATTTAGCCGAAGGTCGTGGCTTCGAATAAATTAAGTTTAATTTGTAATTAATACGGGTTAATTAAAAAATTAATTGTTAAAGAAATTAAAAAATGATTTAATTTAAAAATTGTTAATTTGAAAATAAGAAAACGTTAATTTAAAGTTAAAAATGTAATCAGAAATTGACATTAATGTAATTTTAAATTAAAAAGGTTAATTTGAAATTAAAAATTATTTAACCTACGTAAAAAGTAAATAGATTTTTTCAACATACGCTTTACTTTCGAACAATGAAATGTACACCACTTTTTAAAATTTTCTTTAAAAAGTTCGATTCTGAAGTATTATCAGTCGGCGTAAAGTCAAAGGAATAAAAACATTTTATGACTTCCAAAGGTACACAAATGTTATCAATGCCAGTCTCCCGTTTGAAAACAATTCGTCTTCTACAAAATCGTCTTTAATACAATACTAATTCCATTCAGTACACTCTTGAGACGAAAGGAGGGAAGGAGGACTTGAAGGATGCTTAAGGTTTAACAGTTGCCGCTGGAGAGGAAATTAATGTCTCTTCGCAAAACGAAGCACGTCTGAGGGCGTGGACAGCAATTTGGCCGGCCGCGAGTTTCGCCCGCACGAAGCTGCCGATATGCTATATATATATATATATATTATTCGGATGCCAACTTCAACCCTTCACTCCCGCCCCCGTGGCCGTCGTTCGGACAAGAAGTTGAAAAGGGCTGTTTCGAGGAAAGTGGGGATCATCGTCTAAGCCGCATGCTTGTATCCGGGGACTCGTCAAACTTAAACCTCCTTTTTATCAATGATTCAATACACATCTGCCGGCTAAATTTCGAGTTTTAATTTTCAAACTTTTCATTCAAGAACATCTGTTTCATATCACAATAGAGATTTGCAGCAGAAACTTAAATAGTCTATTCTTGCCAAAGGGGCTCATTCTTATTGTCTTATAATCCCGTGGTTTTAATTTTTACAAGTTATTCGTAATAAGTTGCAAAACATTCAATAAGTCTTTTATAAAAAGAAAATAATCTTGGATTACAAGCGAGAGTTGAATTTCTGTTCCCACTATTTTTTGTTTGGCGTTTAGCTTTAATGCCGGTGAAGTACATTGGTGATCACCAGCTATCTCTTGTCTATCTTGGTATTTTTTTTCTTAACTTTCTCTCGTCTTAAGCCGATCAATTTCTTTTACTGATACTTCAGTCAAGTTAACACGTTTTATGATATAACGGTAAACAAATTTCTCTTTTCTTTATCCTTTTGTTAGCCTTTCTGTACCTCAGGGGTTCGTCAATTGTGGATGAAATAACACAAATAACAAATACATACAAAACACTAAAATATAACACTATACATATGAGTATTGATACTCGTCGTGATAGTATAAGCCCTGCCATTCAAGCTAATAACACAAGTTTCTAATAAATCACATCACACACTAATCCAGAGTGCACGGTATTTTTATCGGTGTTATTGGGGATAAGCCATTTCATTCATGCTAATAAATACATTCACACTCTTTGAAGTACAAGATAAGGGCGTCGGTGGCCCATCGTAAAAAAACTTATTTGAACCCTCGGGATGCCGGTGTTGTTAAACAAAAGCCCATTTGTACATAAATATGCCGCTGGATTCGAACCGGGGACCTTTCCTTTACAGAGATGAACGCCTTGTGAACGGCTAAACCGTTGTGGCCTGCTTTAAAGATAGGCACTCTCAATACGACACGCAAGAATGGCATAAGTACACAGAAGACAAACACTCAAGCTCTGAAGATGATCTCAATATAGACCGAAACGTTGGCGCGATAATGAAAATGTTTTTCTGAAACCTTCATCACACCAGACCGTATCTCACGATATCTCAATAATTTAAAGGTAGGGTTCATTTAAAATTAAATATACATAATTTGAAGTTGCAAAGAGTTATTAGAAATCAATAAAACGTAATTAGAAATTTAAAAAAATTGTAATTTTAAATTGAAAAAGATTAATTTGAAATTAAAAAGGGTAATTTGCAGTTAAAAAGGTCATTTTGAAATTATAAAAAGTTAATTTGAAGTTAAAAAGGGTTCTTTTAAAATTACAAAAGTGTAATTTGAAGTTAAAAAGGGTTCTTTTGAAATTACAAAAGTGTAATTTGAAGTGAAACATGGGTAATTTGAAAGTAAAAAGGTTAATTTGATCTTAAAAATGTTCATTTTATATTATTTTGCTATGTTACAAATGTAAATTTAAAAAGTTTATTTTAAAATTAATAGGGTTAATATGACGTTAAAGTGTTAATTTGAAATTTGAGAAAGTTCGTTTTGAGAATAAAAAAATATTAATTTGAAGTTAAATAGGGTTATCTTGAAATTACAGAAAGTTAATTTAAAGTTAAAAAGGGTTCTTTTGAAATTACAAAAAGTTAATTTAAAGTTAAAAAGGGTTATCTTGAAATTACAAAAAGTTAATTTAAAGTTAAAAAGGGTTCTTTTGAAATTACAAAAAGTTAATTTAAAGTTAAAAAGGGTTCTTTTGAAATTACAAAAAGTTAATTTAAAGTTAAAAAGGGTTATCTTGAAATTACAAAAAGTTAATTTAAAGTTAAAAAGGGTTATCTTGAAATTGCAAAAAGTTAATTTAAAGTTAAAAAGGGTTCTTTTGAAATTACAAAAAGTTAATTTAAAGTTAAAAAAGGTTATTTTGAAATTACAAAAAGTTAATTTGAAGCAAAAAAGGTTATTTTGAAATTACAGAAGTTAGTTTTAAGTAAAACATTGTTGATTTGAAAGTAAACTGGTATTATTGAAATTAAAACGTTTAATTGAATTTAAAAATGATTGGAAATCGTGAGATGTGGTCTGGTGTGGCGTAGGTTTTAGAAAAATATTTTCTTTATAGATTCATTCTTTATTGAGAAAATCTTTAGGTCCTGGGATTTAGTTTAAATTTTACAAATTTGTTGTTGGATGAGAAAAAAATGAATTTATACAATGCTAACGATTTTAGATTCAATAATCATTGGCTAACGGTCACTAAACACTACAAAAATGTAAATTTGGACGATTTCGAGGGCTTCCGCAGGATAGCGAAGTTTTTAACTCGGTGCGACATGAGAAAATGCTTTGCATACCCGTTCACTACGAGAAACGCTTAAACTAAGGGCCAGCCCCCGTCAGACCACTCGTGAAATGAACCTGGAAACAAACTGTTCTATTTTTTCTTGTTCGTCCATTTCTTCTACTATCCTTCTTGCTATTTTAACCGAAGTTTTTATGCGTACACGAATTGCTTTTATTTGTACGCTGAGTACGTGTTTTTGTGTGGTAATTTCTCTTTTTTTATTCTCTATTATAAGTGTTTACGCCTAGAGAGATTTATTTTTTTATTAACTTTAAATGGTCTGTGTTCCGAGACGGAATGGTTTGAAAAGAAAAGGGGCAAACATGTTAATTTAATTAAAAGGTGAATTGTCCGTCGTCATTGAACTCGTTGGGCCGGACAAACACATCCTTATCGCCGTCTAATCCGTAACTCAACCGATAACGAGGAAGGTGCCGGGGCGGTAGGAGTAGTAGGAAAACAGGATTCGAAGACGCACGCGGAAGGATCGCTTTGTAACGTTTTCTTGAGCGAAAAGAACCAGCGTCGGTCACGCACGCCTGAAACGCTTCATCTTACGAAGAATTCGGATCGGACACTCTCCGATCGCCGACTCTGGAACTTGACGCTACATCCGCCGAGCTGCCGCATCGAAGACGCACACTAAGCCGACATCGCCGCACGCCTTACCGCCACATCTTCATACAGGTCAGACCTTTCCTTCTGCCGGCGGTACCTCTCGCACCAAACTGTTTTCCCGTTAAAGGGCTTCATGACGACCACGCGTTCCCATTGAACACTGAGGCGTTTGGTCTTTGATTTATTTATTAACTTATCTTACAGAAAAAAATTATTTCATTTATTTGTCTATTTTCATAATTTAAAGAAGATTTTATTTATTTTTAATTGATTTGCATGATTTCATAGAAGTTTAATGATTCGGTTTGAAACAAGTATATGTATTATTTTCTCTTGACCCTGGCCAGGTCGTATTATTATTTTGTAATATTCTTCTGTCACATTTATATACATGTATTTTTATTTCGCTTTGCCCATCAAACCATTCTGTCTAGGAATGTCCAGGAGTTTGCTAGATCCGGCAAAATTGAACTGAACGGTAAGGAGCGTTGTTTCCCAATCAAGGTAAACCCCTTCTTCCAACAATAAGTGAACAGAATAAACTTTTCAATCAAATAAAGGGGGCAGATGAAATAAATAAAACAATGTATGAAAGTTGATTTTCGTAGAGTTGGTAGAAATTGAGGAAAATGTTTTTGTAGTCGTCAAAGTTCACTGTTAAATTGTCTCTTTAAGTCTTGGGAAAATTCTAATCTAAGCAGAATTGTAGTTATCTGGGTAAATAACTAGCATTTAACTAGAGTCAAGAACACGACGAGGTTCATACCATTGTGGTGCCATTTTATCTTGTACCGCAAATTATTTGTTTGCCAAATATATATTTAATTGATTTTGATAATTGTACGACATTTTTTCTCTTAGCTTGAGGAAATTATTAAAATTTGACTAGAATGCTTGCATATATTTCATACGGCATCCTAAGTTTTCAACTGTTTAAACAAGTTCCTATTTGAAATTAAAAAGTGGTAATTTCACGGAATGAAAAAAAATATAATGCCGAAAGCAGTTACACAGCAGTATAGACCTAGGTGTACCCAGGACTAATATCAATGACTTTTGACATGAGCATTTCGCCCTTTAAATTTTAATTCAATTAAGGTTTTTAATTGAGATGAAAAAATGTTAATGGCACGAGCGGGATTCGGAGTTCGGAATTTCAACCCCACCTTATGTGTTTTCCCTCCCTTTTGCCATTTTTCAAATTTCGTGTAATCGTTTTGGATTGTTGACGAGAATTGAAATGGTCACGGAGAACTTTAGTGAAGTGAACTTCATTTTTAATTCATTAATTCACTACTTTCGTGGTCTGCTTACCCTAAGGTCTTTGGATCGATCTCAGTCTTAAGGTTTTTAGGGTTGAGATAGGACGTTGATGTATGAGTGGATCGAGCAGCGGCGTATCTAGCCGGAGATCGTGGGTTCGAATCCCGCTTGTGCCTTTTACTTTTTTCACCTCAACTAAAAACCTAATTAACCTAATTAAACTTAATGTATTAATTGGTCCAGCGGACCATGAAAGTAGTTAATTTAAATGTAAAGAAGGATCATATTGATTTTGGAGCAATATTTAGATTCCATGATCTCCCCTGAAGCTAATGTCTCCACCAACGTGATATGAATTAAAAAAAAAAAAAAAATCGTTATATATTTAAGAGCAATTAGGTTGATATCAAGTTTAATACTGCAATACCTTGTTCTTTTCTTTAAATTTAAATAATGTTAAAAACATTGTAAGGGACATGTAGGAATTCTCACTTTTTCTAGAGTTTTATAAACAACAAGGAAACAATGATTTATGGATTAAACTAGTTATGAAGTTTTACAGAGATGACTTGTATAGTTTCTTCTTCGCCTGATCCTTTTTCTTTGGGTGTTTTTAGATTAGACCGTTTCACAGATTTCATTACTTAGAAGCGCCTGCAGTTTGAATGTAATGAAATACCGTTGAGCGTAGTATATTAGTTAGAATTGGTAGAAGTATAATTACATATTAAACCGTTGACACTTTTACCACTGGAACGCCAATTATTTCACATCGCTTTCGAATCCAGTCTACCAAAGCTCGATTTGATTAAGTCACTGCATATTTTAACGCTTAATACTAATACAAAACGAGCGGCCCTCGACGGTAATCGAATTCGCCCTTTGCCGGTAATGAATCTGATGTTGAGGTGAAATCCTATAAACCGGTGAGTTATGCACAGTCAAAAGTTAAGCTATTCTGTTCTGGACAACCTGGGCCCGATAGAAATATGTAATTAATAGTTCCAAATCAATAGGCATTCGGAATTGTTGAAATCATTAGGCCGGAACTTATAAAGGAAGGAGGCAATACCTCTTCAGACCAGTAATGTCGTCCTACATAACTTACTTAGCTCTTCCTTCCTTCCCTAATTCCATTACTAAAGGAAACAATTTTAATGTGGAACTTGGTATTGGTTTATTTCCTGTTACAATCAATTGTTCTCCTTAATCCTTAACGTTATGGAAGGGTTTTATTTCTGTTTAAATTTGGAATAACGTTGCATAACTTAATCTATTATTCCATTTCCGACCTCGTTAATTTTGTAATATTGAATTGAATTTTCATTGTTATATAAATTTTTCTAATCGTTACAACAGCTAATTTCTCATTTTTATTATTATCGACCATTAAAAAACGATTCTATTAAATATAATATAAACAAGCAAAAATACTTGGGACTTTCACTTTAGGACTAGAGCAGGACTGTGAATGTTTTTTAACAATTTCGCCCAAATTCGGGCGCCAAGCATAAACAACATACGCCTGAGTAAAGCGGGGAACACACCGGATGGAACGCTATGCGACGCTACCCAATGCTACCTGACGCCTCGCCACGTTTTGGTAGGGCATGCAGACATCTATGAAACGTCAAGCGCACGCCACGTAGAGTCACACAGCGTGTATCACAAATAACTATCACAATCGCAACGCCTCTTTTGTTCATAATGCATTATTTTCAGTAAAACTTTGTTAAATGTTCTGCTATCCTACAGTCCATCATAATTAAATAATTTTCATTAAAAAACTCACGAATTTTTGCTCTCCTTTAATTTGGTTAACATTAAAATAAGCATGTTATAATTAATATAACGACAAAATAAAATATACATAGTTTGAAATAAACTACAAAAAATATGAGTGTCCTGTTTTGACGATACTCGACGAAAATAGCGTAATTTTATGAGCAAAACGATGAAATAAATTGTTAAATTCATTATATCAAAAAATGTTATGGCGGTGGTTTGATATATTTTCCACGAAACCATTAAAACCAATTTAAAAAAATTAAGACTAATAAATTTTTAATTTCGGTTAATTTGGTTTATATTATAATTGGAACGTTATAATTAATATAACGACAAAATAAACTATACATAGTTTGAAATAAACTATAAAAAATATGAGTGTCCGCTTCTGACGCTACTCAACAAAAATCGTGTAATTTTATGAGCAAAACAAAGTAATAAATTGTTAGTTAAATTTTATGAACAAAACCATTTAATAAATGTCAGTTATATTTTATGAGTAAAACCGTGAAACAATTTGTTAGTTAAATTTTACGAACAAAACCATTTAATAAATGTTAGTTAAATTTGATGAACAAAACCATTTAATAAATGTCAGTTATATTTTATGAGTAAAACCGTGAAACAATTTGTTAGTTAAATTTTATGAACAAAACCATTTAATAAATGTTAGTTATATTTTATGAGTAAAACCGTGAAACAAATTGTTAGTTAAACTTTATGAACACAATCATTAAATGACTTTAATTTAAATTTTATGAACAAAACCGTGTAATAAATTTTAAAAAATGTTCGGCAAACCATTGAAATTATAATTTTTTTAAATAATATAGGAATTTTTGAACTAGGTTAATTTGGTTTATATTAAAATGAGCATGTTATAATTAATACAACGGCAATAGTACATATAGTTTGAAATAAAAACGTGTGTGTCCTCGTTCTTTTGTCTTCGGCTGTACTGGATTGTACCCGACAAATATCTGGACAGTGGGGATCCGCAGAGCGTAGAGTAGGGTAGCGTAGCGTACCATAGCATCGGGCAGATGTGCCCGCAGTAACACAATCTTATGAAAATTGGACTTTGGATTTGCGTCAGTTAGCGTCGCTCCCCGTTTAAAGTGAGAAAAATTAAATAAACTAATTAATCAGAAACCTTGAAAAGGTTTCATTAGAATTTGAAAATGTATTAAGGCTATTGTCGATGAACTGCCAAGTTAATTCTCTCCTTGATTGAGAAATTGAGAACTATTCTGTTAATCCATTTATGTTTAGTGGTCTAATTAATCATATTAATTATTTCCCGTATTATTATTTATTATTAACAATATTTATTATTAATTATTAAATTATTATTAATGATTTAAAAGGTTGTTCTTGTTCTTCTCAACCAAGACTTTACATAAAAAGAATAATTAATTGAGATATTCTCTTAAGTTTCAAATCACAATGGATGGCTTATAATTTATTTCATTACGGTTTAGAAAATTTTAGATGTACGAGTTTATCGCTTATAATACTACAAGAACGTACAAAAAATTGCTTTTCACTAAAAGCTAGTTTTAAGCATTTAACGTGAATATTAGAAATAAATTTGAAAAAAAAATTCCCTTTCTTTTTTTCTTTTTCGTATTGTTCTCGATGTTTTCTGTTTACAATTTCTTTCTACGAGTATATTGACACCAATAAAATTCTTTTGTCCGTCCATAGAATGTGTCGATCAAACTGTCAAACGGACAATGCCGCCAAGTGAAAAGTTTTCATCGATTTTGTGAAGTCTATACGAATAAGCGATGCCTCACACAGCGCTCAAACCTCAACGCATAGAATGTTGACTAAAAATATATATTGAAAATTATTATTTTTTATATTTTTTAATAGCTTTATGATCTGATTATATTAGCCGATGCCAATGTATTATGCGTATTCGTTGTTTTTTCTTGGGGGGGGGGAGGGTAGCGTGTAAGAAAGTCCAGAGGCGATGGTGGGAATTGAACCCACGACCGCGGGATCTACGACCCGATAGTCTCACACGATAACCACTCTCCTACAAAAAAAAAAAAAATCCCCGACTATTACATTGTTCTTTTTTAATATAATAAACTTGTGATGTTTTCGTGTAAAAAAAGGCACTTTTAAGGAGAAATAGGCTTATGGAATATCATTTTTGAAAGAACGATATGCTTAGGATCCAGGTCGATTTCCTGAGCTGTTCAATTGCAGGCTCAATCAGGCTGGCCGGAAACAACAATTTTGATTTAAATTCGCTGATCGCTTGGTATGGCCCATGGTAGGGTGAAACAGCTGCCCCTAATTTGAAAGAGTAAAAAAGAGAAATTTCTCGTATTCGTTCTCCAGTTTTAAACCGTCGAAAATTTTTACAATGCGTGCAAAAGTTTTCAGCTTGGTTATGTACCCTTGATGAAATACTTTGTACATTTATTTATATTATATTTATATGAAATTTAGGTAATTACTTCTTTTATATTCAATATTGGCTTTATGAAACTGAGCCAAATTTGTTCATATACGTCAATGAGAATGTACCAACTTGAAGATCTGAAAATTTTTGTAGAGACATGAAAATTAGTTTCAGAATGCCTTGGTCTCTATCAATGATAGATACGGATTGAATCCAAGAAAAATAATTTAAAATTTGGATAGATTTTTTGCCTTTTGAGTCCAACGTGATAACTAATGGACTTCCACAACGAGACGTGGGCAGTTAATCTACCTAATTTTTAAAAGTTAAATTATGGACCTTGAATCCCAAATATGTGGATAAAATGTTAATGTTTATGTGTCAATAATAAATGTTAAAATGGTTAAAAAAAATTCTTCTAAACGTCATTAGCATAAATAATTGTTGTAAGCTTGTGTTACAACCTAGCTGAATTTTATGCTTTTCCTCCTGCACGCAAATGCCTGCGGCCTATCCTAGGATGTCTCCCCAACACTCCCGTACCTCCTCTTTATGCCAAAGGATCCAAGCCACCACTAGACTGATATATATATATATATGTATATATGGCGTCCAGGACCAGAGAGGTTTAAAAGCCTGGGTAGGCGCGTACCCATCCCGAAAAGGTCCGGGACCTGGTCGGCTCACGAGTCCTGCATAAACCTATTGGACTTATTTGCAAACCCCAGGATTGTAGACCATTTTATTCTGGGGAGTGTTTTGGTTATGTCCTCTCATTCGAAAGTGTCGAATCTTTCCCTGGCATACCTATCGCATTCAGTTAGGTAGTGTCGAGCCGTTTCTTCTTTTTCAGAAGCGGCAGAAGTGGTCTGGTAGGGTGCTCATTATGAAGAGGTGTCTTCTCAAGGCAATGACCCGTTAGGATACCTATCAGCCTCCTAATTCCCCTCCTAGAGTTGGAGAGGGACCATTTCGCTTCCTTAGGTTTGATTTCCTTCAGAAACTCCTTCGATTGCCTGCATCCGGGGGTCGTATTCCATTCTTTGAGGAATTGTTTCATTCCCCAGCAACTTATACTCTCTTTCGATGTGCTTAAAAAGTGGGGTAATACCGGTTGTGGCCCGAAAAACGCAGTATTTGATTCTTCCTTGACCTGGCTGTCCGCCTCTTCGTTGCCATAGTGTCCCTTATGAGCTGGTACCACTAGACTTAAGATAGGAAAAATGTAAAAAACAACTGCCTAATTAAAATGTACGCTAAAGACAGTCCGCTATTAAAGAAAGTAAGCCATTTAGCTCAAAAGTCTTGACAGAGAGATATTGGCAAAAGAAAAAATCTCCGCTTATAGTCGAATCGTTCCTCTCCCTAGTTCCAATAATATATTCTGTTTATAAAAATTCCATACTACTATTCTTCTCGCTCGAATATCAAGCAATAATAAGCGAAATAAATTGTCAAGAACTGGATTATACAGGACTCCCAGCCAATTTCGCAGAAATGCATTTCAGGGCAGACAGCTGCGAAAAGTTTCCAGACCACCTCCTTATCTTCACAGACGGATCAAAACATAATGGCTCCGCGTGAATTGTGAATTCTATGGCAGCCTGAATAGGTATCACGAGGAACACCTACTTTCGAATCTGGTTAGCTCCTACACAGCGGAAGGTATAGCCATACTGAAAGCGCTGGAATACGCCGCGAAGATACCAAATAAAAAAATTGGGATTTTGACGGACAGTCTCAGCACGATTTGCCAGCCAAGCACTTTCAACTTTCATAATAAGTACGAATATATTTTAATCGAGGTTGTCGGGTTAACCTTCCAATTAAAGAATCAAGGCAAAAATATTGTAATATGCTGGATAAAAGGGCATGCAAGTATGGAACATAATAAGAGAGTCGACCAGTTAGCCAAGGAGGCAACCACTAATGGTTCTCCCACGACCGTGAAGCTAACCGTCGGAGACGTGATAAACTATATCAAAAGAGACGTGCGCAGAAAGTGGTAAATTTGGTATGAGAGGGGCACAGCAGGGAATATCTACCGCTCATTTTTCCCAACATTACAAAAGAAACCGAGGTTTCAAGAAATATAGAGAGGAAAAGGTTTCTTCTCAACACTTACACGACTCCGAACTGGCCATGGCATCTGCGGCTAATATTTACATAGGATTAACTGTAGAACAACGCCAACTGCACAACCTTCGATGTGGAAGAGGGTGTTGACCATATATTACTACAATGCACCGAATATGAGGCACAGCGAGAAGAACTTCTGAAAGAATCGGACGCGCTGGGGTAAGTGAAAAGGCCACTGAACTTAAGCTCGCTGCTGGCAGAAGATGACACGGAGGTCTATGACGCCTTGTTCAAATACTTCAAGAAGTTGGTTATCCTATTATTTATATATTCATAAGCCTATTTATTTATTCTATTTATTCATCTAGTCATTCCATTACATAGATAGTCATTTTGATTGTTTGTCACTGGTACCGGAATCTGGCTGAATATCATCATCAATATATATCTAGCTGAATATAAAGCCATTAAAAAAATGCGTTTCCTCCATATTCAATTACATTTCGATATACGGAGTTGAACTTTACACTTCGATTAACAAATTAATAATAAGATTTATTACTGATGACGGTGTTAAAATCCATCCAAATATAGTCAATCTTTGAGAAAATGCATTAGCAGAAAAAGGTACAATTTAAGAAAATTTGATACAATCTGAGATATTTGCTAATTGAACCGATATACAGAGACCGAGATGTAAGTTAAAGGGCTGCTATAATAGAAGCAATAATATGATTTCAGAATGTTTTTCTTTAATAACACGAGAGTGGATTCGACCTTTCAGAACCACCTTCGAACACATATAAAAAAGTAGAAAGCATTTTCGTCTCGTGGAGATAGAAATAAACCGAGGAAAGAACTGCGAGGAAGGCGATTACTTTTAACTAGATTATAAAACTACGAAAACCAGACGGAGGCATTATCTGACTCAGATCAATCGGGCGCTTATTCGGTCAAATGCATCTTTTCATTATATTGAAAAAGAGGTTACTTTAATTTATGATTCAATTTTACTTTAATTTTCGTGTTGATTTTTATATTGCTCTGCGTTCCATCTTTGCGAAGACCTGCTCATTCCTCGGAAGCATATCTTTTGCTGAATCCTGACAGAAGGCGGCAGAAGGGTCTACGAATGAAAAAGGGCTGGCGAAAAAGGGCGTGAGGGTTGGCGGGAGTCTTTGAATTCTTTGGCGACTGGTACTAAGATGACTGCTTTACATCGCTCCGGGCGAAACTCTAAGAGGCACCTTGTCCTGGGAACTGGCATAGCATCTGTCTAAGATGTCTTTTAGTAGAGCCATCATTATTGGTCGGTTCTATTCTTCCTCATTTTCACCGGCAAAGTCTAGAACAAGCTGATCCATTCTGCGCTTTTCTGTACAGGAAAGAATTCGATTCCAAATCAGTGTCCTACAGAAAAGCGGATATACGTCATTGGTTGTTGAATTTTTTGGAGATAGTTCAGTAACGCCAGGAGCAAGTTACCCACCCTGTCCCCAACCAATTAGATGGCTTGCCACTATATGTGAATTGGCCCACCACCCCATTGGAATGGAAAAGAGAAAAAGTTAATGTTGGGGAAGGTAATGGGGTTAGGAAGGGGCGTTAAAGATAGCCACCAAGTACGGGAGGGCGCAGGTTTAACTCTGGTCTTTTTAAATTTCAATTTATCAAATTCCTTAAACGTCACAAACCTAGAAAATTGTACGAAAGGTCAACACGTAACGTAAAATTCCTGTATTCGAAAAATGGTTTTCTTTCGTTAAACGTATTGTTAATAATAATTAAACATGTTTAATTTCAAATTAACATTTTTTGAATTTGTAACTAACCTTTTTCATTTCAAAATAAGAGTAATCGTTAGTTGTTCACATTAAACCTTTTTCGTTTCAAATTAGCCCTTTTTAATTTCAGTTTAATAAACTTTTTAAAACATCAAAAATCTTTGTGAAAATCGTTGTGAAAAGTAAGCACTTAAACAAAACACATTCCTTTATTTAAAAATAATTGCCTTTTTAATTTCAAATTATTCCTTTTTGATTGGTAATTATACTCGTATTGTGATATAATCTTTTTTAAATTATTATTAACTATTTAGAGATCGTGAGATGCGGTCTGGTCTGAAACAAATCGTGGGCATCTCACGATCTCTAAATAATTATGAATTAACGGCCACTAATCACATTATTATTAACATTTTCCTTTTGAATTTCATTTTAATTTGTAATAAAACCGTTTTCCCTTTAAATAAAAAAAATTAATTCAACATTAACAGCTTTTTTGTCACATTGATCCAGCTTTAATTTCAAATTTCTATTCTATTTAAGTTCAATTTAACATAATATTTAAAAGATAAAAAAAACTTAGGAGACAGTAAAAAAATATAAATGGGACACAAATGGAAATTACTTCAAGAAATGTGTTAAAATTATATAAATTTAAATGCAAAAACAAAAGATTCTTCATTTATTTTCATTTGAGAAATGTGATTAGAGTTTGGAAGAGCCCAATTGTTTTATGTTTAGAAAAAATCCAAATTTGAAAAAGAAGATGTTATTTATATATCTAGTTGTGTGGCATTTTAAATTTTATTTGTAATTAATTTACATCATTGAAAAAAATCATATGGCTTTTTAAAAGCCTGCTCAAATCATTTATTTTAATTTTAAATTTATAAACAATTTAATTTTTAGTAATTAATGGTCTAAGTGCAGTATTATTTTCATATAAAATATATCTGAAATAAAGATGAATTTTAATTTAGATACATTTGACACCATCTCCTACACATTTTAATTATTAAAAAAGGTTTAATTTGATGTTAGAAAGGGTTAATTTAAAAGTACTAAAAAGTAAAAAATATTAATTTTTAAATTTAAACTGGTTAATTTTGTGTTAAAAAGAGTTAAATTTAAATTAAAAAAGTTAATTAAATGCACAAACGGTTTGTTTCAAACTAGAAAGAATTAATTTGACTGCGATGAAAGCCACGTTGGTTTTCATTTCTTCGCTGAGTCTCGTGAAATGTTTATTTTCAAAATAAAAACATCTTCACTTTTTTTTAATCGATTTATCATAGTTTTAACACCCGAAACAGACATGAACACGGTTAGGATCGTAAATCATTCATGTGAGGGGATACAGGCTGACTTAAAGTCGTGGGCTTCCGCAGTTTATCAATAGCCGGCCCGGGTTCACCCCCCCCTCCGGGAACAGAATCAATTATGCTCCAGACGAAAAGAAGAATCGAACGAGACTGAAAATAAGTGGCGTTGTATATAATTAAGCAGGGGAAGAGCAATTTGTAAAGTGTTGTCAAGCACATCTAACAGCGAAACTTGGTAATTACCAGTTCCAGGCGGGCACTTAACTTGTGATGAGTGATAATTGGATAGTTTCTTGAGAAGGCAAAGACATAAGAGGGTGTAATATGATTTGTTGAGAAAGTGCTAAAACACTGCCAACTTGAAGGTTTTATCAATTGCAAATCTGAAATCACCCTTAAGTTCTACGACTGGTATATATAAACAAACTGTTCAAAAATCAATAGGGGTATTGCCCAGCTTGTAGTATTTACTTTCTCTAACCTTAATATTTTATTTTTAGCATAACTTCAATTCAAATTTATTAGAAATAACTATGTTTTTAGTGAAGGAAAATTTAATTAAGAGATTTTGAAAGATACCAAAATAAAAGGTTTTAATTGCATAATTTTGTTTAAAGGACACAGTAAATTTTAAAGAATTCACTCGATGTAAAATGCTAAAACCTAGCTAAGGATTTTTATGAGGATTACAGATTGGGTTCTTTAAATGACGAGAATATTGGAATGTTTGGCTGAACCCCACAGTTCTAGTCCAAATCGGCTTCACATTTTTTTATGAGGGTTCGCAACAGCAGAGGTCATATCCCGAGGAATATCAAGCACTACAGGATAGTGGCAATAAATGAGTGAATGTATTTTATTACCGTGAACGGAGGGGCTTACAACCAACTATCCCGAGAATTATACATTATTCTTGAGTAGTATAAAAGTCTGGTGTTGGAATGTAATTTATTAGCGTGATTGGTAGGGTTCGTCCCCGATTACCTGGAGGATAATGCAGGATAGTGTGAATAAATGTGGGAATATGGAATTTTTTAAATATTTTTTTACGAGGCTTCGCAACAGCAGAGGTTATATAAACTCTCAGGGTGCCGGTGTTTTTGAAAAAAAGCCCATTTGTAAGTATGTCGGACCTGCATTCGAACCCGGGACCTTTACCTTACAGTAATAAGCGCCGTGTCAAAGACTGAACCTTGCGGCCCCCGAAGCACCCTGGTAGGTCTATTGTCAATAAGGTAGTGACTAATTTCATAAGGAATTTCACCCCATAGATGTTGCAACGCTGCAGTCAATTGTTGCAAGTCAACCGGCTGCAGTTGGTGATCGAATCAACAAAGCATCCCACATGTGCTCAATGGGATGAGGTCAGGTGATAGGTTGATGGGAAATGTCCAGGTTTTCTAAATATTGATGCCTCTATGAGGTCAGCCATTGTCATCCAGTATCGAAAAACCCTGCAAATGAGATCCCTGGTTTGAGAGATGTATTCCACGATAACTATTTGGACATAGCGGACGGTTGCCTTCAGCAATATGGGGTCCATTTCGTCTTCCAGTGTAAATACCAGCCCAGACCAGTACGCCACCTTCTGCAATGGCCGTTGGTGGAATATCGATCACCAGAATGCGTTGGAGGCTGATATGCCTTCATTGTCAATCGCCTCAAAAAATAATAAACTGTTATCTTATGGTTTATTTTTCTTCCTTTTGTTTTCCCCCACTACCAGACCCGCTCAATAATGTTCTTGTTTTTTTATTTATTTATGAAGTTTTTTCTATGATTGAAAGTTTGGGTGAATTTCTAATGAAAGGTAAAGGATGTCAAAAAGTAGGTCAGATGTTATCATCTTTACTCATGAGCGTCGAGACCCATGATCTTTTATGTCCGGACATATTCCCAAGGGGACTTCTCAGATGCCTGGTGCCCCCGAAGGACCACCAGGAAGATTTTACATGCATGGACTTGTCACACATTCCCTGGCTAGCGAGGTAGTGCAATACTAACCTGCAAAGGGCACATCCATACATGTGCCTTGAAAAAGGCAGTTTTGTGGTTTCCAGCATAGGCCTTCACCACCCCCGGAGAGATAGAGAAGGCATTTTATCTCCGGTTCCGGTTGGCCGGTACCCTCCAGCTAAGGTACTAGTTGTTTTCAAACCATGACCACTACGAGTCCAACCTCATTTGGCAGAGCCGCTTGGTCGCTCTACCCCCATGGTACAGTTTTATTTTTAAGGTGGGCTCACCAGGGAAATCTTGCGAAATCCCTACTGCTGCACCCGTTGCCTGGGGGTGCGGTTTCAGTAACCCTGGAGCCTCCTGCCAAAGCAGATGGGGGGGAAGGACGGGAACAAAAGGAAAGGATAAGGAACGATAGGGAAGGTACGGGATTTTGCCTCCATCATTGGTTACCCCTAGGCACCGGAGTAGATGGTAGGACTCGCCTAGGCCCATAGGGAAGGTTACCCTATGGGTGTGGCACAAGTAGGTCAATGGATATCGTAAATTTAGAAATATTTTCTATTGTCTAAGTCCTGATTAAAAAAAGTAAAACCATTTATGTTTACTATTCTCCCGCAGAGGTATATTAATGTTCGTGTGAAAAAGCTTTAACTTTTTGTGAATATATCTTTTAATTATTATAACATGAACTGTTATACTAAGAATATAAGTTGGAAAAAGTTTTGTTAAAAATCACAAATATGTTTGAATTTTGTTTAAAAAAATACAAAACCTGTTTCTTTCAGGGATGACATTTTCTGACAACAAATGTCGAACAGTAACAGGGAAAATTTTTAAGTTAAAAACGCCCGGCTCGGCGAGATAAAAAGCACTGTCCCAGCGTCCCCGATGTAATCAGTAACATGAAACCGTTGTTTATGGTCGTGTTTTTCATCCAACCAGTCCGTCTTAATATTATAAAAATTCTTGAATAAATTTTACACGATGAATTCCGACCGATATATCTACATGACAAGATGTTTAATATTGGCAATATTTTACGTAACGTGTTACAACCGCGAATATAGTCTTACTACCTTGGGACAGTTTGAATCCAATGCATATATTTGAAAAACACAAGAGCGGAAAATTAAAAGGGGAAAAATTTCACTATATAAAAACACCCCTGGAAGCTGTTTTTATTTCTGAATTGGTTTTTCTCCTTGACCCAGACAACTAGCAATTAATTTTCAATATATATACAGAACCGATGAAACCATTATTGTAACAATGATGCTGTTTCTTATAAATTAGAAACACCAAAATTGTCTAATTAAGGTTATTATAAAAATAAATAATAATAGAAAGAAGAATGGCACGTAATTATTCACAATTCAAAGAATAACTGCTTTTTTCCATCAAATTAACAGTTTAAATTCCAAATTAACCTTTTTTAATTTTAAATAAACCTTTAAATTACAAATTACTTTTTTTTAAAGTTCAACGTGCCTTCGCAGGTATCCCGCACAAAAAAAAAAAAAAAAAATCACAATGCAAATAAGACCCAGGAAGCTGTTTTTATTTCTGAATTGGTTTTTTCTTTGACCCAGACAACTGACAATTAATTTGCAATATATATACAGAACCGATACAACCATCATTGTAACAAATGGTGCTGTTTCTTCAAAATTAGCAGCACCAAAAATTTTTAATTAATTTTATTTTTAAAATAAATAATAATACAAAGAAGAATGGCACATAATTATTCACAATTCCAAAAATTTAACTTTCCAACTTTTTTCCATCAAATTAACCGTTTTAAAATTTAAATTATCGTTTTTTTTTCTATTTTGTATAAACCTTTTTCTAACTTTCAAATTACCCCTTTAGTATCCCGCAGAACGTCTT
>CM077100.1:20003045-20016040 GCA_039619505.1 Cimex hemipterus | reverse complement strand
AAAAAAAAAAAAAAAAAAAAAAAAAAAAAAAAAAAAAAAAAAAAAAAGGTTGTAAACAAAAACAAAAATAAAGGGCTGGCGATGACCTATGCAGTTTGCCGGCTTTAAAAAAAAAAAAAAAAAAAAAAAAAAAAAAAAAAAGAATAACGACCTTAGCTACAATTCTTCTCTGTTGCCGTCACGTAAAAATTAAATTTTTAAAAAGAAACGGGTAGTTTTCCAACTTAATTCTATATAACTTTAAAACAGTATTCTATAAATAAATGTTTAAAAAAATCAAAGGATAAATGGTATGGGTGAAATATCTTAAAATAGAACCGGGGTCAAGGCGTGTCCGGCAAATAATTACAATGCGCCAAAAGTGTTAGACCAAGGGGCTTCAAACTTTTGTCACGGGGAGAAGTTAGCCAGCGAAGCATTCCGTGTGTGTGTCTGCTTTTCCAAGGGGGTGAGCGTCTGTTTCCAGACGATGGTAACAATAAGGGCGAGAGGGTCGAGGCTAAGCCGAAGGAAACTACATTTGGTCTTCACGTCACGATCGGTTCCCACTCGATTAAAGGTTAGATCAATGCATTTTTACGAGGCATAAATTTCCCGTTTGTTACAATTTTTGCTGTGCTATCTTTTTTTGCCCCTCGTATAAAATCTCGGCCTTTCAAACGTCCATTGTTTTGAAAATACGACAGAAATTCGTAATGCAATAGTAATGTTATTAAATATTTTGAATTTATATATTTTTTTTAAAATCCGAATAATTTTCTTTTATCCTCCTAGGATCGTTTTCTTCCATGAGTTTTGGTTGTGCCTCGCCCGGAGAAGGGGGACCCAGTTCAGTTCATCCGTGAAATGTGATCGTCGTTAAAGGGTGCACATAAGCCCTAATACTCTTTAATAAGACTTTGTAAAGCTAAAATGATTGATCCTTTAAACTTCCATCAGCAGCTGGAAGAGCATATAGCCTGACATTATCATCAACGTCACTCAACAATTAGAATAGCACGCCTGTCTTTAAATTAGCAATGAAATAATAATAAGCTCTCTGGATCCTGGTGTAAAATGGCGTCCATTTTTAAATCACTCAAAAAATAATACTTGGAAAATTGAAACATCCTTCATTAATGAAAATTGATTGAACAAGTGTAAGAAACTGTAATAAGAATATAAGTCAAGATGGGTGAATTTAATAAGTCACTTCCACATTTAGTACTCTCTAAATAACCGTTTAATTAATTATAAATCACATACGAGCAATCCTAATTCAAAAGGCCCCATAAATAATCGATTGTTCAACTAGCACGATTTTTGGTGTTATAAATATAATAAATTTTGTAAGTCTGAAAAATGTTACTTTTTTCTCACAAGTTTATTTCATAACATGTACCAACACGTAGAGAAGCATAGGTTGGTGCTTTGAAGTTTGTTTGATAGAGGAGAGGAAAAAAAGAGTTTTTTACCAGAGACAAAGGACTAGGAGATACAATAAAAAATTAGGTCTTACTTTGTCCGCGAAAGGGGGAAAAAAACGCACACACGTCCAGTAATGTGTCAACTTGTTGCGTAAAAAGAGATATTAATAACAATTAAAATTAAATATCCAAAAAATAAAGGAAAGTTATATTATTTACAGCAAATGTCGGGTATTTTTGGCATTAATTTTTGCAGCAACAATTTTGGTTAGGCGCCCATTTTCAATTGGTTTTCGTGGTTTTCGCAATGTCTCATAGTATAGACTTTATGTACTTTCTTAAGAAAATGTATGTTATTATTTTTTAATTTAATGGCCTTATATTTCATTAAACTGACTGCATTAATGATTAAACATTATTTTGAGAATTCCAAATGTACGGTCTCGTGAAGTTTAAAAACCTAGAAAGTTATGATGTCTATTGTAACATAATCTTATATGGTGAGGTTTTTTTTTAGAAAAAACCCAGCGGTGATACTAGATTATAATGTCAATGTAATCAAATAGATTACACGAAATTTGAAAATTAGCAAAAAGGAGGGAAAATTCAAAAGTTGTGGTTGAGATGGGAAGTTGATGTCCGAGTGGATCGAGGTCACGATAACTCAAGTGGTTAGTACAGCCGAAGGTCGTGGGTTCGAATCCCGTTCGCGCTATTGACTTTTTTATCCCAACTTCAATCCTTAATTAATTGTATGTTATTTATTGGTCAAGCGGACCACTAAAAATAGTGAATATAATGAATTAAAATGAAGTATACTTCTCTAAAGCTCTCCGTGGCCAATTCATTTGTCGCCGAGAATCCAATCCGATTACACGACATTTGAAAAATGGCCAAAAGGAAGAAAAATTAAAATGTTGGGGAGTTAGTGTCCGAGTGGATGGAAGTCAAGATAGCTCAAGTGGTTAGTACAGCCGAAGGTGGTGGGTTCGAATCCCGTTCGTGCCATTGAATTTTCTGAAGAATTTTAATATGTTAATTTTTTTATTCTATTAACTAGCAACCTATCAATAAATATTTCTAGATACCCATTGCCCAAGGTTCTAATTGTTTCTAATTCTTGTTTGGGTGGGAAGAATCTGTAGTGTCTGTAGATGAGGATTTTCTATATACGACTATTTCTATTAGGTTTTTTATTATGGACAATTTTCGGTCTAAAATGTTCAAACAACAATCTTTGTAAATTTCCAACATAAAATTTATATTACGGTGTAGACTGTAGAGTATTAATTAGTTCGTCGAGATCCTCTATTATTCCAAACCATACGCATAAAAATCGTCTACATAGCGTTTCCAAAAATGAACAGATTGAATTTTGATTTGATTTAAAAAGATTTTTTCGAAATTATCCCTGGATATTTCGGCACGAAGTGGGTTTGGAAGGTTGGAAAATAACCTACTGTGAGTAAGAACTATCTTTAAAAAAAAGGATTAGTCCAATATTGTTCACGATACGCTAAAAGACTATCTTATAGTCTTATAACGCTTCAGAGAGTCTCAATTCATAAAATAGAAACTTTCGATCTCCAAAACAACTGCACAATTCTGACTGGCCAAAACTTCACTATTCACTATCCATCCAAAATCACCAACATCCACGTCCAGTTATAATATGTTCACACGTTCAAGTTATGTGAAATGTTTTATTAATAAAATCGCAAGAAATGGCATCTTTAAAAGAAAAATATGTGGAGAAAAGGTATAAAGATTTGCTGCAATATGCCAACACTTCATAACGTTCGCGTTTGACATGGGTCGATTTCTCTGTTTTGTTTCCCCTCGCTTCTATCCCAGGCGTTGTATCACCTGCTTTAAGATATTCGTCTAGTCTGTTACTGAAGGTTTTTGAAAGAATATTACTTGAAATGCTATGACGGTGTAAAATTCGGTGTTTTTTTCTCTCCACACAGAATCCTTTTAGACGGATAATGTTTAATAAAAGGTTCTCTCCAAGAAAAAGATGCAAATTTGTTCTAAAATAGACTTTTCTGTCTTTAAACGAAGAAAAAAAAAGTGTATTAATGATTACGACCCTTTTTCTGTAGGAACTGATTATCTCTGATTCGTTTCTATCTAATAGTTTGCACAGAGCGGTCGTTTGCCAATGAATTATTTCTTCAAAAATCTAAAAGCGATTGTTAATCGAGGAATCTTAACGGCCGACTTGCTAAGGAGGCTAAGGAGGCGCAGACGAAAGGAAATCTCGGCTTCTGGAACAAGGCCAGAGGTTAGAGAATGACCCGGATAAGCAGTACTATGTTAGCGGTCCTAATCTATTTAGGATAAGAGAAAAGTAAAAAGGCACTTAGAGAACAATAAGCCGGATTTGGGCCGTTTGGAAATCACCAGAGACGTTCGGCGAGGTGCTGAATTCCAAATCAAAATTTCCCGCCTTTTGTTCATGATTTTCAACAGCCGTTATTGAGAGAATCGTTGATCAAAATGTAGAAAGCGCTATTATGTTAGGTTGTAGAGCCAGAAATTAGACGTGTTTGTGTTATCTGTTCGAAAAGCATCTAATATTATATGGCCGGCCTGTTATCGCTACTTTTTAAAATGTTTTAGGGCCGGCAAACGACATTAGTTATCGCCAGCGCTCTCTTCCTTAGCGTTGCAGTTCTTCCTTTCCTTTTCTCCAGTTTGACACGTAATAATTTCGTTTATGGATACTCAAAATAAGTTACGATGTGTAATATAATGTTAAACTTTCTGTGTGTGGTGTTTATTGACCGTCAGTCGATTCAGATATCGTGAGATGCGGTCTGGTGTGACGTAAGTTTTAGAAAAACATTTTCTTTATCGTGCCAACGTTTCGATCTTTATTGAGATCATCTTCATATCTCATTATCTCACTGATACTCTCAACATGACACGCAAGAATGACAAAAATACACGGCAAAGAAATACTTTTAGTCCTGAAGATGATCTCACTAAAGATCGAAAAACGTTGGCACTATAAAGAAAATGGTTAATCATATTTTTTTAAGGATAGTTCCTCATCACAGTATATAGCAGTACTAAATATTTAGTAGTACTAAAAATAATATGCTCACTCCATCGTTCATCATTTCTAAGAAAATGTTTTTCTAAAACCAACGTGACACTGGGCCGCATCTCACGATCTCCGAATAATCGTTAAACTTTCTTTTCTTTATCCACTTGCTTGCTAGCCAGGTACATACAAACAAGATAATAGATATCCTTCTAGGTAATTGGGAATATGGCTGTCTATTCACGCTAACAGATTACATTCCAGACTTGCTTTATACTACCCAAGGATAACGTATAATTCTCGGGATAATTGGGATAGGGGCGTCGGTGGCCGCAAGGTTCAGTCTTTGACACGGCGCTCAAAACTGTAAGGTAAAGGTCCTGGGTTCGAATGCAGGGCCAACATACTTACAAATGGTTTTTTTTTTTAAACACCGGCACCCTGAGGTTTTATATGACCTCTGCTGTTGCGAACCTTCGTAAAAAAATATATAAAAAAAATAAAATTAAAAATTAACAAAATTGGATGCAAGTCATCGATGCATTCACTCTAATAAATTCCATTCCCACAATTATTCACACTATCCTGCAGTACTTGATAGTCCTCGGGGTAATCGGGGACGAACCCTGCTATTCACGCTAATAAATTACATTCCAACACCAGACTTTTATACTACTCAAGAATGATGTATAATTCTCGGTATAGTTGGCTGTAAGCCCCTCCATTCACGCTAATAAATTGCAGACACATACTACAAATCATTAGACACTCTTCGTGTATACATGAAAGTACAAAGATCGATATACAACTAAAATATTTATGGCTTTGAGGTATTGGATCAGATATTATATCCATCGCTATTAGACAAGTCTTTATTTTGCACATATATGTAATATTTTTTGCAGTTTTCAGCACGTTGACTCATACCTCTCAAACTTCACATAACCTAAAAATATATTTTAGAAGAGGAGCAATCCACTAGACAATTTTAAAAAGTGTAGATTTTTTAGTGAAAAAGTAAAGAAAAATATTTGCAGATTTTGGTGGAATCATTTGTGATTACGATAAGTAAGGTATTTTATTTTTATTATTTAATTTGGCAGGTTTTAGGCTTCGAATTTGTTGCCTAAGCAGCTCAACTTCCTAGATGGACACCTTTTCCCAGCTGGAAAATTAAAAACAAAATAAAAACCAAATCCTTTTTATCAAGATTACCACACATTTACAGCAAAATGCCCAGCTTAAGAGGGACAATATGAAAAAGCAGACGGCAAACGCCCGTAGCGACAACCGACGGGCCCAATGACAGAAGCTGAGAAAAAAAAATGACCAGAAAACACAATTTTTTCAAAAGCATTGTGATTTTTTTCTTTTCGGGTAAATTAAACTTTCCCCCGTCCACGACTATAACCACAAAAAAGTTGGTCTTGCTAATTTTTACGGTTTGTTTTAGAAAATGGGGCAAACATAGCATCTGTTTACGTCAAATTAACTCTTTCCATCTTTTGCAGTAACATTTTTGAGTATAAATTAACTTTTCTAAACCTGAAATTCATTTTTTCGCTTCAAATTAATGTTTTTTAATACACAACCGTTTTTAAACTTTAAATGAATTCTTTTAAATTTCAAATTGCATAAAAATAAAGGATTCTTTTTTTTGTGTATTGGAGAATATTTTTGAAATGTCTGGGTATATTTCATACCATCTTCTAAGGTTTTATAAAGCTATAGAGAAAGGGTTGATTTAAAGTTAAAAACCTTAATTTCCATTTAAGAAAAAGTTAATCTGAAATTAAAAAAGGTTACTTTGAAATTAAAATGGGTTGATTTAACGGAAAAAACTATGTGAATTTTAATTTAAATTGTTATTAATTTTATATAGCCTTCTATGTGATCAGTACTTTATATTAAAAAAGAAATCAAATAAAGAGGCAGTTTACTTTACACGGTTATGTTTATTACCAATTTCTCAGGTTTTTTAACCTTTGAAGAATGTTTAATTTAAAATTAAAAAGGGTTAATTCGAAATAAAAATATTCCTAGTGGTGAAAGTGAATTTTGTTCGGAATGTACTTGTTGGATTACGTGCCCACATTTATAATTTATACTTAATAGAAATTTCATAGAAAGCAATAGAATTGCTTGACGCTCTCTAGTTTCGCAATATGAAAAATTCACGGTGGGTGGAATAGTTTTTCAGAA
Source organism: Cimex hemipterus (assembly GCA_039619505.1). Classification (NCBI taxonomy): domain Eukaryota; kingdom Metazoa; phylum Arthropoda; class Insecta; order Hemiptera; family Cimicidae; genus Cimex; species Cimex hemipterus. Next base: position 20,009,380 of record CM077100.1, on the reverse strand, counting down.
ACACTAGAAAGTTGACTCCTTTGCATATAACATATGCATTTAATATGAGGATTTTCGAATGAAATAGTAGTCTGATATGACATAAAATATTAATTATGAATAGTTTCATCTTATCTGGTTTTTAAAATGTCGCATAGAGAAATACATTTAAGGGATGCTTAATATTTCAAAGTTTAACGGTCGTTTGATCGTTTCAGAAAATTTCTGTACTTCAGCCAATGTTTTTAGACATCAATTGAATGCGGTTGTATATTTCTGGCCACGTCGTACAGCGAATTAAGGCATATCAAACCGCGCACAAACGTTCAACAACTGGCAAAACAAAACTTTATAACATTTTAACTGTTTTGAACTCGGAGGTGGGATGGGCCTGGATAACGCAGTGTTTTGATCTTTGTTGAAAGCAAACCTGTCGAAATATTTCTCGCTATATATTATATTTCTGTTTCGTCGTTTCCAGTTTCCATTTTATTCTATTCACCTTACCGAATATTTCGAAATCTTGCGGTTTTTTTCTTGAAAAACATTTCTACGCTAAAATCGGCAAGATATAACTTGGTTAGTTAATACATTTTGAAAAATCAATCATGTAATTTTACTACTAAAATATTGATTGATATAATTAAATTAATCAGTAGATATTTCCTAAGTATTCACTTTTGTAAAAAATATTTTTAAATGTTTCGAAGCAAGTTATGTAAGCTGCAACTTTAGACGATAACTGTTTCAACTATCTCACGATATCCTATTAATTTAAGATTAAAAAAAAAAAAAATGTAAAAATGATCTCTGCGGCTCACGGTCCAATAATTCAACCACGATTCCCGATGGAATTTGCGAGTGTTGCACGCTTTCCGTGAACGGCTGTCAACGCTGACAACCGGGTCACCAGCTGTCACTCGGTGACGTGCTCGGCCGATGTGTGACGTGACGGATTTCACTAATTGCACAATTTCAAATATTCAGAGAATCTGTTTTCTTGAGCATGATCCGAGATTTGACGATGGAAAGGTTGCAATCTCTTTAAGAAATGTTAAGTTGAACAGTGTTGTAGTGTAAACGTACAGCAAGTAGTACTGCGTGACAAGCATAAATTTATGTTTTTTTATACTGTCTAACTTGTTCCCTGTCTGAAAAATTTATTTCCCACACTATCGATCAAAGAGGTCTTACAGTTTCTTTTCTTTGGCAATTGTGGTATTTTTTTTTTTTTTTTTTTTTTTTTTTTTTTTTTTTTTTTTTTAACCAGCTATCTGTTAGCAGTCGAACCATGTTTAACTATGAATTATGATTTTATTGATTCTTTTATGGCTTTTATTGTTTGCCCGCTAATCATATCAAGTCATAATCAAAAGTATTTCAACACATTTCCTTAGTTTTGACTAACGTATCATCATTAAAACAATAGAATCGTAAAAAGTGAATTTAAAACATTATTTTCTTTCTGATTCTCTTCTTATTTCATTCGTGCTTCCTATTTCAGGGCTAGCTTGCCGAAATAATAACAAATTAATAATGAATAAAGTACATTTCGTGCAATGAATTTCGAGTACGTCTCATGGCTCTCTATTACTTATTATTATCTACAATCCACACAAAATTTTTAATACAGATAAAAAATTCTATGTTTGAATGGATTATATGAAAGTGTTTGTCATAATTGTTTAACTCATATAAACATAGCTTTTAAAGTTAAGCCCTTTTTTAATTTTACTCAAGTTAGTTTGCAAGTTTTAATTTTTTACCAAACAGTGAGTTAATTATTGAGGTTTTTCACTGACCCATATTGACATATTTAGGTTATTATTTTAAAATTCCTTCTGGCTTAGCTTGGTCGAACGTTGAAGAATAGACAGAAGTAACTGTCACATTTAATAAAAACAGTCCACTAAGTTAAGCCCTTTTTTACAATTTTACTCAAGTTAATTGGTAAGTTTGAATTTTTTCCTAAACAGTGAGTTAATTATTGAGTTTATCATTGACTCATATTGACATAATTAGGTTATTTTTTTTTTTAATTCTTTCTCGCCGAGCCTCGTCGAACGTTGAAGAGTAGACGGAAGTAACTGCCATGTTTAAAAAAAAAACATTAAGTTAAGCCTTTATTTTAAATTTTACTCAAGTTAATTGGTAAGTTTGAATTTTTTCCCAAACAGTGAGTTAATTATTGAGTTTATCATTGACTCATATTGACATAATTAGGTTATTTTTTTAAAAATTCTTTCTCGCCGAGCCTCGTCGAACGTTGAAGAGTAGACGGAAGTAACTGCCATGTTTAAAAAAAAACATTAAGTTAAGCCTTTTTTAAAAATTTTACTCAAGTTAATTGGTAAGTTTTAATTCTTTAGTTTACTAATGAGTTTTTTATTGTCCTAAATTGACACATCTAGGTTATTTTTTTACAGAATTTATAACAGGTGAATGGATAAAAGAGTCTTGCTGGACGTCGGCTCCAGAAACAATTGTTAAGTTTCACCTTTCACAAATGTAATATAAATATGAATAAAACAGGAAGAATAAAAACGTTGTCAATTCATTACACGTTTGCGATTTAGTACCGATGCCCTACCGACTCATATACAAGTTTATACAAGTTATAAACTAAAGTAAAATCATTCTATTCGTTGATTTTCTGTACAAGTATTCTCTCGAAATATTTACCTCTTAGATTTAAGCGCGGCAATTTATTTAGTTTGAAAATCATTTCTTGTTCGACTTTTGCAAGAGAATAATGTCACCGGGTAAAGGTAGGAGAGACGTCAAAGGGCTGAGCCTTCTGCACTTCACATGTATATTCATGGCGTCTCCATACGTCGTCCTTCAATTGTACGCCAAGTATATTTGTATTTTAATGAAATTGGACAACTTGAAATCTCATTTCCTCCTCGCTCCTCCACCTTAGAGTTTCGAGATAAAACTCATACAACAGTTAATTCTGTCTCTGGGCCGGAATATTATGAAATATTGAAACTATACTTCAAAGATTTGCAAAGTTGTCGATTTAATTTGATATTTAACACAAGACTTGAATCAAATGAGCACTTTTTTTGTATCTATTGTTGTATGGTTGACGCTACAGGAAAACCACGAAGGAACCAGGAATTATTAATTATACATAAAAATATTTGATGTAATGTAACAATTAGCATAAAAGGAATCTCTTTAAAACATTTTCTAATGGAAGAATTTTTTCATCAAATGTATAGCAGGTAAAAAACGTACTACTATGTTTTCATCAATGGCTCCGGATCCTGTTCTATCTAACCGAATAACAGGTATGACAGTAAGGCTTATACTTTAAACATGAAATTAATTACGTTTTTGTAATAAAGTTATTTTTTCCATCGTTATGAAAATACAAAATATATAAATTCAAAAAATCCACATGCGAGAGGACATTGTGTTAAAAAGAAACAAGTAGGACAAGATTATTAATTCGAGTAAATTTATTTAATTAAATATACAATTTTGTTCATGTTTTAGTGCTTTACATTTTACATTAGTCATTGATTACACATCAATTTTACATATTTTTTTTGGAGCGGGGGAATGGGAACGGGTTAAAAATTCCATGGACTACGTTGGGAAACGAACCCACGTACGAGCCGAGAGTCCGTTACGCTAATCACTCGAAACGTTGTCCCCAACTTGGGTCGTCAACGATCATTTTGGTCCGTCTATCCACGCTAGGGACCAACAGTCTAATGGCTTACGTTAAATATTGGTGGATCGATATGGCAGAAAATTTTGTTAGGTCTGCATCAAGACGACAAATAAATTTGGGTCTATTAACCGATTCTATAGGTTAAAAGAGGGGCGTGGGTGCCCGCAACGGTTTACGCGTCGACACGGCGCTCATCACTGTAAGGTGAGGGGTCCCGGGTTCGAATCGGGTTGATATAACCTCTGCTGTTAAGGTTAAAAAATCTTTAGAAATGTGTGGTCATTATTGACAGTTAATCGATAATTATTCAGAAATCGTGAGATGCGGTTTGGTGTGGTGTAGGTTTCAAAAAAATATTTTCTTGATCGGGCCAACGTTTCGATCTTTATTGAGATCATCTTCAGGGCTCAAAGTATTTGTCTTCTGTAACAGAAGGGTTCGAATCCAGCTACCCTGCATTCGTTAAAATAAATAAATTAAAAAATAATAATAAAAAAAACAACAACAACGGGCAACTTACCTTTTACAGCCTTCACGCCATTTTATGTTAGTTTTATTTTACTTTATATTGTTATATTATATATGTACGTATATGTGTATATGATTTTTTATTGATGCTAAAAATTGCAAATGAGCTTAATATACATGATTTGTTTGTTGCATCTCTAGATGTAGGTATAAATTTCGTACAAATTAAAACAACAGGTTTTTTTTTATTATAAAGAGGGCTATTATATAAAATACCACATCAAAATTAAATACAAATAAAATTAAAATCTCAAGAACGTCGGCTTCATCAACTTTAGTGCTACTGGTCTGTTTATATATTTCGTATGTGTGCGCGCGAGCGTCAAAGGAACTGTTTTTAATCTGTTCGTCATGTATTTATGTCTTTTAGAATGCTAACATGTTTGGGTGGTTTGAATGATAATAATTGAAATGATAAATTTCAAAATAAAATAATAATAAAAATACACTATTTTACAATAAAAAATTGAACTAATATATTTCGCAGCACTCTGTAGTCGCGTGTAGGAAATTTGTTGGGTGTCAATTTACTTTATGGAGGGGTTTATCATTAATTTTCCCGAGGAATGTCGGTTACTCTCAGGTAGAATTCATGTCATTTATGACCATGAATATAGAGGATTATCCTTTATTGCTCCTAGAAATTTCAAGTACTCTATGGTTGTGGGGATGTAATTTATTAGCGTGAATGGAGGGACTTATCGTTAATTTTGGGTACTCTCGGGTAGAATTAATGTCATTTATCACCGTGAATAAGGAGTGGTATCCTTAATTGCGCCAAGAACTTTGAAGTACTCTATAGTAGTGGGAATGTAATTTATTAGCGTGATTGGAGAGGCTATCGATTTCTCTGCGATAGTATGAAATCTAACCAAACTAGCCTGTTATCTTATTTCGATTATATATATATATATATATACATATCTGTTATTTTTGTTATTTCCGCCATAATTGATGAGTCCATGATGTATAGAGGCTTGCTTTAGGATAAAGAAAAGTGAGAGTCGGTCGAAAAGAAATGAAAATCCTTGAAACCCGAGAAAGACGGGCAAATAAAATAAATGAAAGAGAGGGCTGGTGATGACTAATGTAGTTTGTTTTATTAAATTAATTAATATTCACCTGAATTTACGGAATAACAAAGACACCGAAAATGACGAAATGCCGAATCGCGCCTGACAGACCAAAATCACTGATCAAATTCAGTTCACCACCCTACAGGTCATGGAAGAAATTTCACAAATAGAAATAATTGATTATATGCATAGTAAAAAAAAACGAATGTGCTCAAAATGAATAGTTGTTAATAGAGTAAAATGAAAAATAGTCGAGTCAGTCAGATAATAGCTCATCCTTTTTTTAGGTTATATATTTGAGACCGTAGTAGGACATTAACCATAATTACAATAGAAAAAAAAATTCGACTCTAATATGTGAAACATTCATATAAAGAACGTTAATCGATAATTTACATCTCTCAGTGTGTAAGTTTGTTCATGTTAATTTTCGCTACACTGGCCCGGAGGGTTAATAGGGCGGTACACTCTCATCCCATGTCGGACGGGTGCGTGAAAAAAAAAGAAATAAAAACAAAAAACAACGAACAATCATCTATCCAGGTGCATTTGGGCTCAGGCATAAAATAATACACCGTACGGTAACAAAGCCCTATCAGCTTTCACTGTGAGAGGGCACGTAAAAAAGGCGATCCCCTCAACGTTTACCGGGCAATTATTAATGTAAACTGTAAGAGCCACCGCCGCTGGCCCGTATCCGGCCCCTCTTTCCTTCATACGTGGTCTTACATGAATTATAAACACGGCCTACCATCACAAAATTACACCACGACTAAATACAACGCGGATATTAATTTTTAAGAAACACAATTTGAACTTTGACGCTTGAAGAAGTTTCAAAGTTAAAATAAACATGAACACGTTCTTAAGATATTCTCACATCAGAATTTATTATGGGACATGTCTGCCATATTGATTCTCGTATTCATTCAATGGATATGAATAAATCTAAATATAATATCAGTCATTTTATGGTTCATCTAGCATAAATTAAATACTTTTTTAAAATTCATAAATGATTTCGACCCGTCAGTTTTTCTTTCTGTAATTACATAATTATACTTCAA
>CM077100.1:19951249-19982005 GCA_039619505.1 Cimex hemipterus | reverse complement strand
TGAGACTTTTTAATCTCAAATTAATATTTTATAACTTGAAACCAACATTATTTAGTTTCAAATTAACACATTTTAATTTCAAATTGACCATTTTAACTTTAAATTAACCATACTTCTTTTGAAATTGTCTCTTTTTAACTTCGAATTGATATGTTTTAATTTCAAATTAACATTAAAACATCTTGTTTTTGCGGTTTTTTGTCGAGGTGGAGTGACCTCTTCGGAGTGAATGCACTTATGAGCGTTTCTGGTTATGTATGAGTGGTCGGGTCAGACGAAGATTGTCCAGATGGGACAAGCGGAATAGTTGGGAAGTGGAAAACCGTTTGGAGTTTAATTCGCGCACGGGAGTTTGACTATTGTTATGAGGACTTTGGATTTGAAGGGCTAGATTCTTTGGATGTTTAATAGTTTAGGGGTGCCAGTCAATTCTATTCCGTGCGTTCAAATTGCATTGAGTATTGTAAATGATCAGTGTGTTTTTTTCTTGAAACATTGAAAACAAGGGCGGCGGGCGCAGTCTCTTTTTGGGATGATGGTACATATTATATAGGAATATTGTATGAGGAGTCTCGCTTCCAATGGTGCACGATACTTAAGTGCTTTTGATTTCATTAAAATTTATACACCGTCTATTTGCTGACATGTGCCTGGAACTCCTGGAACTGGAAGCAATTGCCGAATCGGGATCAGAAGTTATCATAGCCGTGTCGTCGACAAGGATCCGAGTTTGTTTCAAGAAAATCTAATGATGAATAAGTTTGTAAACTGAACAAGCAATATTTTGGAAATTAGTTCGATCTTAACTGTTTCTTAAGTGATTGCTAAATCAGTATTATAAGAAGTGAGAAAGTTTTCGCCCGTAGAAGGGTCTATCAAATGGGATGATGTGTTCGCGAGGTCTTTTTTGAAGATGTGTACTTAAAATGATTGGTCCGTTCCCTCTGAAATGATTTAGTGAACGTCGAATATTGGTCCTACCAACCTTAGATTGCCACCGCGCTTAAAAAGAATATTTCGATTCAGGTCTTGCGAGGTTTTGAAAAATTCTTCAGAAGAAGTAATATTAGATTTTTATTGAAAAACAACCACCGAGAAAAACTGTGTAGTAAGTGAAATATCATTTGGTATATTGAAACTAAGAGGATGCAAAGTATGACATTAGATATTTATTATTGTCGTTATTTTTAATTTATTGTTTCCTTCTGAAAGTTACCTGAGTGAACGCGGTGGCGTCGTTTGAAAACTTAGTAAGATAAACGTAGCGTGACGAGGTTTGCAAATCGCATGTCGAATTGTTTCTCTCTGGATAATGAGGGGTGCTAAAGGAAAGGCGGGCGGGGTTCCATAGATAAAAACTGAACCACCTGACTCAGCCACACTACATCTTTCAACCCCTACAGACATTTCACCCGGCCGGCACCCGACGCCATCCCCTCCGAGAACACATAACAGCCCCACAACGTTTATAATTGTCCCGGAGCCTATCTCTCCAATTATTCGTTATAATAATCTCGCCTTGATAGCATCAGCTTTTTCTTCTTGTTAAAGATGTACAAATTGAACGATGAATTCTGTCAGTTAGTCATTATAATTTGAGTGATAATTTCCTAAAAGTAGGTGTAAGCTTTATGAAATTGAAATCTTCTAAGTGGGCATTGTAAATTACGATTTTTTCCGGTTCATTATACATTAATAATTTCTTTACGAACGAGAGCTTCTTCCCAATAAAGACAGCAGGTTGTACATTGGTGATAATAGATTTAATATTATGACTTTTTTTTAAATTTTATGCGAAAGTGAATCTACATACCAACATCACCTTCACCATTTCTAATAACATAATGAGATTGGCCTATTCTTTTTTTTTTTTATTGGGAGAGGGAATGAAATTAAATTATAGAACTTTTATTGAAATCTAACTGAATGTCAACAGATCAGCCATTTCTTTACGATTGTCATATAAGAAAACGATTTTCGCCAAGGCAATTGTAAAATTGTTCAATAATTAGCTAATCTGGTTATTGAAATTCCTTATTTAAACCAATAACACCAAATATTACTTGGAGAAATTTCAATTTAATTTACCTTCCCAAACCGGGTTGAAAAGTTCACCCAAAAGTGAATATTTATTTCAATAATAATGAATAAAAATAGTATGAGGATTTGTTGAAGTAATCCACCTTTTCAACCAATCACAAACGTCAACAAGATAATATTTATTTTTTAGTACAATTGGGTCCTTTCAGACGAAATCTCTTTTTTCCTTTATTTGCATGATGTCCGATCTTTTTATCTATATCAAAAATATTATGAAAGCGAATGAAAAAAACAGGTGGAACAGATACATAACACGGGTTTTATACCCTTGTAGAGCAAGCTTTATTTATTGTTACTCAAATTATAATACAATAAATTCACTATTTTTCGTGGTCCGCTTGACCAATTAATATCATTCGATTAATCAAGGTTTTAAGTTGTGATAAAAAAAGCCAGTGTAAGGAGCGGGATTCGAACTCACGACCTTCGGCTTGATGCGCCACTACTCTACCACTTGAGAGACTTCGATCCCCTCCGGCACTAACTTCTCATCTCAACCCCACCTTTTGAATCTTCCCTCGATTTTGCCATTTTTCAAATGTCGTGTAATCTATTTGATTCTCGGCTACAAAGTGAAGTATACTTCATTTTAATTCATTAAGTTCACTATTTTTCGTGGTCCCCTTGACCACTTAATATCATACAATTAACTATAATTATAATACAATAATGCGAAAACGAAAAACAAAACTGTGACGCTTTTTCGCATGAATTGTAATGGCGTTTAGGAAAAAAAAAATTACTGAAAAAACTGTAAACTATCTAAATGATACGGAGCCGATTGAGTACCAAATATACGTATGCAATAGTTCCTTAATAATCAACAGTTTCACAAGGCGCAGTAGTGGGTTCTATTTTTTCTTATTTACATACATATCCTTCTGAAATGAGGAATGTCAGAACAAATTTTCTGTTACAACACTATTTTCTTCTGAAAGAAAAAAATATCGATTCCATTAATAAATAATTTTCTGTAATTAAAAATTGGCTTAATAATAATTGCCTGCAACAACCAGGAAAAACTATCGCTAAATTCTCTGAGAACTACAAAAGGACCGAATTTTCTTTAGTTCCACGAGAATGGAATCATTTATAGTTTTTTTCAGTCAAACTAACCATTTTTAATTTCAAGTTAAATTTTTGAAATTATACATTAACATTTAAGTCACTACAAATTAACATTTTTTAATTAATAAAATTAATGCTTTCGTTTAAGGCTTAAAAAACGAAGAAGACTAGACAAAAGTTAAGTAAAATTTCAATGTTTTTTTGCGAATTGTGTTAGAATATGAAATAATTGCCTTCCTAACGAGCACGTGCAAATTAAATAAAATTAAAATTAAGTGTCAAATTAAATTTTACAATCTACGTTTCTTCTATTACCATGATTTATTGTTAAATTAAAAAAAAAATTATTTTATGGACCTATTATATCTTGTAAAAAATTCTGGAACAAGTAGAAAATTCATGTGTTTTTAATAATTAATTTTATGTAACTTTTCGTTGTGTTTGTAGTTTTTGGTATTTTAGATAAAATCCCATTTTACATGCTTACAAAATATTAAAATTTAAAGAAAAACCTTTCATTTTTATAGTAATGTATTTCCAATTTTAATTGTAATTGGGAAATTAAAAATGTTAATTTGAAATAAAGAAGATGTTTGAAATTAAAAGGGGCTTGAGTAGTGGCTCCCCAAATTATCCCGAGGAAAATCCAGTACTCTGGGGTATGTAAATGTTAAGCAGACTATCAAGTTTTTATCTTGTTTCTGTTTTTCTGTGTATATGTTTTTGTTATTTGCGTTATTTTATCCACAAGTAACGAGCCCCCGAGGTATAGAGAGGCTAGCGATAGGATAAAGAAAAGAGAGAGTCGTTATATTATATAACATCGTTGCTTGGCCGGAAAAACAGAATACGAAATTAACAGGATTAACAGGCGAAAAAAAGATAAGAAAAGAAAAGCAAAAGTAAGAAAGAGAGTGCTGGCGATGTAATTCGCTGTCCCTAAAACTTAAAAAACATTGATAAAGAAAAGCTATAAACTCGTCTCTCTTTAAATTTCACATTTAAGCGTTATACATATTCTATACAATTAAATTATCTAGGCATAAAATTGATCAATATTCAAAATTTCAATATTAATATTGTGTTGTCCGGAAAATATCGCGGATTTATGGTTATAATATAAAAATAATTAAATAAATGATAGTAAACATGTTTTAGAAATTAAAATACCCTCTTTCGCACCCAATCGCTTTTACCAACTTCCCTTTGAGGAACCCTTTGAATAGATTTCCTTTTGATCAATTTTAGTTTTTATGATTTTGTAAAATGTCGAGAGGTCGGGAGAAGAGGGAGGGTGTGGCAGAACTTCATACCCAAGATCCAACTGTTTTTGGTTTGCCACAAGTCGGACATGGTGCCGAGCGTGGTCGTGAAACAGAATCGGCTTGTCCGATCGACCAAAGATGTCTGGAATAATGCCAATTCCTGGTGCATCGCTTCAATATAATAGCACTATATTTTGGGATCGATTGTTTCGCAATAATTTAAGACGCTGTAGAAAATCAGAGCAAATGAAGCCCGCCAAAGAGTCCGAATCAATTTTTTGTTGAGTTGAGAGCTTTGGAAAATGTGGTACTGCTCCTCCTTGTACAGCCAATGTCAAGAACGCTGTTATCATAGAGAATCACTTTCCATTACAGCTAACAATTCTATCCGCAAACAGTTCGTTTCTGTTACGGTAAAGATGTCCTGCTCAAACTTCATTACAATTTTTTGCCGGTCGTTTCATGCATGGATCCTCGCAATTGTCTTAAGATGGCCAGCGACGGTAAATTTCGGTAGCTGAAAGAGTTTCTGCAAGTTGTCGGACAACTGTCTTGGTAAAAAAGTTGGTTTTTTTGGCAATGCACATCGAGAGACTTGGTTGTAGAAGTCCTTCAACCTGATGATGAGCTAAGAGGCTCGAAATCCGGATCGTTGCAGAACAACTTACTGTGAGTAGGAACTATCCTTTTGGAAAGTATTGAACACCACACTCACCCCATCATTTAACATTTCTACTGTCTTGGTATGTTCTTCGGCCAAAGTTTGCAGAAAATCATCATTTAGGTAACAAATCCTTCCATGACCTTATTTGTCTTCAAGGGGTAGTGACTTTTTCTCGAGCTTCCCTCTAGAAAATTTTTGAACCATTCTGAACTCCGGTGTCACTCACTTTTCCATCGCCCTAAACTGCACTAATGTTTCTGACCTTTCGGGCACCATTACGATCGAGTTTGAACTCGTAAAAAAGAAAGTCACGCGTTGACATCTTAGTAAAGGCTGAATTATCCCCAAATAACAAAATGTTACCGAAGTAAACAATAATTTTTGTCGATAAAAATTGTTGATATTCGTACAAAAGAACAATCCATCAAACGTAACCAGTAGTTTATTATGTAGAGGAGTAATCGAAAGAAAACATGGAAACCTTCATTATTTTCAGAATAACCGAGAGAAAGATTGAAAAAATAGTTTTTAAAAAAATATAACTTTCGTATATTGAAAGACAAGTTCATGTGTAAAGTATGAATATTATGGTTTAGTTCAATCTATTCTAAAACTATTAATAAAATTACTATCAACTATATTACCTTTAACATGATTAAAGATTTAAATTTAATGAACGGCGTTTTTCTAATTTTCTTAGTAAAATAATTATTTAGAAATCGTGAGATGCGCTCTGGTGTGATGTAGGTTTCAGAAAAACATTTTCTTTGTCCTGCCAATGTTTCGTTCTTTATTGAGATCATCTTCAGGGCCTGGGATTTACAAACATTGTTTACATTTAACAAATACATTTTGGATGTGGAAAAGTGAATTTATGCAATGCAAAATATTTTTTGTGTATATTCAATCAAAGTATTTCTACTCACTCAAAATGTTTATCGTCTGTGAAATTATCCCATTCTTGCGCATCATGTTGAGAGTGCCAGTGAGATTTCGCTGTTTCTGCTGCACTCTCAACACTTTGAGTGAGTAGAAATACTTTGATAGAATATATTAAAAAAATATTTTGCAATGTATAAATTAACTTTTCCACATCCAAAATGTATTTGTTAAATGTAAACAATGTTTGTAAATCCCAGGTACTGAAGATGATCTGAATGAAGATGGAAACGTTGGCACGAAAAATAAAATGTTTTTCTTGAAACCTACGTCACACCAAACTGCATCTCACGATTTCTAAAAAATTGTCGATTAACGTTCACTAATCACCACGCATCTTTATAAAATGTTCATCATTTAAAACAAACTTAAGGTTGCAAAATCGCACTCCTACGTACTTGTCATAATAAAAGGTGTAATTTTAGAAAAGGTTATATTTTGGCCCTGGTGATCGGATGGGGGCTGATAAATTATTAACTTCCTTAAGTCGGCGTTGTTTTATGACGAGTTCTATCATATATTGAAGGCAGTGATTATAATTTAATAGAGATACAATCGCTAAATGGAAATAAATTACGAACAATTTATTAAGTTTATTACTATATATTTACGCATTTCTTCCGCCAATGAGTGCACAAAGTCAGCATACCTGAAAAAAAGCAAGAGATTAGAAGAGAGGAAATGTAATGTGAGGTATAAATATTTCCAATTTTATTTTTTAAGTCATTTAAACTTTCATTTTTAATCCTTTAGTGCTACCGTGACAAATATTTGCTGATAATCAAGTAAGCCGGTTAAATCTTTCTGCAAATGGGAGGACACTTTTTAAAAAAATTATTGTTAAGTTACAATTACCTTCGTTGTCTTTAGAAATTTTGTTATGTAACATTACAAGATCTTGATTAAATTTAGTCTTAAGACGATTTAACATTATTTACTTTTACGCTTTTTATTTGTCACATTAATTTTTTTAAACGTCAACTTAACTTTTTGTTCGAGCCTTGAAACAGTTCAAGAGATTTTATGCAATATTAGCTTTTTATAACTTTACATTAACACTTTTTAACTTGAACATTAATCCATTTTAATTTCAAAGTGACAACTTTTTTAAAGGATTAAATTGACAATTTTTATTTTCAGATGAACCATTTCTTTACAGATTAATATTTTAAGGGACTTTATGAAAAAACATTTCTATACATTTAAGATTATTTAAATGTAAAATAATCGGGCACCTACCATACAAAATTCATTGTTAGATCAGATTACCGGATTTTGAACTTGAAATTATTAAATTTAAACGTAAATCAACCGTTTTTATGTCAAATTAGCCCTTTTTAATTTCAAATTAACCTTCTTTACAATTACATTAACTTTCTTAAAAGCTATAAAAAATCAAGGAAATGATACGAAATGTAAGCTCATTAAGTGAAATTCCTGTGCTTAAAAAAAACGCTTAAAATTAGATACAATTAAAATTTTAATTTATAAAATAAAATAAGAATAAAATAAAATTATTTTTAGGATTTCAGCGATAGAGCTATATATTTAAGTTACGTTAAAACTTTTTTTTTAAAGCTTTATATAAAAGTGTGAAGTGACTACGGACCGTTAGTCCGTGATTATTCAGAAATCGAGAGATGCGGACTGATGTGATGTACGTTTCAGAAAAACATTTTCTTTACAGTTTCGACGTTTCGATCTTGATTGAGATCATCTTCAGGGCTCAAAGTATTTGTCTTCTGTAACATCTCAAGTGGTAGAGTAGCGGCGTAATTGGCCGAAGGTCGTAGGTTCGAATCCTGCTCATGACACTTACTTTTTTATCATAACTGAAAACCTTGATCAACTGAATGATGTTAATCAGACAAGCGGACCACGAGAAATAGTCAATAGTTCTTCAAAACTGTCAAACTATTATTATTAATATCTTAAGTACAGACAAAACAAAACTTTTTTGAGTGAGTATTTTTTTCTTGGCTTTGGCAAATAGGCATTACACCTGATTTTGTGGTATAAAATTATATAATTTATAATAACGTGAATATTGTAATACTGCGGTATGCCATACAAACAAAGCTGTTTTCCATGAATTATAACTCTGTGTAGAATAGTTAATAAAGAAAAATATGAAAGGAGGACAGATTTACGGACTCTCAGAACAGGGATAAACAGAACAGAAAGAGAACCAGGGATAAACTCCAAAACACCAAAATCAATTTTAAAAAAGAATCTGAAGATTTTCTAAAGCTCGGAATCTCATGGGAGTAGTTTTACCCATTGTCAAAAACGTTCTAATTTAACAGAAAAGTAATTACATATAAAATTGCATTGGTTGATCTGAAAAACGGTCGCAACCGCCTCAAATAAAGAAATTGGTTATATTTGTTGATTATAACCTAGTTCCTTTATGGATTTATTATACACGAACAGGCAAACAATACCATCCAATTGATTTTTTTTTCTTAATTTCTCGATAAAACAAAATTCTACCCTTAAGTTCTGCGTAAGGTTTTTACCAATTTCTTTATGTTTTGTTTTAATTGGGAATTTCAATTAGAAGTAAACAAACTTAATCCTTAATGCAAAACAAAGATAAAGGATTTTTGAATGTTTAGTTTTTACAGAATTTAAAATATTTCAGTCTCATTTGAATTCTGAAGAAATAAACTGTTTAGTTTTCATCTCGGTTTTCTTCATCACTTAGTGCTTAAAAACGCCAGTTAGTGCTGAGGATGTTGCACACGGTCACGTATTGACGATGGACATTCCATCATGCGGCTATTGCCATCGGAGTTCGCTACGAAACTCTGCGACACGCCGTTAGAAGTTTTCAAGCAACTGTGTCGTACCATAGAAGGCCCTGCTCTGAACGCCCGACGGTAACAGAACCACAGGATGACTGTTTTTTGACTTTTAAAATTTCTCAAAAGCGGCACCTGACTGTTGTTCAAGCGCTTCATCAGCTCCAGGAAGTGGAGGTGTCCAAATTTCTGAAGGCACTGTTCGAAGAAGATTAAATCAGTATGGACTGATGGCTTTTCGCCGAGAATTGACCAGAACTACACAGAGTTGCAGGGCTCGTATTTGCTCAAGAACACAATCATCCGTCTTTGGACGATTGGTCTGATGTACGTTTTACATATGAGTATAGATTTTACTGTACAACCTCGAGATCGGCGTGAAAGGTACGAAGCCCGTATTTTTTCCCTGAGCCAACCGTTTCAACGTACCTCAGTGATGGTGTGACCGGTAATATCATTGAAGCGTCGCACAGAGTTGGTTGGTTTTCGTGGAGGGCCTGTGACTGGCAATGTGGATGAAATTTTAGAATGCTTTGCCTAATTCCTCTAAATCCTGCTCTAATGCACGCTGCCTGTCCACATGTCGCTCGCTTACTACAAATGTAACTTTGCCTGATCTCCAGCCTTGAACCCTCATCGAAGACCTCAAAAGACGAATAAGAGCACGTCCATCACATCCCACAAAAGACTCTCCTTGAAGAATGGGCTAATCTCCAGCAAAGAAATATTTACAGACTGATAGAAAATATGCCGAGGTTTTTTTTTTAAATTTTTTTTAAACGAGGGTTCGCAACAGCAGAGGTTATATATAGCAGGGCCGCTGGATTCGAAACCGGAACCTTTACCTTACAGTGTTGAGCGCCGTGTCAAAGACTAAACCTTGCGGCCACCGACGCCCCTGATTGATATGTTAATTAAAAATCTAAAACATATTTTTTCTGACCGTCTTTTTTATTATTTTTAATTTTGTCTAGCAATTTATATTTATTTTACTTTTTTCGACATAGGCTCAATTATTAAACGTTAAACTTTCATTATACATATAACATACAAATCAATTTAAAGAAGTGGGCGGAATATTTTTGTCTATCAATGTATATATTTAGTATGTATTTAGGAAATGTTAAATACTTAATAGACGAAGCCACTGTTTTTAAGAAATATTATATTTACATTAGTATTTAATTATAATTAATAATTCAAAGACGTTTGTTTAAATATTGTACAAAAAATCTTATTATTGTTCAAAAGTAATCGACCATCGTTAAATAATTTCTCAATTAAAATTGCAATTACCTTTTAAGTCTTAAACTCTTATAGAACTTATTTATAGTTAATTAAACGAGGAGGTCTGTCAAAATGTAATGGAAAGGTAACTCAGTATTTCCATTATAAATCAGTCGCTCGTCTTTGTATTTAATTGGCCTTTCTATCAGAGTCTTCAAAGTCTATCGAACTAATGAATTATTTAATTATAATTTCAATAGTTGATTAGTATTTTCCTGTTTCTATCGTGTTGTTTAGTTTGATCACTTTATTTAGTGACTCGAGGGTTCTTACAATAAATAAACATTTAAAAAATTCAATAAGAACTAAAAGTCTATTTTTTAAATTTAAATTTCAGAGGAATGTAAGCAATATCAAGCGATGAAATGAATTTAGGCACTTTTTGTATTTAATATATTTTTTTGTAGTTGTCTGTTCATGACTAATAGGGGCAATATCGTTGGAGAAAATTAATTCTACGTCGTTTAGAAAAAAAAAAAAAAAAAAAAAGTTTGGCGCTTAGTGAAGTCGAAGTTTAAATTTGTGCACGTTATACAAAGCAGTCGGTTTACGTTTTTTTCCCTCCTAAGCCTACCCCAAAGATTGCACTGCAATGCAGACAGCAAAAAGCACTTATACTTTCCCTTTCAGCGTCTCTTTCTTTGTACAAGAAAATCAGTCTTTATTGTTGGTTATAAGGGGAGCTTGCTCCGAGCCATTGTGGTTAGGGGGGGGTCCCCCTCCTTGTATTTTCTCGCCTGTTTACTGGTCAAGGTATTTCCAATACACCCCGGTCTCGTAATTCCTTTACAGTGCCCACGCGATTGTGCCCTCTCTGGTCATTGTTTTAAAGGTATCAAGCTTCAAGGGAGCCTTCAACCTCTCTCCCCCATGCTTTACAGCGTTCCCTACAATTTTATTAATCTTGGACAGATGTAGACACGGTATTTGATTTTCTTTGTTTTTCATTGCTTCATTTTATGCCTAATTTACAAATTTTTGTTACGTCATTCTAGATTTTCGTTGTAGATACTGTTTCCGCTACAACAAATTGTCTCAGAGCGTTTTTTAAACTACGTATTTGTTTAGCTTAGATTTTTAAAATTCAATTAAAAATTTAAATTAAACTCGACCACAGCAAATATTTCTTGATGAGTTAAACAAGGGGAGGCTACAGTGGTGGAATCATTGGTTCTAATGAGACTTTTGGTGATACTATTTGTAAACATATTAGTTACTAGTCCGAAAATTCGTGCCAATGAGACCTAAGAGCCGAGAAAAAAATCTAAAGAAAGCTTCTAGTTTCGACCTGATCACAGCAAAAATTCTTCGACGCATTCCTAAAGAAATTGCATTTTTCTTTACCTACCTTTACAATTCTTTCTTTAGAACAGTACACGTCCCATCCCAACGGTTTCTCTCATCCGAATGTTTTCAAAGTCGAAAAAACTTTATAACCTTCCGTAATCATAATTTCCAATGAATTATTCTTGTTATAGAAAGTCAGTGTCACGAGCGGGATTCGAACCCACGACCTTCGGCTCAATACGCCGATCCTTTAACCACTTGAGCTATCATGACTTCGATCCACTCGGACATTAACATGCGAAGTGGCCATGGGGAGATGATAGTGAAGTGATACTTCTTTTACTCATTAAATATTAATTCATTTGCGTTTTAATGATCAATTGACCAAGTTACTTATTTCAATTAATTATTTTTTTAATGTAACGTTTTGTTTAGCCACTTCATAAGTCGTTGTGAGTCGAATCTTGATTACACATTTGAAAGCTGTAGGTTGAGATGGAGAGTAGGGAGAGAGGATCGAAGTCACGATACTTCAAGCGGTAGAAGTGAGCAGCGTAGCCGTAGAGCAGCGACGTATTTAGCCCAAGGTCCTGGGTTCGAATCCCGCTCGTGACACTGATTTTTTTATCTCAACCAAAACCTTACATAGAAAGAAAAACTAATTGAAAGAAATAACTTGATCAGTTGACCACTAAAACATAAATGGATTATATATTATATTACCGTACATACACGAATTTTATTTATCAAATTTAATTATTTTTAATTATCACTTGATTTATAATTTTTTTACATGTTTCTAATTTCTAAACTCGCTCTAAGCACTGCTTGTCATGGAGTCACCATCAGACTATGTGGATCGGGTTTTTTTTATACTCAATTTTCTCCTGCCAACGCAGTAGCAGGCAAAACAAGACAGATTACATTTTTAAGGTTGTAGAGGGTCATAAAGCCCAGTGTCTTGAGCACTTCTAACAAAAATAAAAAAAGAGTGAGCTTGCAATCTATATGTTAAAATTTACTAAAATGTACTAGTTTCCACTTTATTCCCCGTTTCCATCAGTCTATTTTTTTACTATGCATTTGCCAACGTAAATTGACTTTGAAATGATACTGAGTTTATGACTTGCTCCATTGACCTGTGCAATATAATTAAACAAGTTTTATACATAAAGGACTTTACTTACAACTGGAAATTAAGATTTTAAAGAGATAAATGGTTAAGCAAATATAAAAACCAAAATGTATTCACAATGGGATTATGAAAAAATACTCAATATTTTTTTTATTTCCTTTATTTGTTGTAAGTTTACATTTTTTTTTCTTACGCTTGGTTGCAACCTGATAACATTTCAGGAGAGTCGTGAAAAAAATGGATAGCCGGCCCACAGTTTGTATTTGGTGATCATAAAGGTTAAATAGAAAAACGTTTTCAAGTAAAAGTTTAAAGTTTTTAACCAAATTAGAGTCGATTCACTCTAGTCTCGTAAATATTTTTATCTACACTACGATCTCAGGGTTTGCAAAAAAAAAAAAATTCTTAGTGTATATTGAACAAGGGAATAAAGTAAAGGGTTTGTCAAGATCATTTTTGGAAATAAAATTCAGACTATAAGACACAAAACCACGAAAGTGTGTGCCACCAAGATACGATTCATAAATAAAAAAAGTAAAAATTCAATATCACAAAAACTTCTGGGTAAAAATCAGTTTTTTTTTTAAAGTTTACAACGCTTTTCTCAGATTCTGTTCACAATTTTGAATTGTTTTTACTTTAACAAGGACAAAGAGAAGTGAAAATGTTAAACCTTTTTTAATTTAGAAACAAATTAACTATTTTTTGTAATATGCATAAAATTTATACTAAACCATTCACGAGAAAGCCGTGATAACAATGAAACCAGAAGACTGACTGAACTGTGACTTTTTGAGAAATAAAGTGGAAAAAGCAGGCAAAAGAATCCGATAATTGGTTTACGCCCTTACATTACAGGAAACCGCAAAGCCACCTTTGCCAACCGACAGACTTGAAAACCACATCAACGCCAAGAATGTCCACCTGATCAATGTACCTCGCCTTACTTGGTGACTCAAATGTGTCAGACCCGACTTATTGTCAGTAAAAGTATAATTATAATGTTTACTTTTCAATTACATGCAATTCTGCAATTCTACACCCAGATAATCTTGCAACTCTCTCACTCTCTCTCTCTCTCTCTCTCTCTCTCTCTCTCTCTTTCCCTCGTTTCTCTGCTCTAACTGTACTCATTTCTTCGACACTGTTTATAACTCATACCTTTTTCTACATAATCCGATAAAGTGTAATAACCTCAATATTTTTCATTGAATTGAAAAAAGAAAATGATTAGAGGTAAAAACAAAATCGTCGTATATGACGCTTGTTAATCTGGCGGAAGTTTAAATCTCCTGATTATCCCGAGTACATTTCACATCTGATTTGGAGAATTATCGGGGGGGGGGAGGTAGAGAGAGGTAAATTTAACATCAACATCCCAAAATCAAAGCCAGTTCAGTCGGCAACAGCTGCATTTATAATTCTAGGTCTGGTGGTCTAAACCCTTTCCCAGGGCGGGAGGGATTGTAAAACAAATACATGAACCTCACCTCAATTTAAATCCGGTGAGAGACGGGAGCCGGGGTTCAATCCGGGAGTAATCTCATTACCGGACAATGGGTGAGAACTCTCCCCCTTCTTTCCTTTTCCTTTTCTTATCCCGATTCTTTGTTTCGGTATCGGCTTCAGAATGCCCCAAGCGACCCCTATTACATCACCTTCTTTATCTAAAACCAAAGCCTGAATTGCAGCGCTAAACACTTTGTAATGGGAGTGGGATGGTCAGAGAAAAGAGTTTCGTGCAAGTTTGGATTTCGACCATCTACGGGTTCAATTCATATTTCGGCTAGTTTTAAACAATCATTAGAATTCATGTTTTATTTTGTTTATAACATTAAGACGTCTGTGAGTAACAACAACACAGCACAAACGAAACCGTTCTTCGAAATTTTTTAACATAAATTGCACATACCCTGTTGAATCTATTAGGTCCTGTTAGATCGAGTAAAATGATGACGTGGACCTGTAAGAATCGGCTAGTAAACGTTGCTCGATCTAACAGGACAAGGCCAATGTTAGGTCGAAAATGTAGTCCCTTGGCTATCCGTTAGGGCGTAAGTAACCAACATGGCAGTCATGAATTTAACAGCTGTTTTTTTAATTCTTAAATACGCATTACGTATATCAGACCAATACATTTCTATTGTTAGTTTCTGACCTGCCGTTGTATTCTCATTTATAATAGATAAATCCCCTACCCTATAAAGTTGTAGGGTAAGAAGCAGACAGACTGGCCAGAGGAGGATCCACAAGACCATACATAGGCCCCGAGCCTATCCTTGGGATATCCAAAACAAACGTAGAATCCTCCATCGCAGAATGGATCCAAACAAAACAAAGAGAAAAATGGATAAACTCTAGCAGTGCTAGACACAGTAAACTCATGATAAAACAACCCTCATCAAAACTGGCAAAAACACTGCTACAATTGGAGAGGGCAAATCTCAGAGGAGTGGTAGGACTACTAACCGGCCACTGGCATCTGAGAAAACATCTACAAAACATGGCCATATATAATAGTGATCCCATTTGTAGATTATGTAATGAGGAGGAGGAAACAGCCACTCATATCATCTTCGAATGCGGAGCAACGGCTCAATGGAGATTCAATCTGACGCACAAAAATGACTCAGAGAACCACATTGAAGCAATAACAGTCAATGACTTGATACTCCTGAGACAAAGGATCGAGTCTATTGTCTAAACTAAAGAACTAGGAAGGTACAATAAGCCATAAGACTGCAGTGCCTGGGGCACACAAACCCCGCCTCCTAGTACCTTTGCTACCATTCCATTCCAAGTTGTAGGGTGTTAGGACACAAGTTAGTTATATCGGCAGGAATTGAAGCCTGTCATTTGTTAGTGCTTTTCGAGTGCATTGATATTACTTTAAATGAAAAAGTTGATTATTTTTCCTTTTCTCTAACTTCTGGCATCTTACAATTTAAGAACGAAGAAAACCAAAGCAAATTTGGATTGAAAGGTCACACTTACAACTCCTGTGTCATTTAATTTTCAAGACTATCTATGTACACAATCCCATATGATATAATCTTACAAATTCTTTTCTTATTCAACGTAAAAGAACTACATTGACTGTTATGTAATAGGGGTATTAACGATCTTTATGTTATTCCTGTTAAGTCCGTCGGGTCGTGTTACCTCGAGAAAAACGACGATGTCAACTTGTAAAAACCGACTAGTTAACGTTGCTCGATCTAACAGGCCAGAGCCGATGTCAGGTGTTAGGTCGAAAATGCAGTTACATTGATATCCGTTAGGGCGTAGGTAACCAACATGGCAGCCATGAATTTAACAGCTGTTTTTTGTTTAGACGTATTTTTATTCTAAAGTACGCATTAATTAAATTAGACCAATACATTTCTTTTGTTAATTTTTGACCTCTCGTTCATATATCCCCTGTCCTTTAAAGTTATAAGCTGTTAGAGGTTAGGACACAAGTTAGGTATGTCGGAACGAATTGAAGCGTGCCATCTTTTAGTGCTTTTTCGAGTGCATAGATGCATTTTGAATGAAAGAGCTGATTAATTTTCCTTGTCGATTTACTTCTGGCATCACACAATTCAACAGAAACGAAAACAAAAACAAACAATAAGCCATTAAGGACTGTTATAGCTTTATTTTTGGTTAACACGAGTTAACATCTTACAAACATCTTGAGCACACTATTAAAATACTATATACATCAAATAATACATTGTATATACATATGAAACTTATTTTTTTAAATTTTTAAATTGTTATTACGCTATGAAAAATATGAATATACTGTAAAGTATTTCCTAATTCAAGAATATAAGTGTAATTACATTAATAACAGTATGTTTTCATTATGTCATTAACACATTAGCTACCTGTCAACACATTCGTCCTGGTTTTTTCCTCAGTGTAAAAATAACAAGTGAATACGCGAGCGCGTGTGTGTATGTATATGTCTGTGCGCGTGTGCGTGTGGGTAAGAGGGGTAAGAAAGTGATTGATGGAAGCGCGGAACGTTTAAATTGAATATGACTTACAAAGAAATCAGAGTGTAGTTGGCAGTGATGCATTGTCGCAATGGTTGACCATTATGTTTAATACAATTAGGATATTAACTTTTTCACCGTTAATGGGTGCAGGAGTATGATTTGTTTGGGATAATTAAAAAATATAAAATAAAATCAGGCAGAAAAAAAATTATTAAGAATTAAGAAAAGAAGTTATTAGTTTGTGTAATTATTTCTTTCAACGTGTTGATACCATTTTGTATAAGACAAAAAAAAAGCGCATTTTCATATGTTTATTACTTCCTTCTAGTACTCCATTAAATGTCGTTTTTGCTTTTTTTTACATTTACACTACAAATTAACCCTTTCTAATAAAATAATAAAATAAAAAAAAAATAATAAAAAAAAAAAAAAAAAAAAAAAAAAAAAGGAGCGTAAGGACGGTAAGTTAAATTCCTGTAATCAAAATAAAATATAATTTAATTGGCCTCCTAAAAGACCGTAGGAATATTGATTCAAATTATGATTCAATTAGTTAATACCCTACTTATGGGCCAAAGCCCGCGCAGGTGCCCCTTATGCAGAGAAAGGTTGCTCGATGTGTCCCACATAATAGAGGCGTGTCATGCCTTGGCTCCTTACAGAGAGCGTGCAGGCATGCCGCCGGATTTAAGAAGAGTCCTCGAACACGGTAGCGAGTTTCTGAGTCCCCTGTTCCGCTTTTTGGGGGAAATTGGGTTTTCTTTTATTGTATATAGTATGTGTTATGTGTCTTTGTGTTTTGTCTGTGTGCAAGTATTTATTGGTGTGAATGGCGAGGGGTGAGGGTGAATAGAACGTCACCATCGCCCCTCGAACGATGGAAGCGAGTGAGTGAGTGTGTGTGCGGGATCGATGGCGGAATATTAATAGAAGTACCCCATCGACCCCAATCTAGCTTAGTTTAATTGTAGGTCGGTGGAGGAATATCAAGTACTCCACCGACCAAACGGAATGAGTGTGCTGTGTGAATGTGGTTAATTGTATGAACGTATTTATTCGTATGAATGATGTGTGTGAACGTGTATAGAATATAGACTGTATAGACTGAGCGTAGGGCTGAAATGACCTCGATGTCGGAAGCCCCAGCAAAAAAAAAAAAAAAAAAATTAGTTAATAACAATTAAAATTAAAAAGTCAAAGATTTTTCCTTTTCTTCCTTTAAGGTCAGAAGTAATTTAAAATATAAACTACCAAATAATTTCTTTTTTTTTTGCCGCCTCGCATTTGTCTTCTTGTGTGTATATTCTTTCTGAGTCTTGTTGTTACACTCCCACACGTGATA
Organism: Cimex hemipterus; assembly: GCA_039619505.1. Taxonomy (NCBI): domain Eukaryota; kingdom Metazoa; phylum Arthropoda; class Insecta; order Hemiptera; family Cimicidae; genus Cimex; species Cimex hemipterus. The sequence continues at coordinate 19,964,125 of CM077100.1, read as the reverse complement.
AATTAAAATACATAGATATAATAGTTACACATTTTCATTATTCACATTCGTACTAATTTACTAACCTATACTCCAGCTTAATTGGAGGTCGGAGGATTATCATGATCTTGCGGCCCCTGACTTTCACACTAATAAATACTTTCAAACGGTATTTACAAGTTCCACTCACGCACGAGCCTATCCTAATCTAACTTGTTTGACGGGCCTGTGGAGCACTCGATATTCCTCGACAGCCACGTCCTTTCACGCATCACCTCTCACGCTAATAAATACATTCACTTTAGACAAGTCACATCACCCTCACATCATAATACAAATACACAACATATCTATAACCAAATAACTATTAAATACAATTAAATTATTTTAAAAATTATTATTAAATAATTAACATTTTATAATTTAAAAAAAAGTTATCACGTATTTTATGATGTAAAGAATGAAATTGTTTGATTGACCAATTATATAATATTTTTCAAAAATTTAGAATTAACAGAAGAAGGATTTGTTTTATATTCAATTTTATATAACCATTAATTTTTTTAAATTTAATTTTCATATGGTGTCCTAAGATCCTAACTATTTTTCATTAGAAAAAAATACAGAAATTGTATTTTTTATATTTATTGTAGTAGTCAATCACTGAAGGAATTAAAATGTAATTTGGAATCAAATTTTTGTTTTTATCATAAAAACACTACACATTGCGACTTACATTTCAAATCGATGTTTTGTCAGAATTTTTTTCACCTATTGTAATATTTAGATAGGGGGCCGCGGTAGCCGAGCGGTTAGCGTGAGAGACTCTCGGCTCGTAGACCCGTGGTCGCGGGTTCGATTCCCGCCGTCGCCTCTGGCCCTTTTTCACGATACCCTTCACTCCAAAATACGAAATTAAATATATACAGTAGTCTGGCTAGATATGCATAGGTCATGAGCCCATTTAAAAAAAAAAAAAAAAAAGATAGGTACATATGAAGTTAAATGGAAACAAATGGAATTATTTGATTCCAATGGTCATTTCACTTTCTGTTAATAAAAAATTTTTTTAAACTTTTTTAAATAAACTACCCCACCTAGAAATAAATTAAACAGAAAAATTAACTTTTTCTAGCTGAAATGGTAACATTTTTGTATGTATTTTCAAAAAGTTCATTCGATTCTATTCAAAATGACACACAGAATCATATTTAAAATATAGGAAAGACCTTTTACAAACGGGTTTACAAGAACAATAGGCATTTCAAAAGTAACACGTTGGGAATTGGTACTTGGTAATTAAAAAAACCTGAAAACAGGTAAAACTGGTCGATAAAATGCACATAAGTATCCTGCACCATTTCATTTACTTCTTCTCCATCTTTGTAAGTTGTTCTCCGTCATTTTAATCTCTTTGAATATCACCCTTTTTAATTACAAAACGGCCTTTTCAAATTATTTTACTTTACAAGCTTACATTTGATATAATCTTTTTTTTACGAAGGTACAGCAGAGATCATATGACTTCGAGGCTCAGTTGTTTTTGAAAAAAAAGTCCATTTGTAAGCAGGTCGGGTAAGAACGCTGGATTCGAACCAGGGACCTTTACTTTACGGTCATAAACTCTGTATCAACTTCGATACCGTTGCGGCCTCCGACGCCCTCTTCAAATCATCACCTATGTTTTTTAATGTTTTAAAGGAAGGTTTTGATATTAAAAATAGTTAAACTGAATTTAAAAAAAAAGGTTACTTCAAAGTTATAAATGATAAATTTTGATTAGAAAGGGTTCATTATAAATTAAAAAGAGTTAGTTTCACGTAAAAAAAGCTACGGCGAGAAACTTAATTTTTATTAAATCCTATCAACATTAACTTTACTTGTCTTGCTTACATTCGATACCATTTCCCACGGTTTATAAGTATTGTAAATGAAGAAATGATATGAAATTTAAAAAAATGGTAAATTTAAAATTAAAAAGAGTTACTTTAAAACTAAAAGAAGTTTTAATTTAAAATTACAAATAGTCAATTTCACGCAAAATAGCTGTTGTGGGATAAATTTAATTATTAAACAATCCCATTGGTAGTTTAAGTAGTTAAAAAATTACTTTAGGTTTATTGGAGTGTTGAGAGAAAACGAAGACCAAATTCTTGGGAAATTTTATCTGCCATTTAATTTCGGAAAAATACGTTTCAAACGTTTAACGTAATTTCCCTCGACTCATTTTTTACTGTAACCACAAAACTTAATAAAAAAATTAAAAAAAAAAAAACGTAACGATTTTTAATATTTTACTCCGACTATGTCCACAAATGTAAGGAAATTGTGTTTGCCTTCCATGCCTTATCTTAACTTGTCCTCAAAGAATGGTAGAGTGTTTCATCGCAGAGATAGTTTGCAAACTATTACGTATTGCCGGCGTACATTTTCATGGGACTTTTATGAAGTAGGGTAAAATTTAATGCAAACTTGCGTAGAAAAGGGGCCCTACATCAAAGCCGGGCTCTCTTTTCCCTTAGGTCCCAACGTGAATATCGAATTTCGGCCCATTGTTGACCTTGCATCTACAAGCATACGGAATTATTTGTTTTGTTTCTCTCACAATAGCATTCAATAAGTCTCTTTTCGAGTTGAGAGCAAAAACAACACTTCTTATATTACGTTTTGTCAACTACATTTGTCATATCCATTTCTAAATTTTACCTTCTAGAATGTGTGAACTAAAAGGAGACATATAAACATCACCGGAGATAGAAAGCGATTCAATTACAGATAAAACACGAGAGACACATGACGAAAATGGTACCAAGTAAATGCGCTGTTTCTCCGAAATATATACAATTTTGTTCGGGTAAATTTTATAAATTTAATTTCACGACAGAAAATGGTTTCTGTGGGCCTCCAGTTCTTCCTTCCAAGTTCTCAATGATGTAAATTTTGTTGTCGTCATTGAACGTATCTAATCTTAAATGGTTTTCAAACAAATTATATATATATATATAACAAATTATTGGTTTCTAAATTTTAACTGATCCAAATGAAATTATGCGCGAACAAGTAGAGTTAATGTAAGCAAATTTTTTTAAACTAATTTAAGTCATTATTAATTACTTTTTTCTGCCATTGCTGCATTTATATTTCAATGTTAATTGGAAAATAATAAATATCGATTTGATGTCAAAAGTGTTGTACTGCTGACGTTTCAAACGGTTAATGCGGAGCAAAGAAAGATTGATTTAAAACGAAAAAAAGTTCGTTTCAAGGGAAAATTATGATTTTTAAATAAATTGTAACAAGTCCTGTGAACATAAATTTTACTTTACATACATCATCGTCAACTTGTATATATTGGTATTAAAGAATTACTGATTTCAAATTAAAAAAAGGTTACTTTGAAATTACAAAGGGTTAAATGGTGTAAAGAATGGTTAAGTTGCAGTTAAAAAATGGTTTATTTTAAATTAAAAATAGGTTAATTTGAAGAGATTGAAGGGTTAAGTTTCAGCAAAAAATGGGTAATTTTGAGTTAATTTTTTTAATTTGAAATGAAATACTATTTGTTTTAGGTAAAAAAGGTTACTTTTAAGCAGTAAGAGTTAATTTGGTACATCTAATGTTAATGTGAACTTTAAAAGGTTATTGTGAAGTTGTTATGGGTTAATTTGGTGCAAAGGAAAGGTTAATAAGGACGTAAAAATTAATAATTTGAACATTAACAAGGTTACTTTGAAACGAAAAAAAATATTAATATTGAACTTCAAAAGGTATTTTAACAAAGGTAACGTTGAAGGCACAAAGGGTTAATTCGAACTCTGAACTAATTTTACAGAAAAAGGTTATTTGAAATTAAAATAGTCACTCTGTAGTTCGTAGGGGTGACTTTGGTGTAAAGAAGGGTTAATTTGAAATTAAAATCGTTACATAAAAGTTTAAAAAAAAGTTCCTGTGAAGTTAGTAAGCGATAACGTAGTGCAAAGAAGAGGCAATTTGAAGTTACGGATTAAAAGTTAAAAATCGTTATTCGAAGTTTAAATTGGTTATTTTGAAGTGAAAAGGGTTAAATATAAATGAATTTAAGGTTTTCCGTTGAGATAAAAAAATCAATGGCACGAACGGGATTCGAACCCACGATCTTCGGCTAGATACACGATCGAGGTCACGATGGCTCAAGTGGTAGAACTGCCGCGTATCTAGTCGAAGATCGTGGGTTCGAATCTTGCTCGTGCCATTGACTTTTTCATCTCAACTAAAAACCTTAATTAATTGTAATTTACATTAGCTTTCTTAAAAGCTACAAAAAAATCTTGGAAATGATATGAAATGTAAGCTATTGTAAATAAATGTAATATATTAATTGGTCAAGCGGACTATGAAATCAGTGAATTTAATGAAGTTAATCATAAAGTTAGGGCTATAAAAGATCACTATCAACTTCAAAAGGATTAATTTATTATTAAGAAAGGTTAGTTAAAAGTCCTGAAGGGTTAATTTGAAGTTAAAAACAGTTATTTGATGTTGTAGTTCAGTTTACGGAAAAGGTTAGCTTGTCGTTGTATGAACCTTTAAAATTTGATTTTGGTTTTATACTTGTTTAATTTAAAGATGTAGCTCAAAATAAAAAAACTGAAAATGTACCTCAGCAAATCATTAAATATTTAAAAAAGATGGACAATTATATAGAAACAAGGATTGAATATTTGTGTGGAAAGGAAAGCATATGTCAATAAAGGAATTCAATAAAACTAGATAAATCAAATTATCCAAGATGCATGAATTGAAATTAACGTAAACATTTAATGAGACAGTTATATCAATAATAAAATATATTCGCGAAAATCTGAATAAAATTCTTGGATTTGGTTTGTACAAACGTAACCATAAACTGCAATCTTGTGTAAAAAAAAAAATTGGAAATAAACTATAAATTTATCACGTAAAAAACTTAACATTTACACAGCAAAGAGATATTGTATGGTTTGTCGAATATGTTGGAAATACTCTTGGAAAAGTGCGAGCGTTGCCTGTGCTCCCGATAAGGATGAGTTTATGAAAGTATGAACACGTTGTGAAGGTATTGGCCAGGCGGGATGTCTCAAGGTGGAGCGGCGTGTTATCTATGTTTTTATGACATTGTCACCTGAAATAATGGGTGAACCGTCTTTAGACATCAATATCTTATATGTATCTCTCATAATCAGAGCAATTTGCAGTCATAACAGCCAAATTATGAAAAGTTAATTTGTAGTTAAAAAAGGGGTAATTTAACCGGGGAAAAATTAAAATTTAATATAATTCTTTATTCATAAGTTTGGATGGACATTTCATACCATCTCCTAAGTGAGTTTCCTTTAAAAAAGGTTAACTGTAAATTTAAAAAAAAAGTTATTTTAAAGATTTAAAGGATTAAATTTAAATTATAAAAAATCAATTGAAAATTACCAGTGTTAGATGGCAGAAAAAAAGCTATATTTCTAATGATTTTATAGTTTATTTTATTGGTTTTTGTTTGCGTTTTACTTGAGGAACAATTTCTCCAATAAAAATATAACGTTTATATGAGTGTATGTAATGCTCTCACCCTGCTGTCTCATATAATTTCGCTTTTCAAACAATCTATCTTTTAGTTCATTGTAAATAGTAACAGGTTCAAAGGAAAAAAAAAGGAATAAAATCGTCCAGGCTGGCCGTGGGAATCGCCCCGATAAAAATGTATGTAGCATGTATACCACGCCTATTTTTCACGCTTTCATCCAAAAGTGTAAAACGTACCGGCGATTTGATGACGGAAATCCCAGGAAAGCCTGATTGGGTGAATCACGCACCACGAGACAGACTTAATGACACTTCCAAACATATAAAGCCAAATTTTCAGGCCATTATATAAAATAAACATGGATCAAAGTAAAAATTGCAACCCCTGCGACACCACAATAACAGGAAAAGGGGAGATTTCTATCGAACTACTGCCAACAGGTCATATACTTGCCGACCCTGCAATGCAAATTTACAGTAGAAATCTGGGAAGATTAATACTTTTTATTTTTATTTTTTTTAAACTGCATTCTTCGACGCAACAAGTAAATCATATAATATTTACTCATAAACATTGAAAACGACAGAATGAAAGCTTGACCTGCAGCCATCCAGTGATGGTAACCTTTAGGCAATACGACGAGTGAGATTGACTCCATCCTACGAGATCGATTTCAGTTAAGTGGTCGCTGGGCCAACGGTTTTCTGGCAGGATTAATAATAATGTCGTTGATGACGGATTTTTGTCGGAAGTATAATGGGTAGAAGAGGAACATTTAGGTCGGTATGGATGGTCAATAGACACACGTTCTGAAGATTTTAGACAGAAGGGAACAGATTCGATCGAAGTTGGAACGCTTTGCGGTCTCGTAAAATTCGAGTATTGTGGGATGCTTGGAAGTAGGATCGTGATCATTAACATAGGATCTTACTATAAGTTATAGGTTGGTGGCAGGACACAGCCCAGTGTGCTATACTCTGTCAAAGGCGAAGACAATCCAAAAATACACCTGATCTACGTTGTTTTAGTTCAAGGGATGTGGAAATAATCTCGATTATCCAACGTTTTTGTCATACAGTCGAGTGGCATCTCGGAATGCCGAATTGGTGATGGGGAATCGTGCTTGTAGAAACACACATGGACCGCGGATCGACGGAGACTTTCCAGTATTCTTTCAATGTACTGATGTAGGAAGGAGATTGTTTCTTACGTTTTGGGAACATTCTGTTGGGAAAAAATTCTAAAGAGTGGGGAATAGGTAGGTGTGAAGGTAATGGCTCTTTTAGGAAGGTGGGGAGGATGGTTAGAATGATTAGGTCGTAATTTTAGATTTTAAACATATTAGGTGCGCAGAACAAAGTAATCCTCTGCTGGGTCCCAGGACACATGGGAGTAGAAGGCAATCAATCCAAGAATTTTCTAACCAATTTCGGAAGGAAAGAAATCACGGAATGCGTCAAAGGAAGCAGGAATAGACTGCGAATCCTGACAGGATTCCTAACAGGACACTGCAGACTAAATGGACATTTAAAGAAAATGGGAGTAAGACAAGATGGCACATGCAGATTCTGCAAAGAAGCAGAAGAAACACCAACACATCTATTAACAAACTGCGGAGCAACATTAACCCGCAGGAGGAAGTGTTTTGGGATGTACAATGTGACCATAGAAGAGCTACAACCAATAAAACCGGGCCTATTAATCAAGTTCCTTGACGAACTAGGACTCACCGATGTGCTTTAAACAGAGAACGGGGGATACAACAGCTCTTGAACGGCGCAGTATACACACCCTGGAAACTTTCAATCAATCAACTTTAGATTTCTTTTTGGAAATGTTTAGGATGGCCTGCTTGACTTCACCAGGAGATCTTTGTAAGCAGGGAGAATGGTCCGTCAAGTTGATTAAAGATTTTTTGAAAATGGTGCAAGTTTTGGATACCTTGGTGTGGATTAATATTGGCAAAAGGTGTTGGGCTTTGTCTTCTTCGAATTTCCCCCATGTACCGTCTGTCCGTCGGAAGGGATATCATTTGTTTTTATATTAGAGGAATTTATTTGAAGCAGTCCATAATGGATTGTCGTCGTAGTTAGTGATTGTGTATGAGCGGAATTGGTTGTTGAGGTTGTGGAAGGAAAAGGAAAAGGATACTAGGAGGCGGGGTTTGTGTACCCCAGGCACTGCAGCCGTCTGGCTTATTGTACCTTGAGTATTGTTGAGGTTGTACTTCTTTGGATACATGTTTAGTCAACGATTAAGAAGTATTTTGTCGCAGGGGTGTCGAGCCCGACTCGTCCGCTCGTCGCTTGAGGGAGGTCAGTTTTTTTGGTTGCAGGAGCAAATTGTATGGTCGACTTGCAGTACTTCGCAGACTAATGTATAATAGTGGTGATTAGTCGATGATTAGTCAGAAATCGTGAGATGCGGTCTGGTGTGACGTAAGTTTTACAAAAACATTTTCTTTATCGTGACAACGTTTCGATATTTATTGAGATCATCTTCAGGGCCTGGGATTTACAAACATTGTTTAAATTTAACAAATGCATGTAGGATGTGTAAAAAAGTCAATTTATACAATAAAATAAATATTTTTTACATTCAATCAAAGTATTTGTACTAACTCAAAGTGTTTTTTTTCTGTGTAATTATGCCAGTAATGTATAATGTGGAGTCTCACATATTGTGGTGAGGTTGTCGTCTAATTGCTGAGCGGTTTTAAAGAAAGTATTTAGATTATTACGTAATTATTTTAAAACACGACAAGCGTCTCTTTGATAATACCAAATGATTTCAGTTTAAATTCATACATTTGAATCAATTGCGAAAGCAATTCGTAATAACAATTACTCCATCACAGATTAGATCCATAAAGACAAAAGGAGAAGTTGATAAACTCTAGGGGACACACTAGACACACTTAAAACTTATGCTAAAGCAACCCTCCAACTCACTGATCCAGTTAAAGAGGGCTAAACTCAGAGGAGTTATTAACCGGTCACTGGCAACTGAGAAAACAACAAATCATTACAACATAAGCGTATTCAATGATGATCCCATTATTAGGTTATGCAATGAAGAAGAAGAACTACCTGCAACCGTTCAATGGATATATATGTATATAACCTGGGTTACAAAGAAAACCAACAAAAAGTAATTCAACTACAATCAATGGCCTAGTACTCCTTAAAAGAAGGATTGAATCGGCAGACTAAGGAACTAGTAAACAAGAGAGATGGTTGTAGTGCTATGGGAACATAAACCCCTTTCATCTTCATCATCTCTAGATAAATTCCTTGTGAAAGTATCGGACTCCTTACTAGAGCCGTAAGGATTATATCGATCTGGTGATGTCCCGTCTAGCAGAGACGTTATTATATTTTATCTGACGAGTCCGAATGAAACGTATTGTCGAAGGGTTGAATACATTTAGCACTGGCAGGGGGAAGGAATTAGGCGAGGATATTAGGGAACTTGGCGAGGATTGGCCGGTCGACAAAGGGCAAGTATGCTTTGTGCTTAAGTAATGGGTTCGGCTCAATAGCAATGCTCTCGCGGTCTCGGTTGAGGCCAAGAAGTGTCAAAAACAAATGGCTCTCCATCCCTTTCCACACGCTAACAATGCTTTATCCTTCACTCCTTTCCTTGATTCAATATTGAAGCTGTTAACCGAGATCTATTATCATTTTCACCTTCCAATCACTTCTGCATGGTTGGCTTCCTATTCAACTGAGACACTAGGATATCTGTTTGAATGGGATGTAAAAAACCGGCTGTCCTTTCTGTGAATTTACAAAATCAAAGAGAACTTATAATTAGTACTGTTATATGGAGTTTCATAAAAAAATGTCTTTACGTTTGATAAAGCATTTGGATTAAAAATAAGACGCATGTAATAAAACTGTTGTTTGGGTCATGGCAACTTTTTCATAATTTTAGTTGTTGAACGAAACATCACTTTATTGTTGTTATCTGTGATACTTTCTGACGTTTCATTCCCAAATTCACGGCATCTTCACAGTTGATCAGCTCAGTGTGAAGTTCAACCACACCCAGACAGACTTACTCTAAGCATCCGAACTTTTCTACTAGTGTTCTATGAATTCTCGTTAAGAATTTACTACTGTCATTGTAGGTAAGATAATAAATCATTAATTATGTGTAATTCGATAGAACATAGTTCTTTAGAAGAATTAGAAACAGATTGAAAAATATGACAGATGTTTAACAATTGTAACTTTTCGACAGTTCATTTCTCCTCTTAAAAACTCGGCAGCCGCAACGGTTAGGCGTTGACACGGTGCTCATTACTGTAAGGCAAAGGTCCCGGGTTCGAATGGCCAGGGCCGACATACTTACAAATGGGTTTTGTCCAAAAAAAAAAAAAAAAAAAAAAAAATATTCAGGCTAATCATTAAAAACTAATTGTAGTTGAAATTAATTATAAAAACATAAAATCAAACATAAAATGATTCTCACTTTTTTATATACAAAATAATTGGGCATTTCAAAATGATTATTTCTCCCATTAAAAGAAGAATCCTTAACGTTATATTTTATTTGATGTAATTTTGAATTGTGAATTCGAACGAAAATTCATTCAGTTTTTAAGAGCTCAATTTATTATTAAACGCAATTACTTACATAAACGAAATTTCTTTCATATACAATAATTTCACTACACGTGCTTACGTTTGATACTCTCTTCTAACTTATTTAAAAATTAAAATGGGTTTAAAAATTAATATTTAGAATTAAAAAACTTAATATGAAATTAAAAGGGTAAATTTGAAGGAAAAATAGTTATAAACTCCATTCTGGGTAATGTATATATATTTCGTAAAATAATAAACTTTATCGTATTTTTAATTCAATTAATTAAGGTTTTTAATCGAGTTAAAAAAGGCAGTGTCACGAGCGGGATTCGAACCCACGATCTTAGTCTAAATACGCCACTGATACCAAAGAAAAATGGCTAAAAGGAGGGAAAATTAGAAATTTGGAGTTGAGATGGGAAGTTAGTGTCCGAGTGGATCGAAGTCACGATAGCTCAGGTAGTAGAGCAGCGGCGTATCTGGCCGAAGATCGTGGGTTCGAATCCCGCTCGTGACACAGATTTTTTTTTATCTCCACTAAAATGCTTACTTAATTGAAAAGTATTAATTGGTCAAGAGGCCCACAAAAACTAGTGAACTTAAGTATAATGTTTGTTTCTCAGTGACATGTTATTTTATAATTTTAATTAAAAGTTGAAGTCAATTCAACCGCACCTCACAACTTCAAAATGCATATTTATAATGAATTATAAGTAAAACTCAGTGTCCATTATCAATGTGTATTATTATTTGTAATAATTACAGTGGTGGATATTTTTTTTTTGCAATGTGACCAAAAATAAAATGTATTTTATTTGTAATTGGCCTCAATTAAAAATTACAATATTTCGGCAAAAAATAATAAATTCTAGATAGAAGGTCAAACGAAATTGTCCCCTTAATTAAAAAAGAGATTAACTTAATTGGAGTAATCTAAACAAGTTCAAAGGGATGGGGATAGTAGTCGTTAGGCCGCTATGCATCTCACGCCATTAGGAATCAATTATTGACCTATAACATAGTACGGCAAAAGTTTTAAATAAAAAATAACATTTGTATATGTTGGCCCGGTTAACAATCATTGTATAAAGCAATTTCGTACGACGACTGCTACTGAAAACTGAAAGCTGTTATTTGATTATTTCATAACGTCCATAACTGTTTTACTAAAAGTTCCTAACTTCTTTCATCGATGAAAAATTTTCCGCCAGGACTTCCAGCAAGAGTCCCTGGCCAAGTTTTGACCTTTTGACAATTAACTGAATCGTGCTGACTACGTGAGATATAATCCCGAAGAAAGAAAGGGGCGAATTTGGGGAAGAGTCGCGGGGTTCGGGCGAGCGATGGGGGATTTAGTTTAGTTTAGGTTAAATAAACCTGGGTGCGGTCGGCCAAGGTTTTGTTAGCCTCCGCGAGGTTGTTTGGAAAGTTGGAGGGTATTACGGTGTGAACAGTTAGGGGCAGGGTCCCTCATTAAGCGGACTCAGTACACCCAACTTGCCTCCTCCAATCTCACCTCAAACTCGGTCCACTCCGCTCAACAACATTCGGACAATTTCACCGGGTCTTCTTCAATTTCTGACTGTTTTAACGAGAGCCACCGGTTCGCGCTTAATTGGGAGACCGATAGCTGGGTTTAAACGCTTTCTAATTCAGAAAAGGCGATTTTAGGAAAACTCACGAGTAACCGATCGACCGTTTAATTCGGAAAATGACCCTCCACTCCGGCCAACCCTCTACACCATTGACCGTTAAACCTTTAAACGCTAGAGGGGGACTAACTTAGCTCTTAAGTTTGTTTAGAGAGGAACACTAATGATATTGTTCAAAGCCATGCTAAGTATAAAGAAAGGAAAAGGGACTTAATTATTTAAGGAGTGTCTTCCTAGCTTATAGGTGTACACAATTAAACTAGATACAAACTTTCTTATAATGTGAACAAGTTATTTGCATTTTGATTTTAAAACTAAACCGAACTATTTAAGAAAATATGATTTCTAAAACGAAAAAGTAATTCAAAAAATTATTGAGCAATACGGTCGGGTCTGTTTTGTTAAAAGTAAAAAATACAATAGTTCGAAATGAATATCGCAAAACAAAACTGTTTCCTCGATTCTCTTATTTTCTCCTTCTTTCCTAACGTTACAGATACCAAATCAGATGGACTAGACGCACTTGCCTACTCAAAAAGAACTAAAATTTCGCTTATACTGATGATGTACTTATTGCTTTTATGACCACTAGCGTCAGAAAGTTGCTTTAATAAAATTATTGTTAATAATTTAATTCTAAATAAAAAATATAGTTCTTTAAAACAGATGCAAATAAGAAAGCAAAACTCCTTCAGAACACCGACTGGAAGCTATTTGTGGAAAACAAACTGAAGTCACAATCTGAACATAAAAAATTCAATAAACTAAGTCAGACAAATTGAAAACAACTGTTTCCGTTACACTTACAATTTCTTTTTCATTTCACTATATTTACAATAAAGACGGTGTAGGGTGGATATTTCGTCAAGAAAATAATTAGACGTTTAGTGCCTTTTTTTTTGCATACACGACTTATAATTTTTAAATTTTGTTGTGATATATTTCGAATACATCTTAATTGAGACACATTAAAATAGAAAACAGCATAAAACACAAAACATTTTGGTTTTTTTTTATTTTGTCTGAACGAAAAATCCCACCCAAAAGTGTGATAGCTATTAGATAGAGATAGATAGATAGATAGATAGATAGATAGATAGATAGATAGATAGATAGA
>CM077100.1:19938794-19951239 GCA_039619505.1 Cimex hemipterus | reverse complement strand
AGATAGATAGATAGATAGATAGATAGATAGATAGATAGATAGATAGAGAGAGAGAGAGAAAGAGAGAGAGCGAGAGAGAAAGAGAGAGATTGATTGATTGATTAATGATTTATTTATTCTCGCAAAATTTGGTTTACATAAACCACTCTTACATTTAACGAGATTTACACATATTCAGTACAATTCATTATTAGCACACACAGACACCTAGTTGATACCATAATTTATTAATAGTTACTAATTCTATATAAATTATTAATAATACCATTGGCTTTCTTTTCTGTATTCTTAATTGCATTTCATTCACTAATTCAATTATACCCATTTTCTATCCCAATTAAATAGCAATCGATCTTATTAATTATGTACAATCACTCAAATTAAATTACATTTTATCTAATAAATCAAATTGTATTATGTTTTTATATTTATAAACAGATACTTTAGTTAGTAATTGTCCAACAACCTTAGTCTATATCTATTTTTGAATTTACTGTGGCTTGACAAACATATATTTTCATTTAGATCATTATATAATCTTGTGGATTTCTGGTAAAATGAGTTATGGTACATTTTTGTTTTACAAAAAAAAATAACTATTTTTAAGTCGGAATGCCTGCTTTCGTTTCTAAAAAAAATGTATTTGCTATACAGATTTTCAGGTACTTTTAATCTCAGAATATTAGACAACATACTCAATATTTTGAAATCCTGCATTTCTTTAACTTTTAGTATAGATAAAGTCTTGTACTTTTCATACACTTGATCATCAAATTTTAATTTTAGTATATATCTTAAACACATATTTTGCGTAACTTGGAGATCTTTCATGTTTCTGCAATTTAGGTTCGACATTACCTGTAGGCCATAGTTTAAATAAGGAAAAATAAATACTTTTACAATACACTTTTTTATGTCTTGTGGGTAGTGATTAAACATTTTTTTAAGTCTATATAATTTAGAATATATAATATTACAAGTTTTTTTTACTTGCCGATTCCATGATAAGTTGCTTTCTACCATTAAACCTAACATTGTCACGTTTTTGGCATAAGGGATTTTTTCATTATTAGCTCTAACTTCGGGCAATAAGTCATACTTAACTTTGGATAACAGTCTTTGATTACCAAAAATTATAATCTTGCTCTTTTTTGGATTCAAGCAAAGACTATGCTTTTTACTCCAATTATCAATTCTTTTTAAGTCTTCAATAATTTTTCCAAAACCATTGTCCAAGTCACCCAAACTAGAGCTTATGAATATATTAAGATCATCAGCGTACTTGGTACCATGTGAGAGAGAGAGAGAGAGAGAGAGAGAGAGAACGAGAGATCGATTGGGAGGTAAAATGAGAGGGAAAGGAAGAGGGAGAGGGCGAATGAGAGGGAGTAGGAGAGTGAGAGAGAGAGAGAGGGAGTGGAAGAGAAGAAATGAGAAGAGTGGGAGAAAAATAGATGAATGGAAGAGAGTGATAAAGAAAGAGGAGACGCGGGCCCGATAAACGGATATATATTGAAAGAAATTAACATATTCTTACTCTTCTCCTTCGATAAATTAGACTGCTCTTTTTCTCGAAGCCCTATTACTTTATATTAAAAAAAAAAAAAATAGCAAACATACACGGAATTTACATGCTTATTTTTCAAACCGTCTCCTAAATTAATGAATAAAAAAAAGTTTTGATATGAAATTAAAAAAATATAATTTGAAGTTAAGAAGGATAAATTTGAAATTAAAAAGATTACATTGAAGTTAAAAACGGATTAGTTTGGTGTTAAGAAGGAGTAATTTTAATTTTTTTAAAATTAATTTGTAGGTAAAAATGGTTAATTTCCTGCAAAATGTTGTATATATGGATAACAGTATTAAGTGAGTATTGATTGGTTATTTTATAATATTTGTAAATAAATGTAGTCTTAATTTAGCTTTTCTTCCTTCCATATTTTTTCTTTTTTTTAAGATCAAACCATAAACACGTAACCTTTTATTTATTTTTTGTTGTACATCGATGAATATTTAGCCTTTATAGTTAATCTCATCCAGCCGTATCACACTATCATCGTAAGGTTTTTGTTCATGAGAAACTATCCAACAAATAAAAATTCACGCATATAACAGTTTTACCCAAAAACGCCCTAAAAAATATAAATAGGGAGAGAAGTTTAATTCATCTCTTTATAACAAGAAAAAACAGAAATAACCAGTCCTTATGTAAGGTATTGATTGAGATAAAAAAAGTCAGTGTCACGAGCGGTATTCGAACCCACGACCATGAGGGGCCGCGGTAGCCGAGTGGTTAGCGTGAGAGACTCTCGGCTCGTAGGCCCCGCGGTCGTGGGTTCGAATCCCGCTCGTGACACTGACTTTTTATCTCAACCAATACCTTAATAATTAATTGAAAAAATTTATTCGATCAATTGGACCACGAACTTTAATGAATTTAATAAATGACATAATTTTGTTATTATGTTATTCGGTTTATTGCTTTATTTTTTATTATACTTAATGTAAATTTATTTGGAATTAGTTAACTGTTAAAAATGAAAACACTCTTTCCTCAGGTTAATTATTGTATTTTTGAATGTACCGAATTGATTTTTTAATCTGAAAATCGATTAGAACAGAAAAAAACCATTTGATATTTGTGGTTTTCATTGTCATCGAACCGCAAGGCTAACGATAAATTTCTGAACTCATATACGATTAATAACAAAGCCGAACAGACGAAAATCTTGCCTTTTCTTCAACACATTGCGTGTAACGTCTTTTTGTAAGTATAATAAATTAGCGATTTTTTACGTTATACTCGATCATTCTGTTGGTCCCGGCGTAGCGTTGTATGAAAGAATGAGCTATTACTGGATGCCAGGGCAGACAATAAGTTATCCAACTCGCTCAACAACGTTCAACGTCCACGGTATTGTTATATAATGGTACGAAACATTAAACGGATTTAATGATTAAAATCAATTCTTTATCCGTGGGAAATACATGGTTTTCAGTTAATGCTGATATTTCCTACCAATCATGAAAGATTGGGAAGTTTATACCGAAATTAAATTATTTTATAAAAACATGATGACATATTGCACAATTCAACGATTTCTTGTCGGTTTTGTCTCGGAATTATTTGGGTTTATATTAAAATTGTATGCTTTCCTTGTTTAATAACAATACCCCCCCCCCGATGGATATCGAGTTGTCGTCTTTTGACTTGTCCACTGTTTGAAAACTGATATGTCCCTCCTCCAAAAACATTCCACGCCACGGCCCCTCCAAACATTTTCTATTACGTTTGATCTCTCTAGGACACTCGAGGGCCTTTTCCCCTTGAAAACATTTTTAACGAAAACGAAATGTCCCTGTAACGGCCTGATTCCATGAAACATCTAGTCCGGAAAAAATACAACGGTCATAAGATAAACTGATTTATTGCTGTACACAAAGAACGGATTCATTTTTTCGAATGTTTTATTATTGATATATTTTTCTTACGACAGATACTCAATTTTACTCGGTAACAGAAGTGAAAAAACGAAATGAGGTTAAAATCCTATTATTTTTTTAAAAAGATAGTTCCTACTCGTAATAAGTCGTTTCCACCG
Organism: Cimex hemipterus; assembly: GCA_039619505.1. NCBI lineage: Eukaryota > Metazoa > Arthropoda > Insecta > Hemiptera > Cimicidae > Cimex > Cimex hemipterus. Next base: position 19,947,634 of record CM077100.1, on the reverse strand, counting down.
ATCCGGATTTCGAGCTTTTAGCTCTTCATCAGATTGAAGAAATTCCAAAACCACGCCTCTCGACTTGAATTGCAAAAGTAAACCCGCAGTTGGAAAACAACTTATTATGAGGAGGAACTGTTTGGTAAAAAAAAATTGAACACCGCATTCACTCCACCGATTCATCAGTTCTCTAAAATCTTATTTTCTGGTTTCAACTCATTAAGTCTAGAATTTGTCAAGAAAACTAAAGTTTTGACGTATTTAATGCAGGTTTTGCAGAATCCATTATTGTTATGGTACTTTTTTGGGGTTTTGATTGCCCTTTTTCTACAATTCATGTTTTTATTTCCTGTTATTGCACGTTTAGAAAATTTCATTGCGCGTTTTGGCAATTTAAGAAGTTCTTATTGCATGTTCTTCAAATTTCGACATTGTTATTGCGTGATTTTCCACGTTTCGACATTTTATTGCACATTTAAACGTTTTGATTGAACGTTCACGATTTTTATTGCACGTTCGAGGATTTTACTAGCCGTTCCAAAAATTTTATTGAACGATATTTAAAGGTTTTTTTATCGCGTGTTTCAAAGATTTTCCTACATGATTTTGCTTGTTTCCTAATTTTTATTGCATTTCTGCACGTTTAAACAAAATATCTATGTTATCTAGGTTTTTATTGCAAGTTTTTTTTTAATATGTCGCATAAGTTAGAAATGTAATTGTGGAATTGTTTTTACGGGTTTCGAGGTTGTTTTTTTGCCACGTATTCAATCGTTGCGAGGTCTTTGTTCAACGTTTTTTGCACGTTTATGGGGATTTATTGCAAGTTTCTGCATGTTTTGTAGTTTTTATTTTAGGATTTTGCACGTTTTGAAGATTTTATTGCATATAATCGTAGGTTTTTTTTGCGCGTTTTGTAGTTTTTACTACACGCATATCCAGTATTTAGTTACACCACCTTTTTTAAAATACACCTTATTTCACTTCAGATAAGTTAGTAACATAAAATTTTGTAAGAAAATAAACCAAAAAAAAAATTGAAAAAAAGACTATTTTGAGTGGTGATCTGTTTAAGAGACAAGAAGGAAATTGTAATCTGCGATTTAATCTGATCATTCTGGGTCATCGTCTAGTTGATTGTTCTTTAGCATGCGTTCTTTTCACTTCATTTATCCATTGGAAATATGCCTTCCCGAAATACATTTGACCCAGGTCAAAGAAAGATAAAAAATATCCCATTGAGGAAAAGCAGACGAAAATTCAGATTCATCAAGATGAATCTAAGAATAAATTTATATATTCTATCTTTGAGAAATGGTTAAAAAATAATGATTATTTGGAAATCTGGTGTGACGTAAGTTACAGATAAACATTTCCTTTGTTTTGCCAACGTTTCGATATTTATTGGCATCATCTTCAGGGCCCAGGATTTATAAACATTGTTTAAATTTTACAAATATATGTGGGATGTGAAAAAAATTAATTTATGCAATGATACAGTTTTTAGACTCAATGAGGCCGAACCATTAACCATTTTTTCCCATTGTCCTTTCACCTCGCAGAAACCGACTCCTTATATAAAAATGTCTTTCTATCCCCATTCCTTCAAAATCCAATGTATATATACATAAAACAAGAATGACACATCTACACAGTAAACAAATACTATGAGGGATTGAGTCTAAATTTTCTAGCATTGTATTTTTCCTACATGCATTTGTATAATGCAAACAATGTTTATAAATCCTGGGCCCTGAAGATGATCTCAATAAAGATCGAAACGTTGCATGATAAAGAAAATGTTTTTGTAAAACTTACATCGCGCCTCACGATCCTCAGTTAATCATTGGCTAACGGTCACTAAATACCAAACATAAAAAATAATACTTTCATCTGAACACTTGCAAGTTGCTATTTTCATTACAGGGAGATGGGGGATTTGAAAAAAAAAAAAAATAGAAAATGTTTCAGCTTAGTTGTCTTTTCCTCATTTTCTGAGGCATTAAATTGCAAACGAATTCAATATGGTTAAAAGGAAGTTTTCTCAAAACTAGGAAATTCATGGACCGTGTGAAATTTGATACGGCCTTTTAGCGTCCGGCGACTGTTCTTTAATCAGTTTCACTCTAGTTGGGAGCATCCAGGCCTGGAAAAAACTCAGAATTATTAATTTAATTTTAAATTTTTTCCACCCAAAAAAGGTGAAATTTTGATTAATGGCAATCTCGTGGAAAAGAGGTTTAACGGAGTTTTTTTAACAACGCGTGTACATTTTAATAAAACCTTATTGCACGTGGAATGAATGAGCTAAATGTGAGGGCCTCTTTGCAACTTTAATTATTACGTGGCTGGTATATTCGCTTTAATTTTATCCACCATTAAAAAATGACATCGTTGTAACTGATAAGTACGCCAAGAGTTTTATCGAGTATAATCATTATTATTAACTAAGTATTAAGGCCCGAGCGGGTTTTGGTAAATGGGTAGTTAAATCTTGTTTTTAAGGTTCTTGAACACTTCTCGTTGGACCGCGATGAATTTCGTTAATCCATTTTATATTTGCCAAGGCGAATATTGAGCCCGTGTTGCAAAACCGTTTTTCAATTAAAATTAATATTTTTGTACATTAAGATTATTGGCGCCCAACATGGGAACATGAGTAAATATTACATGTTAAGTTGGTCGATTTTTTTTTCTTACCGGAGTTGTAACGATGTTAGACAACATTTTATTTTTTTTAAATTTAAATAAATTAATTAGAAACAATTTTCAATTAACATTAAGGCAAAGAGATTTGGAAATAAAATTACCTTTTGTTTATAGAAAAAAATGTGTTCAGGAGTTGTTGGGGTAAACATAAATAATTATCAACTTTTGTTTCTAAAAAATATTTTAGCCTACTTTGCTTCTTTACAGTATGTATTTTAATATCTACAACACCAATGACGACAAATTTGATTTAGTGACCATGAGTTTTTTTTTGTGTGTATATATTGTAAAACCCCTGTACACAAATGTTTGGAGATTTTTTCGTCAAAATTTTTGCCTTCCAAATAAAGGCGATTTTTTGTTCAAAAATCACAAAAACAGTAATAATTTTTATACGACAACCGATCCACTAGAAACTTTCAAGTCGATCAGAAAACCATAAAGTCACGTGACGAGGCAATCCGAGTCATCAACTCATTTAAAATTGTATATATAAAATATAATCCGGTAGTTTTTGATGATTTCACCCTTATTTTTCTCACCTACAATGCCATAACATAAAATCTGCTGCTACAGATAAAAGAAGTAAAATCACGATTTCTATCAGTTATACAAACTTCAAATTTAAAAAATTCGGTGAAGTCATGGATTTTAAAGTTGACTACCAGAAAAAAACAAAAAAAACACTGATCCTGGCGAATCCTACCGAACAAGCAATGTTTTCTACACGCAATGAAAACTCAAATTTGAGCACATTAAGTTGTGTTTAAGCGGCTGTGGTTAGCGTGAGAAACTCTCGGCTCGTACATCCCGCGGTCGTGGGTTCGATTCCCACAGTTGCCTCTGGCCTTTTTTCACGCTACCTTTCCCCCGCAAAAAAAGAATACGCATAATAACATTGTCATTGGCTAATATGCTCAGAACATAAAGCCATTAAGAAACACACACATTTTTACCTACTTTACTGGAATCTTTTGCAGTATTTTACATATGTAGTTTTTTCCATCAAATCATTTTTTTAAAATTTCAAAATAACACTTTTCGCTTTCAAAGTAACATTTTTAATTTCAAAATAACAGTGTCTTTAAATGAATAAAGGTATGTAGGTGACGGTGTGGAATATACAATACAAACTTATTGTAGAATTTATTTTAAAGAAATTGAATTTTTAAAAATTTACCATCATCAAAGTTTTTTATTTTTTTTTTTTAAAGAAGGGTAAATTTTAATCGAAAAAGTATTAATTTGAAGTTAAAGGAATGAATTCTAATTAAAAAATAAATAAAATTAAGAAATATTTGTTTGGCAATAAGGAGTGGTGATTATAAATTAAAAGAAAACTTAATTTTAATTAAGATTTAAAAATGGTGATTTCCAAAAAAAAAAGATGCCATTTTCATATTTTATTTCTTTTTGCTTGAACTGATTTAAAAAGTAGACGTAAATGCGTTATATTTATTAAAAACGTAATTTTAAAAAATAATAAAACGCTATAGGATTTATAACGTTTATAGAATGATAAAATGTGTATGAAATTACAAACACAATTATACATTTCATAACTATACAAATGTAAATCGTATTGATTTTAATAGGTACAATAAAAATAATGTTTAATAGAACAATGAAAACTTCAGAACTATGTATTCAGCTATCTTCCAACTTCCTTTCAGTTTTGGTGCTTGATTTAAGCGCGTTTTTGAGGCTTCTACAAATAATGGATTACGTTACACAACTTTTTATTAATCTGTCATATTTATGACCCAGGTACGGTGTCTGATTTGCTTTAAATAAGTTTTAAATAAGGGGTGGATTTTAAGAATCGCCAGGATCGGTGTTTTGGATTGTTAACAAATTTTATCTTTCGGGGTAATCGTTTGACTGGGCGGGGTTTATCGCTTTTTCAAAAATCCGCTTAAGCCTCGTGTAGTTTTTGCAAGTGAAACGGAAAGAGCTATGTGTGCACGTGGGAGATTGGGTGTCGGGATAAAGGAGGAGGGAAGGGAAAAAAGGTGGGGATCCTGATTTTGGTCGGAGGGAATCAATCAGTGTCGACGTCTGAGCAATCAGGAAGGCCCCAATTGTCGAAAACCGATCCCTGATTTCTCCTAATATCATTCTTTCCATTCTGAACCTCAGCTATGCATGGCCATTCGTTTCCCACGCCCACAGAGACAATCGACGTCATCAACGACGCCAACATCCGCACGGATTTCAACTAATTCACTTCTAACATCCGAATTCGGCGCCGAGTAAAAAACATAAACGGGTTAAACGAAGAAGAAATATCTAAATTTCACAAAGTCGCGCAAAAATGTATGGAATTGATATATGCAATATATGCAAAGCATCTATCTAGGCGAGTTACTATATGCAAAACACAAATTTTACTACAAGGGGTGTCCCGAAAACAGATGTTAATAATACAGACCGTTTCCTACATTTCAAATTGGACTGAAAGACCCTATTGGCCAGACTGATTCTCAATTGTATTCAAGCTATTTCACTTTTATTAACTTTTGAAGACCTACATATAATATTTAAAAGAGTACCAACAGCTGTAAACAAAACTAGTCCAGTTTGGTTGATGCTGATTAAAATTCAACTCTGATTGCTTTCAGACAACAGTGACTATGGTTAATAGGAAACACGATTTCTCGGATGTACGTCTCTCTGAACGGTGCTTGGGATAAAAGAGGCAGGGACCCGTGAACCCTCTCGTCGTTCTCTTGTTAGAGAAATAGTGCGGAGCTGGAGCTTCTCAGCAAAACGTCTGCGTTCCCGGACTCGTCGGCCTGGAGGATAACGAAATTGCGGACGAGGCGGCGAAAACTGGAACGTCCCACCCTCCAGACCAGACCGTTAAGGACGCAGTGAAAAAACATAAGAGAAAGTTGGCAGGGTCATCGGGCGGGGACATCGGAAAAGCTCTTGCGAGTGAAGAGCACAACTGGTAGATAAGCGTCAGAGAACCTCAGCATGAGAAAAGGTCCTCACCCGATTGAGGATTGGCCATAGGCGTTTGACACATGGGCACCCGCTCTTGGGCCAAAGACCGCGCAGGTGACCCTTAAATAGATAAAGGTTGCTGTGTCCGAAATAATACAGGCGTGTCATGCCTTGACTACAGTGCGCGTGCAGGGATGCCGCCGGATTTAAGAACGGTCTTCGGACACGGTAACGAGTTTCCGGGTCCCCTGTTCCGTTATTTAGGGGAATTGGGAATTTTTTATTTATATAGCAGTCAGCAAATGTGTTAAGTATGAGGGAGCGTATTTATTAGAGTGAATGGGGGAGGCTGACGGTGAACTAGCCTTCTACTCGTATACGTGACTTGGGACTGTGGCGGAATATTTATAAAACTACCCCATCGACCCCAATCAAACTAGTTTGCTATTTTATGCTGGCTGATTGATGAATATTGTGTGCTCCATCTACTAAATAGAATTAATCCAATGTATATAGGGATGAAAATATTTATTTGTGTGAATGCGTAGTGAGTATATGTGCTATTGTATGCACGCGGGGCTGAAATAACCAAGCTGTCAGATTTAAAAAAAAAAAAAGAAAAAAGAAAACACGACCTGTTTTCAATATAAAATGCCATTCGTATACAAAGTTTCCATCCAGTTAATTTTTTCCGGATAGCAAAAAACAAACCATTACCAACGAAAATATAACTGAAAAGAAAAACGTTTTCCCACAATTGCAAAGATCTTAACGATTGAATTTCCGTTGCTGACTTAAAACAATTTAGGAGCAGGAATTAAATTATTATTTATGTAATTTGGTACAAAATTTTGTTGAATTAGTGTAACTAAATCGAACTTCATTGAGGAGCTGTTGTTTTGTTAAAATGCACCTGATTGAAATAAAGAATCGTCAGTCATAAGGTTTGAGGTAGGTTTGATTAATTGATTAATATTGGTTAGTACGAAAACTAAAACAGTTTTTTTTTGGTTTCATGGGAAAATAGAGAGATAAATATTCTTTTTTGCCGAGGACAGAATTTTAATTTACTTTTATTTTAAGTAGACGGACGAAAGCATGTTTATTATTGCTTCATTTCAACGTAAATAATCCAATGAAAAATCAATAAACAATGAACTAAATAAAGTAAAAACTTTTACCGCATAACAATACTGTAATTGTGCTAGTTTATGTTTTGACTAGCTTATTTGTATGTTAGTGTTACCAACGCACCGTGCTTATTATCATGTTTGACTTTATAACACGTCCATTAGAAGCAGTTGTGACCTGTGATCTTTGCGATTTGCATGTACAAGACGGAATATAGGAGAGATTACAGCATTGAACAATTGTTTTACATACATTTGACCATGAATATGTATTGAATATGAATGTACATACACACTAAGTAAACTTGTTCAATCCGTGCTATACACCGCATAAATGTGCAAATGTTAACAACATTTACCGTTTGAACGTTTATCAAATTTTCAATACAAGAAAATGAAAAAAAAATATTATAAATTAATTTATCGTTATAAGTAACATAAAATTTGTACTTAAATAACAGACCATCACACCTTATCAAAGGAAAAACGATTTGGGTAAAACGGATACATTTTTCCAGCGTTGAAGGTCGCATTTGAAGCATATTGCAAATGCATAGAAACAAGATGGGTCAAATAACAGGTCTTGAGATGAGAATATTCGCTCCAAGGGAGGTGGAATAAGAGAACTCAGGAATAGGGCCCGAGGGACTATTGCGGGTTTTCTCTGTATGGGATAAGAGAAAATCTTCAGGTCGCTTCTTCAGCAATAAGCAGACCACGTGGACCTTTTACAGCCCGCTGTAATTATTCCCTAGGCCAATGAACCATTGGCTTTTTTTTAACTTCGGTAAGCACATCGGCAGATATGAATTTCTTTCACAAATAAGTTCTATATGACAAACCAGGAGTTTTATTCAGTTTAAGTAGAACTGTGAATAAAAGTAACGTTATGTATAAAGTTATACACATATATTGAAAATAAATGTAAAATAGTAAAAATAAAAAGTAAACCATTTACCTTTTTGTGGTCAATTGACCATGTTAGTTCTATCTATGTGCGGCTTTCGTTCAGATAAAAAATTTCAACGGTTCGAATCCACCTCGTGACACAGACTGTTTTATCTGAACCAATACCTTACAAAGGGGGCGTCGGTGGCCGCAAGGTTTAGTCTTTGACACCGCGCTCATTACTGTAAGGTAAAGGCCCTATTATAAACGGTTAGAGATGGTATTTATTATAAATTATCTAATAACTATTATAAATGAGAATATAACTGCAGGTCAGAAACTAACAAAAGAAATGTATTCGGCGGAGTTAATTAATGGGTATTTAAGAATAAAAATACGTGTAAACAAAAAACAGCTGTTAAAATCGTGGCTGCCATGTTGGTTACCTACGCCCTAACGGATAACAATGTGACTACATATTCGACTTAATATCTAACATTGATCGCGGCCTGTTAGATCGAGTAATGGTAAATAGGTGATTTTTACAAGACTACGTCATCATTTCTGTCGGTCTACCAGGACCTAACATAGTTAACAGGGTGATCGTGAATGACTCTCCTATCATACTTCAACAATGTTGTAAACTGGTACAGGAACTTCCTATAGGAAATTTCTCCTTTGACGTATTTTCTCGAGTAATAATAGCCATAAAAGGGGGCGTTGGTGGCCACAATGCTCGGTCTTGGACACGGCGCTCATCAGTGTAAGGTGAAGGTCCCGGTCTCGTATGCAGCGACCCTCCATTCGAACCCGTCATACTTACAAATGTTTTTTTTTTCAAAAACTCCGGCACCCTGACGGTTTATATGACCTCTACTGTTGCGAACCCTCGAAACAAATTAATTTACCTAATAGGATTTTTTTTTAATTATTTGATATAACGAGTAAAATAAAATTTAATAACTTTGGAGGAAATCACGCACATGGTCTACAGATCTAATTTTTACTCTAGAGCTCAACTCCTTTTTTTTCGGTTGGAAGAAGGGTTCTTCCGACATTGAAGTTTTCAAAGGTTTAATAATTAATTATTTTATATTTCGTTCATTAATTTGACATTTTTTAAGTGAGTGTGTCGAAAAAATATTCTGTCCAAATTATAACACTTCCCCACTTCCTAGTACC
>CM077100.1:19859701-19891952 GCA_039619505.1 Cimex hemipterus | reverse complement strand
TGGTTTTGCTCATAAAATTTAACTAACAATTTATTTCATGGTTTTGCCCATAAAATTTAATTAACAATTTATTTCATGGTTTTGCTTATAAAATTTATTACATTATTTAAAATAATTATATTTAACTAACAATTTGTTACATAGGTGTGTTAATTAAATTTAAATAACAATCGATTATAAGATTTTGCTCAAAATAGTACAAAAGAGCCGTTGCGATTATGATACTAATTTGCGATACACGTTGAGTGACGGTACGTGGCGTGCACTTGACGCCGCATAGATGTGCACACCCTACCAAAAAGAAACAAAGTGTCTCCTCGATTAGCTGAGATAGTGCAAACTTCAAAACAGTAGATTTTAAGAAGAAAGTGTTTTCGTTTAGCTTTTTTATTTATTTTGTATTTCCTCTGATTACAATTACTTGAAGTATTTTATTATACCAACTTGTTTCGCATCGTTTGTTTTGTCGTTTTTTTTCTTTCTTGCAAATTAAAAACAGTTAAAGTGAACTTAACGCGGAAAATCCGCAGGGCCAATTTCTGAGAAGATAAATCATAAAAGAGTATCTTGCCAAATAAAGAAGATTTATTGAGCAAGTTTTCCAAAGTAATTATCAATCCGCGGGCTTATTTTTCCGAATGGACTCCGCTCTTCTTTCGAACTCGAGTAATTTACTCTTTCGACTTTGGACCTCGTATATGTCCAGCTAAACGCGCCAATTTACTGGCTAGTTACATGTCGTTCAATACCGATAAACATGTTATCTTCCTCGCATGAAGTTTCCTAAAATAAATTTTATTCATTGAGCGATTGCTAGTGAACATACCCTATCAAACACCACCCCGTACATACAATACCTCCAAATCATAATGCAATAGGCAAAATTAATTTTAAAAAACATATAACCAACGGGTCTTCCAGGGAAAAGGCCTGAAACTCCTTTATTCAAAAAAAAAAAAAAAAAACCGTCGGAGCAAACAACCCCCGAGTGGGGGATTCTATCCGCCACCACCGCCGGTAATAACTGTTACCATGTGGTCGTCCCGCTAACAACACCTTTGGGATTGTTCAAAATAATTTAATAATAATATTAACAATAAGTTAAATTAAACGTATTGTTAACAAAATTTTATTCGATGGCTGTCTGTATGACTTCAGGGCTTAAATATGGTTTAGGGTTATTAAATTAGGGTTAGGGGAGGTATAGAAGTAAAGTTAAGATTTCAAGTCGGGGAACGTTATTGTAGTGTTAGTGTTAAGGTCATTTTAGATTAGGTATGGTTAGGTGACTGCACGTGGTGGAGTGTATGTTATATTCATTAACTTGACAAAGAAAATGAATGTTTATTTTTTTCAAATTGGCCATGATCCTGATTTATTATTATAAACAAATAAACTGGAAATAGTTTAGTATGAAAAAAAACTCAAGTTTTGCCCAACTGTCTAAAAGAAAATATATACTCTCTTTATTTCGAACTACCGATTAAAAATAAAATACATTTGAAACAAATTCAACACTTGTCCACATCATTTGTTCCTTAAATTTCACGATCCATTTTCCTGTGATATCCTCCGTGGATATCCAGGTCAGGCTTAACGATATGTTAAAATCCGGTAAAGCCCTGTACGATTTATGGTTTTGTTAAAGCGAGATAGCTAGTGTTGTTAATGATCACTTATTAATTAATATTATATCAAAAATGAATCTACGATTGTATTACATGAAATCAGAACGCACAAGTCAAACTGGCGTGGAATAAAACAAATCGGTGCTTAACAACAAAGTAAAACACTTTGGTCAGTGAAAGAGTAAAACCGTTGAAAATCAATCTAACTCCAAGGGAGTGGTGGTTGAATATCATTTGCCTTAATCCTTTTCGATTGAATACTTTCAAACAGGCTCACCCTTCCAATCTTAGCAAAAAGAATAAATTACCCCTAATAATAATAACAGAATCCAACGTAGAGTTTGTTCCGACTTAAATGAAATTGGCGTTTAATATGCACATACTGATTGCAAATTGGAGGACAAAAGCACAAAGACTAATATGACACGAGAAACAGAAACTTAATTGTAATCTAAATTAATGCATTATGAAATAGAAAAATTATACGTATGAACTGATAATAAATGAATCGAATTGCTATACGAATCGATATGAAAAAACGTTTGGGTCTATATCAGTTACCAAGTTGAGTGTATGCGTACCACAAAAAACTAAAATTTTTTCAAAAATGCCACTTTTTGATTCAAAACATACATGTTTTAAAAATATTTTTGTTTGTTGTTGTATATCGTTAGCAGTCATAAAGGCTAATAGTTCATGGTTTGCTCATTGGAAATATTTGTTTGGGAGGTACAACTTGCCATTCCTCATATCTTTGGACAACCTCTGTGACTGGCATAATCATTTTTCAATTCTTATTGATCACATTAATAAACAACATCACGAAGAATGCCGGTCACGAGTCGAAACACTTACGCATCTCACACTTTACAAGGTGGTACAAATTTCTCCTGCATTGTTCGACCTGCACGAAGATCATTTTGACGGTATTTGTCTCAATGGGTTGCGATGGCTACTTAAGATAAGAATTGACGTTTTGCACTTAAAATCGGCTGTTTGGATCAGAGGGGAATTGGGAATCTGTTCTTTGGGCAATTCGCGATCTATCGAAAATGTATCCCACTTCTCGACGTAGTGCTCGTAGATTAGGTTGTTGCATCTCGGATGTTTCACTCTCCCCAGGGTTGAACTGCTCGTTTTTTGAGTGGTTCAAATTCGCGGCCCTTAATTCGTTACGCTAGGCATGCATGGAAGTACACATATAAATTAATTAATGAGTTTAATTTTTGATTTCTATTATAACCTGTTTTTCTGTTCTCTTTCGTATTTTGGCAATTTTTGTTTTCTTCAATCGACGACCAATGGCAGACGGATCCAAGATCCATGGTCATAAATGCTTTGAAATCTAAATTGTCTTTTTTTATGTTTAATAAAACATTATTATTATTATTAATTTTTTACGGGCGTTTTAAGGCTAAGGTGATTTCACCCCCTAATATCCAAACATTCTATTTAAGATTAGCAATATCTCTTCTGAGTACTATAAAGCTCTGACTACAAACATTCACTCGTATTATTATTATTGATAATAATATTATTATTAATATAGAAAAGTTTTTCCTGTAAATTTATCGATCTATCCGTTGTCTATATATTTCACAAATATTCTAATGACTAACGCACGTCGGTCTATTTTCAGACCATTCATTCGGACAAGTCTATCTCTCCTATGTTGGTTTTCTGTATAGCTTCTTTGTAACGTTCCCGTGGGTTGATTTTGTCAAGTTGTGCTCTTTTTTAAGTTTCAAATTTCTTTGTGTGATGATTTTAAGTGGTACAAATTCAGCTAGAATCACAGTATTTTTGTCACATCAGTGTCACATCTCAAAGTGATGATGGTTTTATTTTGTCGAATGATCTACCCCTGTTGTGATCAACTACATGAACAAGATAAAAGTATAAACGTCAGTTTGTCCATTGAAAGGCGTATAATTTCAGAAGCTGGATTATCTACGAGAAGACCTTCCACTGGTCCAGAATTTCTGTCCATGTCTGCGCAGAGCAACCTGGGTAAATCAATCAGGAAGAGTCTAGATTTTGCTTGAAGTCTGACGGCTGAGAGAGGGTTTGGAGAAGAACATTTTCTCTTTGGATGATGTTGGTGGCGTGTTGGTTTGGGCAGTCATTTTTATGGAAGGTCTCACAAACTTAATCTTCATCGAGGGTTCCCTAACATCTGCACGATGCATTGTAGATGTGTTATCACAGCTAGGATCGTTGTGGCTACCTGGAACGTGCTTCAATGCGATTGGATTGGCTACCATCTAGTACCGGCTTACCGGACACGTTTATGACGAATTTTCAAAAAGGGTAAAATGATACCAGAGAATTTGTTAAGAATAGTGCTGTTGGATGAATATGAAAATATACAACACCACTACATTCAAGACCTCCTAAAATCGGTGAATGCAAACTGCGATCAGCGCAAAAGGAAGAACGACTCCGTACTGATATGAACTTTTCTTATTATTTCCATAGCTACATTTTTGTAAAATGGTTTCTTTTATACGTACGTTTTCTTATATTTCGACTTCAACAGATTAGCCTATGCTATTCCATTCTCGAAGGTGGGATTATTTTTTGTTTTTTATTCGGTTTTACTTTTCGTTTCTTCTTTTCCCACTCAATGAATTCTCTCTTTTTTCTCCAAAATTCTATAATGATATTGGGGAGAATTTTGCCATTTATTTCGTTTTTTTGGTAGCTATGTCTCTTTCAATTCTTTAATCTGGGAATAAGCAATGGTTATATCCAGGTTCAAGATTGTCTTTTTAGGGTTCGTTTTTGTTTTTATTCAGTTTTAATTTTCGTTTCTTCTTCACACAGTCAATGAATTATTTTTTATTCACTTTTAAGTTTTGTTCCTTCTTTTCCCTTCAATGAGCTCTCTTTTTTATTCAGTGTTAATTTTCGTTTCTTCTTTTCCCTATCAATGAAATTCTTTTTTTTATTCAGTTTTAATTTTCGTTTCTTTTTTTCCCTGTCAATGAATTTTTTTTATTCACTTTTAAGTTTTGTGCCTTCTTTTCTCTGTCAATGAACTCTCTTTTTTTATTCAGTCTTAATTTTTGTTTCTTCTTTCCCCTCTCAATTCTTTCTGTTTTTTTTTCTATATTTACGAGCAAATAGAAAAGAAGATCTATTATCCTACCTGTGAGAAGGAAAATTCATGAGTTAAAATTGTTTCACTCAATTTAAATATTTATTTACTTTTTTTTAATGTAACCTGTACAACTTTTATTTTTCTGTAAAGTATCCGGTAAACAACAAAAAATAAAATTTATCACGATTGCAAGTATTTACTTTAAAATAACGAAGGTGGACGCTTTTTGCCCCTCAGTGCACATCAAATTGTCTGACTGATTGTCACTTGAATCGATTAAATTTATATTGAAACTGAAGCAATACTATTTGGAAATTTAAATTTAGACATACCTTCTATGTTTTTGATCGTGAATATAGAAAAATTCATAGCCCGATTACTTCTAATCTATCAAATTGTAATGGGTTTTCTTGCTTGTTTTTAACTTTATTGATTATTTTCATGTTGGAAGACCAAACCTGAAAATTATTATCAGACGGTGTAATCCAGGAATCGGCTTTTCAATGAGGAAACTTGGATTGTTGTTGAGCCTTCTCAAAGAGCAACGTAATCAATGGAGTAACTACAGAGGAGTTCTGAGGAAATTCAGTCAAAGGTCTTTCATAATTCGCTAATTCACTTTCTAAGGGTCCGAAGCAAGAGGGCACATTAGGATAACCCCGGGCCGTTTTCCCAGATGACTTAAACTCGATTTGTTCTATTATTTGAGAATTAATTTTAATTCTGCCCCTTTCAGATTGTTATTTCAGCCAGATCTCTATAATATAAGATAATGTTTAATTTTTTAATTAAATAATTACAGAGTTTTGGGAGATTTTTCCTCCGATTATTTTTCTGACGATTGAACCCGTTTTATGTTAAATGTTGAACAGAATTTGTTTTGCAACAACCGGTGACTACGCGTTTCTACGTATCTTTTATACCGTGGCAATAAAACCGGAAATTCTAACTTGTGGTATTCACCCTAATAACACTTTTGTTGAATCGAGGCCGTATAAAAACTTTAAGTTAAAGCACACTCTGTGTGTCTCCTTTTCACTACTTTTGACGAGTTTTGAATAAGTCTAATTCTACTAATAATAACGGATGAAACCTTCCTTGACAATCTCAAAAATTAAAGGAAATGGTAGGAAATGTAAGCACGCATAGTAAAATTCCTGGAATTGAAAAAAAAATTAAACCACATAACAATTAAATTTAATTTATAATGTAAAACTGTATATAAAATTAAACATAAAAAACAAATTATTTTATTTTATTTAAGATTTCTTTTTTAAATAGAACATAATTCTCTCGTCAAATTGATCATTTCTCATACTTCTCAATTTAAAACAAAAGATTTTTAAAAATAAATTACTCTATTTATTCTACTTTTACTTTTAATTGTATTTAAACTTCATATCGATTTGAAGAGAACCATTCTTTTAGGACTTCAAACTTTTAGAAGGAAAAAAAATTAAATTGAATTTTGTATAAATTTAAATTGTACTTAAATGATATGTTCATCTAAAAGTCTAATTACCTTTTGATCCATGCGTTTTACTTTAAGTCCTTAGATTTCATATCATATCGTAAGAATAACTGACAATTTAATGAAAGTGTATAATTGAAGTTAAAAATTGTTAATTTAAAATTAAAGCGACTTAATTTAAAATTAAAAAGAGTTATTTGTAATAAAAAATATTAATTTATAACCAATTAGTTAATTCGATTAAATAATTAATTAATTAAAAGTGTTAATATGAAATTGAAAAGAGTTGATTTGAACCTCGAAATGTCTAATCTGAAAGTAAATTATTTTTATATTTAATTTTATACAATTTTGTATTTTAATTGTAATTAATTTTCATATGGTCTGCTAAGGGAGGATTTTTTGCGCAGGAATTTCACTTTACGTACTTATATTTCATACCATCCTCTAAAGTTATTTGATGCTTTAAATAAAACGTTATTCTGAAATTTAAAAAAAAATCTATTTAACAATAGGTCGCCTATTCCGAAATTAAAATGATTTACTTTGAAATTAAAAAAGGTTAATTTAAAGTTACCAAGACAGTAAATATTTCGTAACTATATATTAAAAGTTTAAAAATGTTAAATTTGAAATTAAAAAGAGTTAATTTTAAGTTAAGAAAGGTTTTGATATAAAACAGTTAAAATTAAGAAGTGCTAATCGGATAGAAAAAAATATAATTTGAAATTTACATTTTTAATTTTAAGTTAAAAAGTGTTAATTTGAAAAAATGGGATTATTGACGGAAAAAGGGTTATTATTTTAGGGGAAAAAAGCGATACAATCATTCTCAAAGCATCCTCATTGTAGGTTTAAAAGAAAGAAAAGTCTTTTTATCTAGGTTCAATTGCGTTTTAACTGATATTCATAAAATTGTCATCAACTTGTTAGTGGGGCGATTTATCTTGGAGACACCTTTGCCGCACAGGGCCCTGCTTGTAACAACTGCCTAAGCCAGGTAAACCGCAGGATCTCCGGTCAGCTCCAGAGGGACAAACTTTTGCAGACGGATTGTTGTGAGCAATTCCTCCGTGCGACCGGGAAATTGTGTCTGTCTTGACGGACCCAACGTCGCAGTCCTGTTTCAATACAGGAAAGTAAACCGTGAAACCCAAATCAGGACGAAAGGAAACCTGACCGACCGTCATCATAATTGTTGCTATCTTTTCATCTATATAGATAGAATTAAAATGTGTTTCAGCAGTAGCTATTACAGGAGGGAGCCAAAAATAAAACGGTAAAACATGTTACGTAACATTTTCCTTCAAACTAATACATTTTATCTTTAAATTAATGTGTAGAGATTAGTGACCATTAATAGATAATTATTCAGATATCGTGAGATGCGGTCTGGTGTGATGTAGGTATTAGAAAAACATTTTCTTTATCGTGCCAACTTTTTTGATCTTTTATTGAGATCATCTTCAGGGCCTGGGATTTACAAACATGGTTCACATTTAGAAAATACATATAGGATGTGGAAACGTGAATTTATACAGTGCAAATTACGTTTTATAAATTGCAAATGTATATACATCCCAGGCTCTGAAGATGATCTCAATAAAGCTCGAAACGTTGGCACGATAAAGAAAACGTTTTTCTGATACCTACATCACCCCAGACCGCATCTCACGATATCTGAATAATTTAAATTAATTGTTAATATTACATTTATACTATTTACCTTCAAATATTTTTTTTTCATTTCTACTTTGTAACAAATCGTCGACCTGACTTCAAAAACAAATCATAGAGGGGCGTCGGTGGCCGCAAGGTTTAGCCTTTGACTAGGCGCTCATCACTGTAAGGTAAAAGTACCAGGTTCGAATACAGCGGCCCTGCATTCGAACCCGACATACTTACAAATGGGATTTTTTCAAAAACACCGGCACCCTGAGGGTTTATATGACCTCTGTTGTTGCGAACCCTCGTAAAAAAAAGAACAAAACATAAAAATAAAAATCTATGCAAGATCTAAATCCCAATCCACAGTTAAACATAATAGTACCCAAATGCACGATCGGCAGATGATTACAATGGCATAATTTTGAATGTAACGATCGTAAATATAGTAAATGTTTGCCCCTGGGATCAAGTCCGTTGGTGGCCGGATGCTGGGACAGTGAGGAATGCTAATGTACTGAGGTGTTCCCCATAACAGACAATATTAAGTCCTAGCACAATGAACTGCAGCACAATGCCCTGCTATGAATTAAATGACATATTAACAGGCCATTACCTTCTATTATATATCATGCCCGACTATCAAAATAGCGGACGATCTATTTGCTACGTATTAAAACAAATATGGCGTAACTCGTAAAAAGTATCTTCTAAGTGATTATATATTTTGTTTCCTTAAAGCTACAATAACTTAACAACACATAAATCTCATATTATTTTTAATTCTCTTTATACTGTGGTAATCTCATTTACAATATAAATTCAATTTGACAACATATAAGAGACTTTATGGAAAAATAAAATGAGAAAGATTTAAGTAGGAAGAAAAAGGAAATATCTTGAATAAAATCTAGAATGAACTTTTGAGTTCAATTTGACACCTAGCGTAACATCCTTACTGAAATATTATAGTTAACGGAAAACCTTGTTTAATTTTTTAAAGTTATTTTATTTATACAAAATGCATACTAACAAATGTGATCAAAAAATGTTTTCTCACACAGCAATATCACTAATGTACTCTCTAGATCACCAATAACTTGGTCTTTTCAAGACCATACTTTGATCTAGACTGTTTGTAAGTGAAAAAGTGGTCGATATTTCTAATACTGGAAATAGCATTAATACCCGGATGATACATGAGAGACCAGCCAATGTTGGCACTCAGTGTGAGGGATTAAGTGGTAAGAGATATCGAGACCATGGGATGATTAAGGGTATGTGGCGGATTTTCAGGATGTGAATGCCTAGCGAGTAGAGAGTATGCTATGCTATGAGCACGCCTAGAGTGTATGCTCGAGCAGTAAGGTTTAAGATCGAGAGGTGGTCTGAAGTTTTTGGTAACGGGAACGGAAGGAGACATTTGATTGTGAGGTTAGTAATGTAGTAAGGTGCATTTACGATTTGTCTGAAGACGTTTTATTGGAAGGACTGCAATGCGCAGGATGTTGAACCGCACGGTTCCACTCCATATGTCCCTAATGGTCGCAGCAATGTTTTGTTGGTTAGCTTAGTATTGACGGTTAAGGCAAGATTTCGGTCCTAGGATCCTTCGGTTAAGTTGTTGTATCTTCAATCTTCTATAGTGATTCCACGTCAGTAGGCTGTCTAGGTAGGAAGACAACAGTATTTGGTGTTCATCTTCCGTAGAGGGCAAGCTGGTTTTTCTTCGCTCAGTCCTGCCTCCAATTTTTTGATCATGAGATACTAAAAAATCAGTACTCAATACAGGTATCGAAAGAAATATTCAAAATTACTCAAGTATTGACAGAAATTATTCGATACTAACGAGTACCTACTCGTATGAATATTTTGTTGTTTATTTTATAAATGATCAAATTACTATCGGATTGTGGGTTAAATATGAGTTTTCAAAAAATTGCAGGCTTTCCATATTCTTAAGAATTTTTTCATACAGTGGATAAATAGGCAATAACAAGGAAAAGCTGTCAACAGATTTCAACATAAATGGTATTTTAATTGTATCGTTATCGAGTATTCAGAAAATTGATCAACGGGTGTTTTCTTTTGAAACGTTTGACAAGATTAGATGTATTCTCCCACAGTTTACGGGAATTCAGTTGTCTTAGTAAAATAACCTCATAGAAATGTTAAATGAAGGACTTCTACAACCTGATGATGAGCTAAGGGGCTCGAAATCCGGATCGTTGCAGAACAACTTACTGTGAGTAGGAACTATCCTTTTGGAAAGTAAATAACCTCATGTCTTACGTTTGGGAGGTGTTGTTGATTAAGTATCTACCTATGAAAAGGAAGGTGAACACTTTTTAGACAATTATTGAGATATCGTGAGATGCGGTCTGGTATGATGTAGGTTTTAAAAAAACACTTTCTTTATCGTGCCAACGTTTCGATCTTTTATTGACATCATCTTCAGAGCCTAGGATTTACAAACATTGTTTACATTTAGGATGTGGAAAAGTGATTTTATAATATGCAAAATATATTTTATATACAGTCGAAGTATTTCTATTCATTCAAAGTGTTTGTCTTCTGTGTACTTGTGCATGTCGTGTTTAGAGTGCTCTTTTCACTTCCAAGAAGCCGACGCCTTATACAAAATTGTCTTTTCTATACCGACTTCCTTCCCCACCACTTCAAAACCCAACGTATATAAACATGAAACAGCAAAATTTCACTGGCACTCTCAACACGACACGAAGAATGGCACAAGTACACAGAAGGCAAACACTTTGAATGAGTAGAAATACTTTGATTGAATATAAAATATATTTTGCATTGTATAAATTCACTTTTCCACATCCAAAATGTATTTGTTAAATATAAACAATGTTTGTAAATCCTAGGCCCTGAAGATGAGCTCAATAAAGATCGAAACGTTGGCACGATAAAGAAAATATTTTTCTGAAACCTACATCTCACAAGACTGTATCTCACTATATCACAACAATTATTGCTTAACGGTCACTAATCTCTATACACTTTTCAGGCACTTGAAGACTAAAACATTTTATAAAGAATATCGAAATTAAAAATGGGAGGTTCGACGCGATAAAGAATTGTGAGTTATCAGAATTATGAGCAGTGTTACCAACCACCAATTCGAAATCTCGATTAACATTGTTGATACATATAGGCGCTCTTCACAGTCCAACTGTCAGTTTGATGGAAGGTATGTTTCGATCGGAACAATTCAATATTACTTGAACATTCGGCGAAAAATCGATTTGAGTATTTTTACTGATTATATACATATTCTATACCAAAGCTACTCGGTATCAAAAGAATCTACTCGATACTTTACTAATACCGATTGGTATAGCACGCCATACATACATATAGTTGTATGTAGCTTTGGGAGGAGTGGAGTTACAGGACAAAATAGCAGTGAAGTCTGCGTAGTAGTAACAATGGTATTAGGGATTATAAAATAATAATAACGATAGAGTTGTAGAGGTACTGGCGTATGGAGACGGACGTCGATATGTCGCTTTAATGTAAAAGGTGAATTAGAAAAATTTGCGAGCTAAAACATCAATATTTTAAAAATGTTTGGTGACTAAGAATGTTTATTTTCATAACTTTAATATCTCATTAATTTAAATTAAACTGAGATTATCCTTTTTGTAGAATTTAATTTGTCATTGAGTATAATTTGAATATTCAGACTAGGCTCCTCTAACAGAGAAACGGTTAACACCCGCTGTAATTGGATGTGACGTTTTTATTGTTTATCTCTGTTAGAATAGCATTAACGATTCTAATTTGAAATGAAATAGGGCTGCTAGCAGCGTTTCAGCAGATTATCATTAATCCTAAAAGGCCACCAGAATCAACACTGTTAATTGTGGGCGAGTAAACAAAAATAAAAAAAAAACCAAAAGGGATTTTTGGTTTAATAGCGAGGGGTCGGAATCAGAAAAAACATCTTAATAGTTTAACAACTTTCTAAATTACATTCGGTATAAATGTTTCCGTCATGGCACACGTTAATGACTTGTTCCGCGTATGCAATTTCCCTCTGGGAATTACTACAATAAACCCGGAGCCCATCGTACAACTGCCAACCCGGGCACAAACGCCCCTCGCACGAACCATTACATTTTTTACAACTTCAATTTTAGCCCCGACGTTTTGTGACCGGAGACGCTTCCAGTTTGAGCGGTGTGAGTTTTGCGGTCGGGGGCTGTTACGGCACGTGAGCCGAGGACGAGGGGCGAGAGGGAAAAAGGGTTGATATAGACTGGCCCGTAATTAACTACGTGAGAGGGGGTGTGAAGACTCTGGCCTAGGTCCATTGTCGACTGTCCTTTAGGTACGTACATATCTCATTTATTAAAACTCATTTTTTTAACGACACAGTTCAAATTCACTATCAAAATATTAAACTATAAAAAACACTTAAAAAATCACTAATTTCTTGGTCGCTTGATCAATTAATACATTACAATTAATTAAGGATTTTAGTTGAGATAAAAAAGTCAATGGCTCGAGCGGGATTCGAACCCACGATCTTCGGCTAGATGGGTATCTAGCCAATTAAAAACCTTAACTGATTGTAATGTATTAATTGGTCAAGCAGGCCACGAAACCAGTGAATTTTAAGTTTAAAATAGAGTATATCATCACTAAAGTTCTCCGTCGCCATTTCATTTGCCGTCGAGAATCTAATCCGATTACACGACATTTGAGAAATGGCAAAAAGGAGGGAATCTCGTAAGGTGGGGTTGAGATAGGAAGTTGATGTCCGAGTGGATCGAGGTCACGATAGCTCTAGCCGAAGATCGTGGGTTCGAATCCCGCTTGTGCCATTGACTTTTTTATCTCAATTAAAAGACTAAAAATTAGTACTCAGTGGTTCTTTAGTGATGCAGAAAAAGAAATCAACTTTCTTTCCTACGAAAAATTGTTTCAACCTATGTCGTATAGCTCGGACACTACGTCTAAACTCTAAACTCTACTAGGCAGGCTTTAGGCTCAAAAGAAGGAAAACTAACGTTTTTTGACACGTTCTAGTGTAATACGATATATTTCCACGTATGCTATTTTTCTTTCTCAATCCGTCAAGATCACTTGCAAATAAAAATACCCGCGTCTTCCATTTGGGTGGTGGCATAAAAATAATATATAACGAGACCCTCATTCCAAAGCGGTGGATGAGGGCAATCCAACGTGTACGTAAGTGAAAAATTGCATGTAACATATGTTATGTAGCGCGACGTCTCGTAATTTTTTCATCGGTGGATAAATTGATGGAACCTCTCGTCCTGTGAGTAACCGGCAGCCGTTGGAATCAATTGCGGCAGAAACCGTGTTATTCTAAATCGATTCACAGCACATGACTTGCCTCCTCGAGTAAGTCTTTCGTATTGTTTTTTAATAATATTGCATTCTTGGCCCCTTGATCTTTATCCGATTTACTCCATGAAAGCTCAATTACCCGGCGGGCCGCGGGCTGAAGACTGAGATCCTGTGTATAACACTTTTCTCCCGTGTCCAAAATCGGAAATAAATTTTTTTAAAAGAAACCTTGTTTTCTTTAGAGGTAAAGCCTGAATTTGTTATATTCATATATACATGTATGTGTATAATATATGTATAAACTTAATAGTTACTAAAATTCTGTGTAACGAGGCAATTATTACGAGAATTGACCAAATGGTCAGTTTTTATCAAAATAAATCACAATTGAATTGTCATTTTAAACCAATACATGCAGTCAAAACAGAAATCCAAGAATTCCAATGAACACAACCATACTTATATAAAGACAACAATGAGACCTAGGTGTCAATGCAATAACGGGGGAAATATAGCGCTGGGGGAATTATTAGGGAAATTTGTCGGAAGTGCTCTTGGGGTTAAGGATTTCGCAAAAGGCGTCCTTTTACTACCGGGATCCAATCTCCCCCTCTTGAGATACAACATTTCTCCCTTTATACGTTTGTTCGACCTTTGGGAACGACAAGAATTTAGAAGAGTCACATGCACAGCCTTTCTGTCTGAAGGAACACACAACAAAACTACTGAATTTTCCTTCTGACGAAGTTTAATCACTATTCGTCAGGAGCCGTTGTCCCTTGACATTTACCTCCTACCCATATCAACCACCTTTCGATTCCGACGAAGTAATCGTCACATCAAAATTTAAAGAAAAAATTGAAAAGAGAATACCATTTAATGATAGTTTAGCCTGCAAAGTCCATTAAACAGTCTGAATGATGTCCCATTTTTACCTTTAAATCTATTTAGTTTAAAAATAAATTTTATATGTTGCTCGTGATTAGCTAATGACAACAATTGCTGGTGATACGAATCAACCTCGTTTCCATCATCACTTTTGTAAGGCATCTGTAATCGGGAACACACCCTATGGAACGCTATGCGACGCTACCCGACGACAATCAAATGTCCATTTTTCCATATGATTGTCGGACCTTCCCCGTGCACATCTGCCCGATGCCACGCAACGCTAACCTACTCTACTCTCTGCGGATCCCCACTGCCCAGAATTTCGTCGGTAGCATCGAGTACAGTCAAAGGTAAAAGAACCGGACACTCGAATTTTTATTCAAACTATATGTATCATTATCATTATATCAATTACAACGTACTTATTTTAATATTAACCAAATCAACCGAAATCAAAAATGCATTAGTTTTTATATCACAATTAATTACGGTTTTTAGTTGAGATGAAAAAAGGTTAATGACACGAGAGGGACTCGAACCCACGACCTTCGGCTAGATACGCCGCTGCTCTACCACCTGAGCTATCGTGACCTCGATCCTCTCGGACATCAACTCCCCATCTCAACCTCACCTTACGAGTTTTGCCTCCTTTTGCCATATTTCAAATATCGTGTAATCTGTTTGGATTCTCGACGACAATTGTAGTTTATTTCAAATAAGTACATGTAATTTTGTTGTTATGTCAATTATAACTTTTCTGTTTTAATGTAAACCAAATTAAACGCGATCAAGTTTTTATAAAAATTATTTAATTATGATGTATCGGCAGAAAATTGATCAAAATACCGGAATAACATTATTTAAAACCTATTAAATTCGCTAATTTCTTGGTCCGCTTCAACAATTAATAGCTTACAATTAATTAAGGTTTTTATTTGAAATGAAAAAAAAAGTCAATGGAACGAGCGAGATCCGAACCCACGATCTTCAGCTTGATACGCCGCTGCTCTACTACTTGGGCTATCGTGAATTCAATCCATTCGGACACCAACTTCCCATCTCAACCGCACCATTAAATTTTCCCTCCTTTTCGCTATTTTTCAAATATCGTTTAATCGGATTGGATTAACGACTACAAATGCAATTGCGACGGAAAGCTTTAGTGAAGTATACTTCATTTTAAATATTGTAGTAACATTGTAATATATTAATTGGTTAACGGGACCAGGATATTAGAGAATTTAATTTGAGAAATGGCAAAACGGAGGCAAAAATCAAAAGGTTTCAAGCTGACGATCGTGGGTTCGGAACCCACTCGTGCCATTGATTTTTTATCTCAAATAAAAATCAAATAAAAATTAATTGTAATTTATTTAAAACAATGTTAACAAACTATTTATTACATGGTTGTGAATAAAATTTAAATAAACATTTGTGACATTGTTTTGTTCAAAATAATGCGTTAATAACAAAAATCGTTGCGATTGTAATTCTGATTTATGATTCACGCTATGTGACTGTACGTGGCGTACGCTTGACGTCGCATAGATGTGCACACCCTACCCAAAAGTGGCAAAGCGTCTGGGTGCATCGGGTTCAGTCGCATAGCGTTCCACCGGTTGTGTTCCCCGCTTTGTATCTGTTACCGAATGGAAAATGACTTTTAGGCAAAATTTCGCTCATAATCTAAATTGGCGAATATCTCGTGAGAGCTAATCTTGATGAATCATAAGCAGTATATTTGTGATTTAAAAAACATCTCGTATGCACGTGTAAAAATCGTGGCCATTTGCCGAAGGAATGTTTGTATCCCACCGTGCTTTTCCATTAATTTCCTAACATTTATTTATTATGCAGACACATAAAAATGTATTTAAACAATAAGTATATTTATTATTTGTCAGTATATTAAATATAAAACTGTTATATATATATAAAAGCAAATATAATTATTTCTAATCTCCTTTTGTTCTGTTTAATCAATACTCCTGTACTTTGCCCTGCTATTGTTCTACAAAAAAGGAATTGATTATTTCAATAGAATCAACCTTTATAGAGAAGTGCGTGAGAAGAAACGATGATCGAGCTAGAATTTTTCCCGTTATCGACCAATTTACGCTATGAAAACGTTACACGATTTGATGATAGACGGCGTTTTCGTAAGAAAAGTGTTTTATTGTAAATAATTAAATATATAAAAGAGAAAAATCTTCAAACGGCGTAATAAATCTCGATGTAACGTAATAATTGATTCTCAACATTTACAAAAATCTTTAGAAATGGTATTGGTCGGGATAAAAAAAATCTGTGTCACGAGCGGCGGGATTCGAACCCAAGACCTTCGGCTCGGTAGGCCGCTGTTCGACCCCTTGAGCTATCGTGACATCGATCACTCGAACACCATGTTCCCATCTCAAGCAAACCTTTCAAATGTGTTGGGGTTGAGATGGGAAGTTAGTGTCAGAGTGGATAAAGTCACGATAGCTCAAGTGGCAGGGTAGCGGAGTATTTAGCGGACGGCCGTGGGTTCGACTCCCGCTCGTGACACTGACTTTTGATCTCAATTAATACCTTAGATAAAGATTAATAAATTGAAAGATTGTTATTTAGTCAATAGGACCACGAAATCTAATGAATTTACAAAAATGTTTGAAGTTCTCCTGAAGATCAAAATTACATGGGGCCAGTGTTATTCAATACATAAATGGCTGTAGAAAACAAAATATTTAATTTATACAAAAAATATTTAAAAAGTTCATTTTTCGATTGGAAAACACTAGTTAATAAAATGAATTATTACTCATACACTTTCTTTTTTTTTTAATATATAAATTTTATCATTTTTCTATACTATCACCGAGAATCGAGGAGAAAAATAGCTTTCACTAAGTGGCGAACGTGCGTTTTCCCCTAAAAGGAAAAAGGGAGAAAGTTTTTCCAAAGAAAATGCTCGATAGCCAAGATACTCTAAATAAATTATAACAAGATAAGGTGTGAAGGGTGGAAAATGCGAAGCGTCCGTCCAACCATAATGCGAGGCAAATAAGTTATTAGCTAAAGTACATATTATGTATTGCGGTAAATATTAAATGCTTAGCCACTTCTGAGACGCAGACTTGCGCCCAAACTTGAAATTAGTTGATACATTGTCCTTAAAGAAATTTCTGAAACCTTCCGAAACAGAATCGAAATCCTGATTTCCAGACGATATATTGACAATAATAATTATAATTAGGGTTGGATAAAACCTCAGAAACGAATTTTTGTCGAAATATTTGAAATTGAAGAAGTGCGGAGCTTTTTTTATCGGCGTCTTGATCTAAGCTCATTGATTCTATTACATAGCCGTAAGTCGTTTGCAAGAACTCAAGTGTAATAGAAAATTTATATGTTAAACTCTATTTTTGCTTTCCTAATCCATTCAAATGATGTTTTAATCAGTTCAAAATTCTGAGTCATCACTGACAAGCCAATAGAATTCCGATCGTCCAAGACCAACAAATTAAGATAAGACAGTCTGGTACATTAGGATGAGATAACATCAGAACCGGATTAAACCGTGCGGACCAGAGAGATATAACCAATTCGAGTACTAACTATTTACTAAGATATATTTTCGTGAGGAAGTAGAGATGTACTTCGTTGACTTTGGATGGTTTCTATTCTGTGGCAACCAAAATACAAAACAGTGTCATAGACATTACTCACATCAATTATTCCTCTACTTAAGGTTTTTTAAATTTTCAGGATTTCAAGAAAAAACTACAATCTATGTTGTTATCTAGAGCTTTTCGTCAAGCTTGACGCTTTATACCAGATCCCAAAGCATTAATACTTCCGCCTACTTCAGTAGTAAAAATATCCTACTTATGCTTTGCACCTACACATGTTTCTTGTCGTAAGACATCACATACATAGGGAATTTATAAAAATCAGCGACTCAAATGTTCCATGGCGTTCAATACACCTCGATAGCAAACATAACTTTGGTACTAACACTTGTAAAATGGTTGATAAAGGGAAGTGTGCTATCAAGACTCTATTCCCTTTAATGTGTAGAGAATCTGCGATGAGCCCCCAAAATACACTCATTCTATATAAAACCATAGTCAGACCAATGCTGGTTTAGTGACTGGGAGTTTTGTGACCCTGAGAAGGGCCGGTGTTGTGTGGAGAAGCCGTGACCGTGTGCGTGGCGCCGTTGGTGGTGGTCTGTGACCATGAGTAATCCGTTGGATGAAGTCCGGTCGCAGTGAGTCGGTTGACTCCACAGAGACCTAAGTACTGCGGTGCAGCTATAGCCGAGAGCAGCGTTTGGCGCTTACAGCCAAGTGGGCTGTTTAGAAGGCGGGATCAGGCTAATGCTGCGAGAACTTGTTGTCGTCGACGGTCTTCCTTTAGTGATGGCTCGTCGGAACGACGAGGAGTCTTGTGATGTTATGCATTCGTGATTAGAGAACTCGTCCTGTTGACGAGTCTGCTTATGTTGTCCATTAGTGATGGTTGAGACCTCGTCGCATGAACGAGTCTGATTCTAGCGAGGCAGTACCTCTGCTTACATAGGGAAGGGCTCTACTCTGATTGGCTGCAGAGTGGAGGGCGAGAACATTCTACAGATCATAGTGGCATCTAGAGGTATCTTCAAGCGGCCACTACAGCTGGTATATGCCTGTGAGGTGTGGATCTACAGTAATATAAAGTGCCTACAAAAAATTCAAAATAAATTTCTAAGTTAATAACATCCTCAAAAAGAAACGTTAGTATAAACTATATGCCCGAAATTTTAAACATCTCATACATGAAGGATGATATCAAAAGGATCACTAGCTCCTTCTATGAACGTAGGGCTGAGAGTCAGTAAAGAATGTAGAAAACTATAACCCCAACAAAAATTGGAAACACAGGATGATCAAACACATTTTAGTATGAATGCATTGGGGGTGGGGGCCGCGGTAGTCGAGTGGTTAAGGCGTCAGACTTTCGGCTAGTAGACCCCGCGGTCGTGGGTTCCATCCTCACCGTCGCCTCTGGAATTTTTCTGACGCCTAAGGGGACCGGTGGCCGCAATTAAAAGAAATTGACACGGCACTCATGAATGGAAGGGGCGGGACCGGATCTCAGCGACCCTGAATCAGGTCCCAACCCCCTTCAAAAATGAGTTTCTTGGAACGGGGGCTCAAGTACTCTTTGCGTTGTGAGCCCCCCCCCTCCCCAAAGAAAAAAATGGAGCAAGGGTATAGTACAATAAGCGAACAGATGCAGTGCTCAGGAGGGAACTCCTCCAGTATCTGGTGACCATCCATGACTGCTTTTCATATTCACTCAACGTGATATTATTTATTGAATTGTTTATTAAATTATTTATTACATTATTCGGTAAAGTATTATTAAATTATTGATTAAATTGTTAATTTTTTCTGTCTGTATATGTATATATCTACCAAATTAGTAAATGTCAGACTATATACTGTACAAATCTATTCAATGATTTTAACTTAATAGTAATTATTTATTACCTTGCGTATTTATTAACTTATTTATGAAATTAGCTATTAAAGAAATGTGTTGTTATCAAACTTATCTATTGTACATATGTAGGCAATGACTTATGTTGTATCATTTATAATATATATTATCATTTGTAAATTCTCTAACTATTAATTCATTCTGCAAGTGGTTTTTAGTATAATTTTCACCACTATTCTAATTTATCTTGGCCAAATCAACAAATACTGTAAATACACTTAAGCCGTCTGCCCCAAGGATGTTTAATCTCCTAGACATTTTCCCTTGTAGTCACTTTGTACAAAATGTATGTATATGTATCTAATAAATGAATAAATAAATCAAATAAACATGTTCCTTCTTTTTCCTGGCATTAACTGCAGCCTTTTTTTCTAGTATTCTGTGTCTTAACATGCCTTAAGATTCTGTGAATCAAAAGTGTCCAGTAGTTAATGAAATTCCTCGCTCCTATCCTCAAATAAATTCGTATTGAATCGAAGGCTGATAGATATACATTTTTGATAAGTTGGTACGACTCAAAAGTATCCATGGCTTATAGCCCGGACTGAACTTTCCTCGGCCGAAAAGGCTTCCTTCTTCCCATTTGGCCTTTTATGGCCTGGCACCCAAAAGTGGCAATTTTCCAGTTATCACGATGTCTGAGGGAAGGTTAATGCAATCACGAATAGCTCCGCACTTTACTGACATGTCTGTAACGAAAACATTGGCCGAGTTCTTCTGAGTCAAAGTGTCTATTTCCAGCTTGATAAAAGTGCTAAAATGCAGTATGGTTTTATCGCTTGATGCCTTGATGTGGAAAAGCACATAGACGCCATAAAAACAGTTGTATCAAATTTAAAAACCATCGAGACTAAGTGGACGAACGGTATGAAAAGAACGGAAAAAATCAGTCTTTCCTCCGTTTTTAAGTCGAATATAAATCATATTTAACCGTCAAAAAATCAATAGTCATCTCAGTTCTGGCAGTTTTATACTAGAGACATAATTACACAATAAAGAACGATATATCAATCATATTGAGGTAACATAAATATAAAAATAATAATTAAGTAGGAAATAATATATACAGCTTTTCCCGTCAGAGTTACCCTTTTTAACTCCAAATTAAACTTTTTTAAATTCCAATTAACCATTTCTAACTTCAAATTTACTTCTAAATTTCCAATTAACCTTTTTTCAATTCTAAATTAATGTTTTTAAATCCAAATTAATCTTTTTTAAATTTCAAATTAACACTTTTAACTTCTAATTAAGTCTTTTTAATTTTAAATTAACACTTTTTAAGGTCAAATTGCTTTTTTATTTTCAAATTAATTCTTCTTGTTACAAACGGTGTTGTTCTATTGTATATAATAATAGTAGTTGCGAATACTATGTTTATATTGATCGTGAATGTATTTATTAGCGTGAATGTGTGATGTGAGGGGGATCGATGGCGGAATATGGAGTACTGAATCACCTTAATTGAATGAAGATATGTAAAAAGGAGTGAATGATAGTGAGTGGGAATGGGTTTGGAAGTGCATGCGTTGGGTCCTGGATTGACCTAGCTGTTGACAGCACCCGTCCTAAATTTCAATCTCGGTGGCTCTATAAGAAAAACTGAGGTCGACTACGGGAAGCGAATTGGCTCGTCTCGGCACATGTTGGTACGTTCATGAGCAGATTTGGGGGTTATATAAATCCAAATCCAAATTCCTAACCATTTCCGTCCAACCAGCTTCAAATTGACCATTTTTAACTTCAAATTAACCCTTCCTTTAACTCAATAGAAAACATAGATGTTGTTTGCATTTATAAGCATGTAAAGCAAAATTACTGTATATTTGTGACTTCTTTTAAAAATAAAATAGTTTGATTCTTCTAAGTCCATAAGACAACAAATTCCAATTAAGATTTAAAAAAATGAAAATTAAATATAAAAACAAATGTATTTTTTTATTACTTAAAATTTTTAAAATATAAAAGAACTGGCCCCTTAAAAAAATTATATTTTTAATCTTGATAAGAAAGCAATACAAGATTATAAAATAATTAACAAACTAGAATTTTATATTTTGATAAAAATCTGGAATTATAGTTGAATCATTTTTTAAATTTAATTTTGTCTAAATTTTAATTTCAATTGTAAGTAATTGTATGTGATATTTGAGAAAACAACCAATTTTTATACTTCTCAAAAATTCTCAGATTAAAAGAAAAATCCTTTACATTTCTATCTTATGGATGTAACTTTTAATTATAATTTTAAATAATTCTTACGTATTTTCCAAAAGAAATCTTACATTATATTTTATGTTTTTAAATTCTCGAATTAAAAAGCAATTCTTTATTTGTATATTTAATTTGATATCATTTACATTTCTATTTTAATGGATGTAACTTTTAGTTCTAATTGTAAATAATTTTTATGTTTTTTTCCAAAAGAAATCGTACATTATATTTTATGTTTTTAAATTCTCAAATTAAAAAGCAATTTTTTATTTTTATATTTAATTTTACATCATTTAAATTTCTATTTTAATGGATGTAACTTTTAATTATAATTTTAAATAATTCTTACGTATTTTCCAAAAGAAATCTTACATTATATTTTATGTTTTTAAATTCTCAAATTAAAAAGCAATTTTTATTTTTATATTTAATTTTGTATAATTTTTAAAGGCAATTATATTTCATTTAGGTTTTTTAATAATTTTCTAAAATTCACAAATTAAAAAGCAATTTTTTATTTTTATATTTAATTTTGTATAATTTTTAAAGGCAATTATATTTCATTTTTAAGCAGTTTTTTAATAATTTTCTAAAATTCTCGAATTAAAAAGCAATTTTTTATTTTTATATTTAATTTTATATCATTTACATTTCTGTCTTAATGGATGTAACTTTTAATTATAATTTTAAATAATTTTTATGCTTTTTCCAAAAGAAATCTTGCATTATATTTTATGTTTTTAAATTCTCAAATTAAAAAGCAATTTTTATTTTTATATTTAATTTTGTATCATTTACATTTCTATTTTAATGGATGTAACTTTTAATTATAATTTTAAATAATTCTTATGTATTTTCCAAAAGAAATATTATAATTTAATAACATTAGCATGTTAACATCTTAAAAAAACACTAGCTGTAAATGAGGAAGTTTATTCCCCAACATCACCAAGAAAACACAGTTCAAATACACAGCTTATTTAACAAACGTCTTTGCAAGTCGACGCTTCGGAATAAACTTGGTAAGTAAGCACCACTACATCGCAAAAGCAATGATCTCAAATACTATACCTGAGTCACCCTCCAGGTTTACTTAACGTACACTATAAAAACACAGGACTAAAGTAGCAAATATATGTTGTTTCTAAACGGTTTAAACTTATAACTTGGAAATTAAGTATTAAGTATAGTCCATATGAAAAAACAAATTCAATTTTTATCTGCTAAGCTTTTGACCTTTCTTTGGGGCAAAATAATTATAAAGGCATCTACAGATTGACATAATTAAATTATTAAAATACGGTTTCAAATTTCTTTCACTCGTGGAATCGCCAAGTATGGTGAAATGACAACTTAAAAAATGGTCGATTACATGTAACACTTCGAATAATTTCAATTAATTATGCTTTTTATCTAAAGTCTTGGATGGGATGAAAAAGTTAGCGTGACAAGTGGGATTCGAAGACGAAGGTCGTAGGGTTTTTTTTCAAACTTTTTCCTTTCAACCGAGAACTTAGATAAAAAGGGTCAGGGTTGGTGCTAAATTAATGCAGATTTTCAAAATTTATTTTACTTTCGCAGGTACATGACACGTAAACAAAGCTAAATCTTCAAATCTAATTTACAAATTATAATAAATTCTTTTAACTATTATATTTAATACAAAACATTTCAGTTATATTGAATTTTATAAGGCTGAGGACATGGTCGGTTATATCGAATTTTCGTCATATATATTTGTACGAATTTAAACTTGGGCGAAGTACGGCCCAAGTCGTTGTAACATCAGTGCAGGGAGGGAAGCATGAGCGAACGCACGGTGAAGCCATTTCAGAGGTTTTGTCGTGGAGATTTTCATCTCGAAGACAGGGAAGGTCGCGGTAGGCCATCCTTTTTAGAAGTCGACCAAATGAAAACATGATGTAGAAAATTCATATAAGGTATCACGAGGAATTGTGGAAGAGCTTCGCGTTGACCAGCAAAGCATTGTTCGCCATCTGGAGGAAATTGGTGACGTAAAGAAGCCCTAAAAGTTGGTACCGTACGAACAAGCCGAAGCCCAAAGAAATCGAATTAAAATGTGCATGTCTCTTCTGTCGCGCCACCAAATTGATCCGTTTCTCGATCGAATCATCACACACGATGAGAAAAGGATTCTGTACGATAATAGGAGGCGTACAGGTGAATGGTTGGACAAGGATGAAGAGCCAAAACACCGAAATTAAATTTCCACCCAAAAAGTTTATGATGACTGTTTGGTGGTGTACTGCTGGGGTTCTTTTCTATAATTTCCTGAGTTTGACAGTAGAGAAAATGACAAAATGCACGGGAAACAGCGTCTTTGTCCAGCACAGTTAAACCGTAAGGAGCCGATTCTTCTTTACGATAACGTCTGGGCACATGTCACAATCCCAATCCTGAAGAAACTTAAGGACATGGGATATGAAGCCTTACCGCACCTTCCATATTCACCCGACCTTACGCCTACACATTTCCACTTTTTGATTCATTTTTATTACTTCTTGGGTGATAAAATGTTTAGAAAATACGGTGAAGCGTAAAACGCCTTCCAAGATTTTATAGTAAGTCTAAATAATGATGTTTATGTAATAATATGGAATAAAATCTCTTATTACAAGTTGGCAAAGATGTTGAGATGATGGATGGACGAGTGATGGAAAATATTTCGAATAAATTCTCCTTATATTATAAAAATAAAAAATAGTTTTGACTGTCTATTCATAACCTGCATAACCTTCGCACCTGCCAGATTAATTAATTGCAATAATAAAATAGGTCAATTATGACAACTAAACATATAAGAATTACAAATAATAATTAATTCGATTATGTTTCGTGGTCCGATTGGCGAAATAACTTCTTTCAATTAATTATTCCTTTATGTAAGGTATCGGTTGAAATGGATACGATAGTGCTAGAGCGGGATTCGAACCCACGACGGTAAATAATCAACTGCTCTACCCGTCGAGCTGTAAGATTCGAACCCTCGTCCTTCTACCACTGGGACGCCAACTTCCTATCTCAACCTACCTTTCGAATTTTCCCCACATTTTAAATGTCGTTAAGACGTTTAAACCCCAATTACTTAATGAGAAGTTAGAACATCCAAATTTCAGTTTATTCGTGTTGAACTCAAAGAATGTTTTGCTCAAAATAATACCAGAGGGAATAAAAATAATGTGTTTATATACAAAAAGTCTAATTCGTTTTATGCAAAGTAGCCTGCTAAGTCTGTAATCAAATCATAAGATCCATTTTACCATTCATCCCCTATAAATAAAACCGGATGACAATGTGGTGATTAATTATTAAGTGGCTATTAGTAAATAAGTAAGTTTGAGGAGGTACGTTTGATCAAGGCTAGTATGAATAATTCATAGGATTTGGAGCACACATTCCCGAGTGAGTTTTGTCTCCTTAATTACTGCGGTATACAATAAGACCAAAACAAGGGGGTTTCTATCGTTTTAATCTTATTCCTCGGCAAGTTTGCTTGGTTTAATAACTTTAGAGAGTTTCTCTCAATCTTAGCCTTCGCCGTTCCGCTCCCCCTCCTCAACAGCGCCAACCCCGTCCCCTTTCCATCTTCCAAAACTACAATTGTAAAAGTTGTCTGTTGGAAGGAGAATCGCGAAGAGTCCGCTTGCCTTTTGGATAAAGGATGAGTACTGACAAATAAGCAAAAGGGATTATTCCAATTAGCCTACAATACACCGTAACTGGAGAACTAATTTACAGTGTAATTGAATTATTACTTTACATAAACAAGAGCTTCTTCATCTTCCTACACCAGCCACCCTTTTTCAGCCCCTTTTAAATTTACCAAATGCGCTTTTGTAATTAGCCACGTTCCTGAATGAGACGCCTCGAGTCAAACGTATTTTCCTTTGAACATTTGCCGTTTCCCGCAATATCACATCATCTATTTTCGCCACTCTTTGTGCAAAAGTTAATTAAGTTTAGATGTCAAATTATCATTGTTTCTTTTTGATAAAAGAACAGATATTTTTATGACGGCAGCTCAACAAGTATCATTCATTTTCGGGAAACCTTGCTAAAGCAATTTACAAAGCGATGTAATTAATTTAAATCTGCTAGAGATCAAAATCCTTCTCTGTAAGCTTTTCTTATATCATTCGATTTCGGCAACAGTACGTTTTTTAAAATTAAAATACTCTCGGTATTTTACGTTCATTTTAACTTTTAAATTCAACGATCCACAACCTAGGCCAAAATTGGTTTAAAGTCCATGGCATTAGACTATACAGAAATAAGTCTCTTTCTATTCTTTATATTTTTGAGTAATGCGCTAAGAACTGTCACAATTTCACTCAATGGCGGCGAAAAGTCCAGAAACGCCGAGCTTTTAAGCCGAAACAGAATTCTGCAAGACAAAGAATTTGATTATAAACGAAACTTCTTTCACCCAAGCCTGTGAGATCATCAGCAGCTAGACTGTTTGCGCCATCCGCCATCACGCCGGATACATTGTGTATATCACCCTGCGCCCTCCTAACTCTTGATTGAACCTCCTTCTGCTTCCCTTGTCGTTTATCAGTAAACAGCGGGAAACGCTCTGTTTACCGTGAGAAAGTATTCACCAGCTCCGCCTTCTACTAACCTTGCTCAATCTTGCAAGGCGTACGACGATTTCGACAATTTACTTCTCAAGGATAACCAGTTAACCAGAACAATTCGTGCGGATTTGAAAGGTTTAACAACTATTACGATTAAAATTAATTAAAAATATTCCATTTCGTGAAACGGTCACCTTCTCGCAATGAGTTTCAAGTTCAACTAGGCCGTCCTTATGAAAATTTAAGTACCGGGACTTAAAAGATATACTCAGCCCATTTCCTAATTGTTGGTCAATATAGAACTATCGATTGCGCAAATGATCGTCCATTGCTAAGAGAAGGTGAAGTCAGATGGGGTCAATACCGGACAGTACCGAATGTGTGGTAGGACTTTCCAACTAAGCTTTCTGGCCTCCTTTGTCATTTTGGCAGTATCAGGTACTTTTTCTGATGAAAAGGTTCACCCTGTCTGCGGATAGTTTCTGGGCCAGGGCGATTCATACTCGTTGTAGTTGTCTTGAGTAAATTTCTAACATATTAGTTATTAAGAGCTGTTAGTTGAAAATTTCTACCCTTTTCAACTAAACACAAAGCCGTCATTTTATGGGGTACATTTGGTTGTATGGATGTAGGCTTGCTAGCCAGAGCAAACGCATGCTTAAACAACCATCACCAAGTGTGGTACACTGACTGCCGCAGTTAGAGAGTGTTATACTCAGAGACATCCAATATCATTGGCGTATTTCATGATGTTTCCAAATGGAGATTAGCGAGGAGGAAGCAACCGCTCTGTGCACAAATAACGTGGGATAGAAAGAAAATCCAAAGAATGGAATTGTAGCAATGACAGTCAATGTTGTGCTTCTTAAGCGAGGTAGGTCGAGTCAAATGTCTGAACCATGAAACTAGGAAATTACAATAAGCCAAAAGGCTGAAGTGCTTGAGAACATAAACCCCTCTCCAGAGTCCCCTTTCATCATCATCGGCAATCCGGTCAAAAAAATCCCACTTTGTGCCGCTAAAGCAATGAAAGACGAATGCTACGATGCTGAAGCTTATTACCATCGGTCCATTCCTGAACACAATTTATGAGCACCCACTTGTCTTCTCAAGTGCATATAAGCTTGGAGGAATGGTTTCATAGACTACGTTCAACACTCTGGCTTGTTTTTTTGTTTGTTGTTTCCCTTGAATCCAATCTGATATTTTCCTTTAATTCTCCGTTATAAAAAGAAGAAGGGCTGACAGAGCGTGGTCATCTTCAACACCAGAAGCGAACTTTTTGAGTTGTCGAGACCAGTTTTTTATCGTGCGCTCGGTTATTGTTTCATCGCCGAATTCAGTTCAATTGCTTTAGTATCGAATTGGAATTCACACAATAAACAAGCACAAATTATGTGTTTTGAAGCTCTAAAAAGTCATGGTCACCAACGGGATTCGAACCCACAACCCTAGGCTAAATACGCCGCGGCTCTACCACTTGTGCTACCGTGTGATGTGCTAAAAGTGAACCTGGAAAACTGAACTGAGAAAAAAACACCAGGTTTGAGACTTAGATAATTATCATATTTACACAGATTTGTTACTATTTGTGTCTTTTTCCTAACATAAATTTTTCTTGACAAATATTTGTTGTTAAATTTAAAACATTCTTTCATCCCAGACGTGACAGTTGGTGAAATATTGAAAATTATTTTAAAGATAGCGAATTAAATAGAAACCGAACAACTTGCTTAAAACAAGATTTTCAGGTTTTATCCATTAATCGCCTTTATACAAAAAACATTCTTTTAAAAACAAAGCGTTCAAAAATCAGATAATAGCTGAAATATTTGTTTTTTCTTTAATGGGTCTAAATTTAAACGGTTTCTGGCCTTACTGTGGGCAATTGATGTTTGTTTCACCTCCCTAAAAGGAAAGTGGAAGCACGCCCTAACTACGACAAACCACTTGTTCGAATTAATGAGCAATTGAGGTATTTACCCTAATAAAACGAACGTAGACCCCTCGGCCCATAAATTATTCATGGGCATTACACTGGGCTTTCTTCATTTCAAAATTCCGAGTGATGTAAGTAATAAATGAGATTTCACACTTGAGAAATATAATTTTTAAAAACTTCTTTCTATCTTAAGAGTGGCTTGTCAAAGGAACTGTATTATGTATATTTTTTAAAGATTTTAATTATTTATAATGAGGAAATTAGTCAAAACAAAATATTTATAATAATTAACATTACTTTAAAAGTAGTTGTCTGTTTTAAAAATGATCTGTTAATCGCAATATATAGATACGTATATTTTTTAAGATTTTTACTTTGTAATGATGAGTAAATTAGCTCAAAAATAACTAACAATGAACAGATCAATTTCTTCCCCGTCCAGATGATATAGTCGCTTATGTTAAAAGCATTACCAAACGAAAGTGGGCGGCAAGATGCAAAGCCAGTAGAGATAGCATGAAAGAAATTAAGCCAGCTGTACATAAATGGCCAACCGAAGAACTTGAGAGAAAAGAACTTGTAATTCTCTCTAGATTGCGAATAGGTCATATCAGGTTAATTCATAATAGACATTTAATAGGCAACAGCCTTCCAACTTTTCCTAGATGTACGGGAAATGGAGAACGAATCATTTTGACAGTAAAACATATTTTGGTCGACTGACCCACTTTACAATCCTTTAGGCGAAGGCTCAACCTTTCCAGAGATTTACAGGAGTTACTGGGTCCCCAGTGTTTCTTTCGAAGAGCGCTTTTCAGTTTTCTCAAGTTTATTGGAATTTACAATGAAATTTAGGCCTTTTCCCAAATTATTTTACCATTAAATGCCTGCTAATGTCTGCGTAAGAGTTGTGCGTGCATGATTTCTTTTTTCAGACGTTTTTGAGGCTGCCGGAGCGGAAAAATAAAATGGAAGACAATAACAATTGCGGGGTAATGCACTACAATGCCCAATATCGCGATGTAATTAAGAAAAATAGCTCCTTCAAAAAAAAAATAAAAATAAAAATAAAAAAATAAAAAAAAGTAAAATAAAAAACAAAATAAAAAAATATTATTGTGTTTTGTTTCTTATTATTGTTATGTAGAATTAGTTATCATACTTGAATGGAAGAATAAAATGATAAAGATAAGCCTATAATCACGCTGAGACTGTTGCTAATCTGACTCCATTATTATTATTATTATTAGCCATACAAGCCTATGGGGAAATTTTAATTTATGAAAAAACTCACCATTTTCATTTAAAAAAAAAAGAAACAGAAATAAATTTTATAATTTTATTAAATTTATTGTAACTTGTCCTTCCGAATTAAGAATTAAGAAAAGAAAATCAAAGCTTGGATGGCAATAGGATAAATTAGATTACGAGTGAATGTTTGGAGTCAGAGCTTTATAGCACTCAGAAGAGATATAGCTAACCTAAAATAGAATGTTTGGATGTTAGGGGGTGAAATGACCTTAGCCGTTAAAACATCCTTAAAAATTAATAATAATAATAATAACTAACATTATTAAAAAACAAGCTATCCGCTCATAAGGGGCAAATTTTAAAATAAAACCAGCAAAATTTAAATCAAATAATCAATCATCAACACAAAATTCCGAACGATATAAGTATTGTAATAAATGAGTTTGCAAACTTGACAAATATAATTTTAACAAATCGTTTTCTATCTTAAAAATAGCTTGTAATGTATTGATATGTGGATGGATGGATGTGGATGGATGGATACCAGGGACTGAGCACTTCAGCTGTACAGCTTATTGTACTATACCCTGGCTCCATTGGGGGGGGGGGCTCACAACACAAAGTTCACTTCAGCCCCCGTTGTACTAGTGTTCTTCCATCGAAGTAACTCATTTTTGAAGGGGGTGGGACCAGGTTCAAGGTCGCTGAGATCCGGTCCCGCCCCTTCCATTGATGAGTGCCGTGTCAATTTCTTTTAATAGCGGCCACCGGTCCCCTTAGGCGTCAGAAAAATTTCAGAGGCGACGGTGGGGATCGAACCCACGACCGCGGAGTCTACTAGCCGAGAGTCTGACATTGATGACATGTAAGTAATAAATGTTGATGCTGATATGTAGATTTTGTTAAATGACTAAATTAGCCAAAACAAAATATTTATAGAAAATAACATATTTAAAAAAAATAGTTGTGTTTTTTTTAACAATGACTTGTTAATGGTAATATATGGATATGTCAATTTTTTAAGATTTTTAATTTTTAAACATGAATAAATTGGCCCAAACAAAATAATTATGGTATTCAAACATGATTTTAAATAATTTTATTTTTTAATAATGGCTTGTTAATGGTAATGTATTGACGTATTTTTAATGTTGAAATTTTTAAAAATGAGTAAATTACCCAACATCAAACATTTATAGTAACAAAATATTTTATAAAAACTAATATATGCAAAGTTTAAATTAAAAAAATATAAACCCACCCAAATTTAAACTAAACAATTAAAGGCAGAGACGGAAGTCAAAAAATCCGTCCAAGAAGCTAAACGTGCGGAAACTGGACTGGAGACACTGGTGTGTCCTGCGGATGTGGAAAATTATTTTACAAATCAAAGCTGGAAAGAATGGCAAAACCGCTGGTCCGTCAAACTACATGGAATTAAACCGTAGTTCAAATAGTGGGCCATG
This sequence comes from Cimex hemipterus, assembly GCA_039619505.1. Lineage (NCBI taxonomy): Eukaryota > Metazoa > Arthropoda > Insecta > Hemiptera > Cimicidae > Cimex > Cimex hemipterus. The sequence continues at coordinate 19,860,854 of CM077100.1, read as the reverse complement.
GAGGAAATTGGAAAAAAAAAGATAGAATCGTATTGCCTCGCATGCAGATGAGTCAAACCAAACTGATATATGTACACCTCTCCACAAAACGACCAATAAACCCTTTATCGCTCACTATCATCTATAAAACATATATTAACAGAGTAGGCGGATTCAGAGTCGGAAAGGATAAGGTGTGGTCTACCCGCAGACAAAACGTAGTAGTGGTTAGTACTAGAAAATTGATTTGATACCTAAAGCATATAAACGTAGCTGATCGCATGTACTCTTTGATACGATGGTTGAAATAATAGCCATAATTTCAGTGAATGTATTTACTAGCGCGAACGTTCGACTATGTTTGGATGAGTTTTGGTGGATTATTGGAGTACTGAAATACCACTGTGGTTACTAAGATTTGTATAAATTAGCAATATGATAGTGCTTAGTGACTGACCTAATATCTAAAGTTCTGATGATTATCTAATTGTGAGAATGTATTTATTTAAATGAGTTATTAAGTGGGGTAACGGTCTGCGGGTAAGATCGACCACAGGCCTCTCAAACTAGGATAACTTAGGATAGTGAACGCATGATTTTTACTCTGTGTGAATGTATTTATTAGAGTAAAAGAAGGACGGAGTTAAGGTGAAAACCATGCCGTCTTCAGTAGTATATCGTGAGTCCCGACAAACTGAGGTTATCGTTTTAGTAATATGAATGTCAATATGAATGAGAATGAATATCAGCTAGCTGTCCGAAATAAAAAATAAACAAAGGTAACCCCTCTTGGAAATACCTGAACCGACCTGATTGTACTCTAGCAAGTTTCTAAAACTTTTTTATTTTTTGAAGCATACTTTTAAAAATCATTGTTCTTGTTTAAACCGTGTTTTATGTTTGGTTTTTTCTTTAACTACTCAATAGTTTTCCGAGGATTAAAAAAATGGCGTTTTATCGTATACTTGGTTTTTTTTCAAAAACAGTTGTTAGCAAAACCAAATTTTTTGTTCTTCTTTTCTTACAATATTAAGACAAAATAGTACAAAAATTTACTTTTTCTTAAAAAATTATTAGTGTTTAAAAAAAAAATCGGATTTTGGTAAAGTTTTGTTGCAAAGTTGTACAATCACTCTTAGAATATACATACATATATATATATATATATATATAT
>CM077100.1:19813843-19854701 GCA_039619505.1 Cimex hemipterus | reverse complement strand
ATATATATATATATATATATATATATATATAAGAAGTATAAAAGAAGAAGAAGAGAATGAATATTATACTGGGCGTAGAGATTAGTGACCGTTAATCGATAATTATTGAGATATCGTGAGATGCGGTCTCGTTTCGTTTGATGTAGGGTTCAGAAAAATGTTTTCTTTATCGTGCCAACGTTGGGCACTCTCAACACGACACGCAAAAATGGCACAAGTGCACAGAAGACCAACACTCTGAGCCCTGAAGATGATCTCAATAAAGATGGAAACGTTGGCACGATAAAGAAAATGTTTTACTGAAACCTACATCAAACCAGACCGCATCTCACAATATCTCAAAAATTATACTGTGTCTTTCGGCTCTTTGAATATAAAAAAAGTAAAATCTTTGGTACAATTCGTATCAAAATGGAATGTCCTTTAAATGACCTGGCTGAATTTCTCTTGGACCAATGACGCCATCAAAAAAAGGTGTTAAATGTCTTAGGAATAGTTTCAAGTTTTTACATTTTTTTAATTAAAAATTATACAGGGTACCTCAGGCCGATCTCAACTTTAAAATTTAAAATACGACCCTATAAAACCTCACACATCATTTTAAAGGATTTTTACGCTGTAAACAATGGTCCAGTCGGATTATATTCTGTCATTGTTTGTCAAATAAGAAATATGAAAGCAAATCTTATTTCCTGGAAATAAAGAAATATTACAAAATACTACTACTATTTTTTACATCCAGTATTCAAAATGTACAGAAGAACATATTGTTCCAATCAACAGAGTAAACCACGTTCTATGGTATTATGAATCCAAGTTGGCATACTAAACCGAATTTTCGAACGTGTGAAGAGGAAAATCCGAGAATTTCGTACTCTCCTCATCATCAACACAGATTCTTGGAAATAAATCAATAGGGCCTTATTTCTACGAAAATCGTTTAAACGGTTCTGATTTTCTCAATTTTTGAGGAAGGTGTACCAGCACGATTAGATGATGTTCCTGTGCAACAACGACAAAAAATGATTCCCGAGCTGGATTGACGCCCCACAATTTTTTACAGGTGGGACGTTATTTGAATCGTCACCTCTAGTGTAAGTGGCCATTCTTCGTCTACACTTCATTATTTTTCCTTAGCTATTTAATTAATTTACGTTGTTCGTAATTCTGACAAAACGGCGCCGAAGGTCAACACTTCTGCAACACTCATAAGTCGTGCGGGTTTAGTATTCACTATATCCATTTAAGAAGCCATCATAATCAAAAATTCTCTTCAAGGGATAAAAAAAAACAAAAAGTACATAAATAAAAAAATTTTAATTTCTAGTTCATATATATGTTAATTGTGTGTCATAAAGATTATAAGGCCAGCTAAAAAAAATTGCTTATTATGCAAGGTTTCCTATTTAGATGGCCCGGCTGAATTTCGCTTAAACCAATGATTCTATCCAAAAAAGTGTTAAATATTTTTTAGTTTCAAGTTTTTACATTTTTTTAAGACAAATTATACACGGTACCTCAGGCTCAGTTCAACTTTAAAATAGCAAATATGACCCTATACATAAATGGTTAATATTTTTATGTTGTTCTGAAACAAATAGCAAAATGCTCATAAATTAGTTGTTTGTATTAAATAAAAACAAATACATTTTCTGATGGAACAAGAAAAAATTAAAATTTAATGAATGAAAATTAGTAAGGCGTGTAAAAATTATTTCCTCCGATTTCACATCCCAACTTTAAAATTCAATCAACATAGATAATATAAATTAAACTGACGGTTACATCATCGCATTATTTTTAGATCCAACTCGCTCCAAGGGTTGGAATTGTTTGATGTTTTATAAAGAATTTTCGTCTTGTCATCCCGGTGATACAGACGGATCAATTCTCCTTGTCTTTCCGTTGTCTTTAAATATTAAAACGGATTTAAAATGTTCGTGACTCCATATTGAATTAGACTCAGAATAATTACTCTTTGACCGATTATCCATTAAAGGAAAATGTCAAGCATTTAAGGCTACTCTTTATACCGTGTGTTTAAATTTTAAAGTGGCATTCAAATTCGTTGTTTCTGAACAAATATTTTTAAATTTGCTCAGAACTGAAGGTTTTTGTTTTATTTCTCTCTCGTATATTTTTAGAATCTTTTTAACCCAACCCAGGATGTATAATATGCGTTTTCGCCATAGTTTTTCTTTAACAACTTTTTAAAAAGACCCTTTTTCTGTGAGATATTCTCTCATTGCTTTTTTTTTCAAATTTGTTGTACATTACAACTACCTAAAAGTAGGTAATAAGTAACAGTGAGAACGGTAATTAAAACAAAACAAAATTAGAACCAAGAGTGGAGAAAACACCCGTTGGTATTACTCCAATGTTACAATAATATTGTGTGTTCAATCGATTTGAATGTCATTATCACTTTCACTGTTATCAGCATCACTTCCTAAAAGATCTCGCGGCCATTGTCTCTTCAGTCGGCGAGGTGGGTTTGAGGGGATTCGTCGGGATGCAAGATTTCTGATGTGTTGAATTACGTTAGTTGGGAGGTTTTTATGAAATTTACGGTAACGGAAACGTATTTCATCGTGTTCGAACGGAATATGTAAATCTGTATGTGTAGTTTGGTACGATACATAAAATGGAGCATCTAGTATTTTTCGTAGTATTATAGACTGGGCAGTTTGAATGCGGTGGATATTGGAATGTTTGGCTGAACCCCACACTTCCAGTCCGTAAGTCCAAATCGGATTAATTATGGTGTTGTAAAGCAGTCTTTTATTTTTGAGAGGTAAATTCGAGCGTTTGTCAAGAAGTCGTGCAAGAATTCTAAATTTTGTCATAACCTCCTGACGTTTCAATCTTGTGCGTGGATTCCACATCAGGCGTTTGTCGATGTACAATCCGAGGTATCGCACCTTGTCCGCAGTTGGGAGGGGAGTGTAGTTTAAGAAAACAGGGGGAGAGATCTTTTTACGAAGAGTGAAGGTAATGTGGATGGATTTTTCCGTGTTAAATTTTATCCTTTTCTTTTCACACCAGGACTCTAGTAGTATGAGGTGTTGTTGGAGGTTTCGAGTAGAAATGACAAGGTCGGGGTTGCTAGAGAGAATTGCCGTATCGTCTGCAAATGTGAATGTGGTGGTTTCGGGATGAGTTGGCACGTCAGCTGTGAAAATCTGGTACAGTGTAGGGGCCAGAACGCTACCCTGAAGAACACCAGCATGGATAGGAAAATATAAAGGGAGGGAATGGCCTTCTATGACTTGGAAGAATCGGTTAGTGAGGAAACTGTGTAGTACGAGATAGTAGGTGGATGGAAGGATGTCCTTGAGCATGAACAGCAGGCCCGGGTGCCAAACTCGATGGAAAGCTTGTCTTACGTCAAGGAAGGCCCCGGGACAGTACTGTCCCATCTCAAGGGAGGATGAAATAATGTCTACCACGCGGTGACACTGTTGGACAGTTGAGTGGCGGTTGCGAAAACCAAATTGATGGGCTGGGAATATGTTTTGAGAATTTAAAATCGGAAGAATTCTTTTAAGTAGGAGTTTTTCTAAAACTTTACCCAACGTAGGTAGTAAACTTATTGGCCTGTATGAAGTAGTACAGTGTGTTGGCTTTTTTGGCTTAGGGAACATTCGAATATACGAGTGCTTCCAAGCTATAGGGAAGTAGGTTGTACGAAGAACGGAATTAAATAGATATGTAATGAATATGATGGCCTTTTTGGGAAGGTGTTGGAGAATTTTTGGAGTAATAAGATCAAAACCTGGGGCTTTCTTGGATTTTAGCTGTTGTGTGATAGAATGAACGTCAGAAGGTGAAAAAGCTTTTGGAGGGAGGGATAATGGAATCGGTGAAAGTAAATATTCATTGATCAGTTCCGAATAGGTATGGTCTATTATGTTGACGTGTGGGGGTGAACACTGTGTTCAGGTAAGAGGCAAAAGCATTCGCTTTTTCCTCATCTGACTTGCTCCAACTACCGTCGACTTGGCGAAGCGGGGTAGATACTTTGTGGTAAGATAAAAGATTCTTAGCTGCCGCCCAGAGAGATTTGTTTGCTGTTGTTAGAGATTTTGTAAATCGTCTGAATCTGTCGGAGAGATACGCTTGCAATTCCGTTGTCAGCTGATGTGTTAATTTATTTAGTTTTCGTTTATCGGAAGGGTAACGTGTTCTTTGCCATATATATTCTCTGCCATATTCTCTCATTGCGCGACGTTGTCACTGAAAGTGGCATTCGTAAATTTGTGTGTTTATATTATTATAAAAATATTAGATAAAGATATGAATTGCTTCACCAATTAAGTACAGTTAACAAAAGTGTACAAAACAAATTGTAAGAGCTCCTCCGTAGCTTGTATTGTTTTAGGTTTCGATAGAGAAGACTACGTTCAGGTTAGGTTAGAGCTGCGTTAAGATTACCTTGTTGGTTAAGGTTGGGTTAGTGTTACGAATAGGTTAGGTTTGGATAGGATTAGGCGGTGTCAAGGTTTGGTGTAGGGCTAGTCCTAGGCTACATATCTATGATTCCATGTTTTTCTGTAAATTGGAGATAGTACGCGAGTTTAAAGCGAATTGAGAGAGCGCCACCTGCGCATGGGTTGTTTTAAGTAAAGCTATATTAGGGTTATGTTATAATTGGATTAGAGTTAGTTAAGTAAGTGTCATTGCGATATCGCTTATAAACTCATGAGATTTTAGTTTTCCGGTGATATCCGGTGATTTGATACTGCTGGACAAAATGAATTAACGACTAGAGTTGAAAGTAGTAGTACTCATGCCTACCAACTACTAATTGGTCGGAAGATTTTTAATTTGAACCGCCTTAAAACAATTTCCCTAGAATCTTTTTATCTGATAATCTACGTCAATATATACTGGAACGTTTCGTATGCAACCGGCCGAGTATGAAGTCCGGGATAAAAATCTGAAAGGATTGAGGAACTAAAGAGAGGCTCCCCTGACCATCGCTAATGGAAGAGCGAGAATCCGACCTCTTTCTTAATCCAGTTTGAAATGGCAGGTACACTTAACTAATGGACGTAGGAGTTTTTCCTTTGTTTCCAACCCTTTGCACTTCACTATCTTTGTAAATTGGCCGCATTAACCTCGTTCTCCTTTGGCTTAGCTAACGACCAGATACACTTTGAGGTGAAAATTTACTATTCTTTTGGCTTTAAGAAAATTTAAACGTTCCTGTAATGTTCTTGTTTTGAACAAGCTTGTAAAGGTAGAATGACACCTAAGTTATTTTAGCTCGCTAGGAAAACTTGTTGCGCTTTAAAATAATATTTTAAAAAATTGAAAGATAAATTTAAGTATTTTAATACTTGCTTAAGGGATATTTTCTCTTTAGCAAGATTTAAACAAAAACAGTACATTTTTTTAAACGAGGGTTCGTCCCAGCAGAGGTCATATAAACCCACAGGGTGCCGGTGTTTTTGAAAAAATCCCATTTGTAAGTATGTCGGGTTCGAATGCAGGGCGGCTGGATTCGAACCCGGGACCTTTCCCTTACAGTGATGAGCGCCGTGTCTGAGACTAAACCTTGCCGCCACTCCCGTTTGTATTAATTGTTGTTAAATCCCAGGCCCTGAAGATGATCACAATAAAAGATCGAAACGTTGGCACGATAAATAAAATGTTTTTCTGATACCTACATCACACCAGACCGCATCTCACGATATCTGAATAATTGTTAAAACGTTTTGTATTCTGTAATATAATTATAATGACATATGTTCATGTGTATATTGTGATGAATAAATATTTTACATGAGATGACAACATCTCAGACAGCAAGGAATTCGATGTAATTTATTGAGGCGATGTAATCTTGTTTGTGCCAAATATCGATGTGTTGAAACGAAGTTTATAAAAACAATTAGAATCATACAGCCTGACATAATGTCGAATGGTCTTAACCGTGATTTTACGACAAACATCAAATAGTAATTGACCTTTTTAATTCATTGGTTCTGAAAGGGTAGTGCAGTCAGATAGAATAAAAAGTTACATGAACCGTTACCAAACCGTTTTCGTTCAACAGGTCTCAATTCGTCCTAACTCGAACTAATGAAACGTAACGTTGCTCAACTACCTGGGTCTTAATGGCCTCCTGTTTGTTAGCTTAATCTGCAAAAATATAGCTCGGCGAGAGTTCAGATTGACATTTTAACTTTTCTTTTATAATTTGGATTAAAAAAATTATAATCTTAATGATAAAGTTTAATTATTCAGATATCGTGAGATGCGGTCTGATACCTACATCACACCAGACCGCATCTCACGATATCTGAATAATTATCCGTTAACGGTCACTAATCTCTACACAGATAAAGTTTAAGTTACTACAAAAATTGTTGCCAGCTATTTTGGCTAAGCAATATGCGAATGCCACTACATCAGCTTTCTTTGGCTGTTGGCTGAAAGGGAAGGCATTGTGAAAGAGACAGGTTTGAATATGTTTAGAGTTTTGCTATCCTTTAAAATTTAATGAATTGAAACACCTTCGATATCTTCAACCATCCAAATTAAACGACGTTTTTTTTTTTGGGGGGGGTGTTTTTGAAAAAAAGCCTATTTGTAAGTATGGCGGGTTCGAATGCAGGGCCGCTTTTCAGTTCAACATTTTACAGTATCCATTATACTTACTGGTTAAATGACTAAATTACTTCGTTCAATTAAGTTTTTTACTGAAGGTTTTGGTTGAAATGGAAAGGTAGAGTCACGAGCGGGAGCCAAACCCGAAGGTCGTGGGTTCAAATCCCGCTCGTGACAATGACCTTTTCATTTCAACCAAAACCTTCCGTTAAAACATTAATTAATTTTACAGTGTTTCTTTAATTTTTCAAAGTTCTTTACCTATTCAATGAAAGATCTAAATGTTTTGCAGTTTAGCTACCATTTTCTTCAACTCTATACACTGTTACAATGAACTTATTGTTTTTCGAAAAATTTTAAACATTTTCAATTCTCATGTTTACGGTTTGATTTTTTCCAGGATTCTTAACACCAGAGTCTATATCAACCCTTGAGATGAAAAAAGCCCACTTGTAAAAGTATTGGAACGCAGGGCCGCTTGATTCGAAGCAGGTTAAACCGTTGCGGCCACCGACGCTTCCTAACGAAGTTTATTCGACGTAAACAATAATTAAGATTATAATTTACAGAATAGAAGACTTCTATAGTGTTATACAAATAATAAAAACAATCATTTTCTGCGCAGTTTCTTTTTGAAAACTAATTTATGACTGCAACAGGTGGCAATGTGCAGGTGCTATGTCCGGCGAAAATCCTTGACAAACTGCACCAATTTTCTTCGCATCACCGACAAAATATGAACTCCCTTGCTATCATAGAAACCGATTTCATCCACTAATATCAACGTCAAAACCGTGCGGTGTCCCGGTTTAATGTGTCTCTCCTCCTGACTATTTTTCTAACTGATTACAGAACCAGAAGCCATTTCCATTAATTACATATTGGTTTTTCATAGTTTTTCATATAATCATGTATCACTCTACATCATTATAATCATGTACGATATTCAGGGATGATGACAACTAGAAAGAAAACAAATTTCATTTTTAGGACAACATTTTCTATGAATTAATTTAAAAAAGAAGCATGTAATTGGTAGATTCATTTATATTTATAATTAGCCGAGGTGGATATCCTTTTTTTGTTGAACGATGTCTTTTATAGGACAAATCGGTAGCGGGACATCAGGATCAACAACTCGCCCTAAACGGGATTATCAGGAACCAACAATGACGTGTTTTCTACGTTAAAAAAAAACCTTTCCGCCTGACGAAACGAAAATAAATTTCGAGGAGGGGGCAATATTTGCAAGTTTCTTTTCTTAGTACGAAATAATTTAGACATTTTATAGTTTTCGCGGGGTTTAGTTTTTTGCCGTATATATAAAAACAATCTAAGCAATTAGTAGCAAACAAATTCTGTAAGAAATCGTTATAAAAGTTAAGTCTCAACCTTTAAAATATGTCTTGAATGGCCCTATCATAAAAATAATCTGCAATCAACTGAAACCCACATATTTTATTGTTTTCTTTATTCGATGTTTCGATTAAAGTTCGTTTGAAGTTAAAGTGGAACCAATTCTCATTAAACTCCTTAAAGCAGGTAAAGTCACGGAATTCAAACAGTTTTTTTAGCGCTAGTTTACTTTTGTACTAAGAAAAAGAAAATCAATTGCCTCTCGGTTTAGCTAAAACAAATAGTTTTTGTAATTAGAAAATAAAGCGCGTAAGGACTGAACAGTTGTTTGCTAAAATAAATTCAGTTTTTTCACTCTGCACACTTAGATGCTAAAGAGCTAGTCCATTGTTTAAACATTTTAAAATATTCATACATTTATTGTCATTAATAACGCATATTAATAATATTAATCAGAATTGTTTTGATTGCCATATTATATCTTTATATTAATTTTAAAAAACATGCTTTTTATAAAAGTAATTTATTAATTTTAGGTAATTAAGGTTTAGGCTTTGAAACGGTAAGGTCCAGGGTTCGAGTCCAGCGGCCCTGCATTCCAATACTTTTACAAACTGCCTTTTGTTCAAAAACACCGGCACCATGAGGAGAGGTATGACCTCTGCTGTTGTGAACCCTCGTTAAAAAAAATACACATTATAAAAATTATTTAACCTATTCCAACGTATACACCTGATTTTATTCCGATGCATCTCGAGGCCTCTTTTTCATTACATTTTCAAAAACGACAACATTATTACTGCTCCTCAAGATATTCTGTTTGAAGGAAACGTGAGAAGATTTACAAGTAACGGTTTTGAACTAGTAAACTATAAATAATTTTTTTAAAAATTTGTGCGGTTTTCTGGTACACAGGTACTCTAGCCAGAAATGCACCCAGATTGGCACTGAAAGTAGAGTAAGTAACGAAGGGATCCGGACGCTATCGTCCTGTAACACGTGTTGATATGGCTTGCGTAGTTAGTAGGTCAAGACGGATAAAAAGCTTGCGGAAAGTTGACGGGATCGGATCATCTCAATGACAAAAGGAATATTGAGTTCATCCTGAAAAGCAAAATTAGTGTTTTTTTTTCTTGTTTTTTTATATGGCCTCATGAACTAAGCATATCTAGCCAGACTGCTGTATATATTTATTCCGAAATTCGATTTTTGGGGGAAGGGTATCGTGAAAAAAGGGCCAGGGGCGACGGCGGGAATCGAACCCGCGACCGCGGGGTCTACTAGCCGAGAGTCTCTCACGCTACCACTCGGCTACCGCGGCCCCCAAATTAGTGCTTGAGCTTTGCATATTAGTCAGAGGGCTTTTAATTAGAAAGGCTGGATGGATTAGCACTACAGTACAAGTCCTTATGTCCAAGTTGATTTCAGCAATGTCTTCAGTCAAGTATGTCCAGTTTTGTTAGTTAAAACTGAAATTTTTCATGGTTGTCCAAGTCTTTTGTTACGTTGCCTCTTAAGTTTTATAAGCGTCCGTTTTTCTACTGTCTAGGTATGACAGTAAGTATATTAACTATTAATAAGACCTGTGTCGTGTCCTGTTTATCAACCGGACCAGCTGTTTTGTCTACAAGTAATCAAACTCATTCGGGAAGTATACCTTGGTCTTTCAAGCGGAAATACATGCCATCCATGCCTGTGTGCTGGAAAATCTTAAAAGAGTTCACACTGACAAAAAATCCTCATAAGCTCAGACAGCCAAGCAGCTATCAAAGCACTGGCATGTACAAGGATTACATCAAAATTAGTCAGTGAATGCATCCAAAATCTCCAAAACCTGGGAAAACACAACAAGGTAACGGTATCCTGGGTGCCAGGGCACAGGCGAATTTTGGGTAATGAAGAAGAAGACAGACTGGCCAGAGGAGGATCCCCAAGGCCATACACAGGACCCGAACTTACCCTTGGGATATCAAAACCAAACATAGAATCCTCCATCGCAGAATGGATCCAAACAAAACAAAGAGAAAAATGGATAAACTCCAGCAGTGCCGGACATAGTAAACTTATGATGAAACGACCCTTACCAAAACTAGCAAAAACACTATAATTGGAGAGGGCAAAACGCAGAGGAGTGGTGGGACTACTAACCGGCCATTGGCATCTAAGGGAACATCTGCACAACATGGGCATATACAATGATGATCCCATTTGCAGACTCTGTAATGAGGAGGAGGAAACATCCACTCATTTCATCTTCGAATGCGAAGCAACGGCTCAATGGAGGTTCAACCTAAAATATGGAAAAGATTCAGGAAAACAATTTGCAGCAATTGAGTCTATTGACTAAACGAAGGAACTAGGAAACAATAAGCCAGAAGGCCTTGCGTATACAAGCCCTGCCTCCTAGTATCCTTTTCCATCATACCATACCATACCAACCCTCGTGGGACGCCGCGTGTTTTGGTATAATACACTACTCGCTGCCGCACATCATTTTGAAACAACAGCCAGTTTAGAATTTTAAGGTAAGTTTTACGCATATCTAAAAAACCAAGCTTTTTTCGATCTAATTTCGGCTAATGAAATATGTTCCATAAGTAGTATCAGTTCACCCAAAATTAGTTGATTACCAAGGCGGAAATTGATGCTGCAAATTATTGATAAATATAACGTTTTCCAGAGTTCATAGATGAAGTAAAAGTTTAACGTTGTGTGGGACTTAGTCGAATGTATATGTTCCACGAGGCAGTCATCGCAGTTGAGGGAAGTTGTGGTTCAATCGATAAAACTGAGGTAAAAACGGGCGTTTCGAACAGGATAAACTTTTGTTTGGAGGAAGCTCTCTGTCAGAAATACTGGGAGATAATTGGTCATAAACAAGTTGGGACGCGTAAACATCTCTTGTTTTCCGCGGTCTTCCTGTAAGTGTTTTCGACATCTCTTCAAAAAGTTAGTTTCTAATTTATTCTGGATATTGATTTCATTTACTTTATGTGTTTTTGAGTTGGAAGTTGTTCGAAAACATGTGCATCCCCCGCCGTTGCCTCATGTGAATTACTGACGTCCTGTTTTTCTAGAAGAGTTGTTTTTCAGGATTGTCACTTTGGGACGGAGAGCGATAACAAAAGAAAAGTTGGAACTGGAAACGAAGCGGTTAACGGAGAGAGAATATCGGGAAAGATTTTTCCGAGTGGCAAACGGAGGACGGCTGTTTACATTGTCAAGCGACAGACAAATTTCGAGATCTTAATTACTTTCGATGGGGGAGTCTTTGGCAGATATTCTCTCCGTTTCAGCCGGCCGAGTATTCTCTAAATGGAACTTCATTAAAACCAGTCGAAATGTCATATTAATTGTATGTTTTCCTTTAAAACTGAGAAAGATGAAACTTCCAGTCAAACCGTTACAGATCTGACAATTTGGAGTGATTGAGTGCTGTCAGACGGACAAAAGTTCTTTGGAAAACAGCCTACCAATATAATTTACTCTCGAGTTTATAAAAGAAATAACCAATTTAAAGTTGATTGTTTTACAACGTTTAACTGTTAAAAGATCTGTAGGGTTGGGAAACCGAACGGAAAATATTGGATAATGCATTTCGCAATAGAACAAATTTTTCTTTGCGAAAATCATTTATAATGAATATAATATATGCCTTTTTTAAGCAGGTAAGTTAATAAATAAACCTAAGTAAGAATGTGAGCCATTCTTCGACGTCTAACATTAATCAGCTTCGTGACATAAATTCGTCGGGTAGTATAGTCATATAACCTAATAAGGCGGTTAATAAACAAAGCAAAAATGTAACACGAAGGATTAAAACTTAACTTGGAGTGGAATTAGTGCAATGTAGATGTGGCTAAATCAGTTACATAAGGAAGGTCTGAGTGAAGTACCAAAGAAAGGAAAGATGAATCTGAGTATTAACTGGAGGATCAAGTAGTCTTATTTGTTGATTTGTACTTGCGATTCAGCAATTAGAAACCACATATATGTCCTTCAATTCTACATTTTGTGTCGTGATTAGTGACACTTAACCGATAATTACTTGGGAATCGTGATGTGCGGTCTGGTATGATGAAGGTTGAAAAAAAATTTTTTTTCTTTATCGTGCCGACGTTTCGACCTTTATTGCGATCATCTTCAGAGACTGGGATTAAAAAACATTGATTACATTTAGCAAATACATTTTGGATGTGGAAAATTGGATTTATACAATGCAAAATATATTTCTATATATTGAACCAAAGTATTTCTACTCATTCAAAGTGTTTGTCTTCTGTGTAATTGTGCCATTCTTGCTTGTCGTGTAACTTTATACAAGAAGGGGGATTTTGAAGGGACGGTGAAGGAAGTCAGTATAGGAAAATATATTTTTGTACAAGGAGTCGGCTTCTTTGCGATGAAAAGAGCCAACGAAGAGAAAAAAATGTGTTAGTAATGGTTCGGCCAGATTAAATAGGAAAAAAGCTAAATTGTTGGTTAATTGAACTATGTGAAAAACGTTTGATGTGTGGAATGTAATATGATGATGTAGGTATGTTTTTATGGAATGTGAGTGAACTGGGTGAGTTTGTAATAGTGATGAAGTCATGCATGTGCTGAAAAGTAATGAACCTAGGATGCACCCTTTAGGAACACCAGGACAATGTGATTGGTCGAGGTTCCGTAGTTAATATACAAGAATAGAAACGTTAAGAAAAGTTTTTATTTCAGCCATTACCATGCTTAAAGATTAATTAATTGAAAATAATTTATTTGGTCAATCGGACCCCGAAAGCTAATAGGTTTAGAAATATGCTTAAATGTCATCTAAAACACTATGTACTTGATGTATTAGTAGTAAATATGAAAACCAATATGATTAAGACTTGGTAAATTTGTTAAAATATTTTTTCGAGGGTAGGATAAATTTGTACGAAGGTACGAGAAAAAATTGTCAGTTGGTATGTTAGCCATGTGGATCAAACCGACGGATTTACGTACATGTAAAGTAGATCGTTTTATTTACAATATAATACAAAACTCATGAGGCTGCCGTATTCCAAAAAATCATGTTAGTTTAATGTGTAATCATTTGAAAACAAAACTAAAACTTTTGCCCCTTCCATGCCTGAGCTTATGGCATCATTGAGTTAGCAGTGCAAGGGTAATTTCGGAAACTGCTGGCCCATGTTGAATTGATAAAAAAAACAAATTTCGTCCCCGATTTTCTTTTTCTTTTGTTATTTCTTCATTTCATCCAGCTTTAAAACAAACTTAAAGTTATACAAATCACAACATGTTTTTCAATTATTGCAAGATTGTGACTTTTTGTTCGACCGATTTTGTCGTTTTAATGAAACATATTAACTTCACGTGCTACTGACAAAGCTTTATTGAATTACTGCCAATCAAGCTTTAAGGCAGGTTAACTCTTCAGTCAAACCTCTACATCCAACTCACTTTTTTGACCGTTCTTGAGGGTTCAATTTTATTTGAATCAACCAATTTATTATGCAATTTATCGAGTGTTTTTATCGTCGCTGATTAATACAGGAAAACACAAGGCAGAGTTAATTGATTATCAGTTTAAATTTGGCTTGATGAAATTGTCGGTTAATATTGAATTGTACCTTGCTTTTACGAACTTTTTCCTGTTTTCAATCTTTTTTCTCCCTTTTTGTTTGAATTCTATCATTACAAGTTCCCCATAAACCAAATCAATACCGGATCGTGGTTGAACCAATAGCGTAACAAATTCGTATTGAATTTTCTATAAATGATTATTCAGATATCGTGAGATGCGGTCTGGTGTAATGTAGGTATAAGAAAAAGATTTTCTTTATCGTGCCAACGTTTCCATCTTTATTGAGATCATCTTCAGCGCTCAAAGACACTCACTTTGAGCCCTGAAGATGATCTTAATAAAAGATCGAAACGTCGGCACGATAAAGAAAATCTTTTTCTTATACCTACATCACACCAGACCGCATCTCACGATATCTGACTAATTATCCATTAACTATCCTCTACACATTTCTATAAATGATTCTTTCGTACAATACGCATTTAGAGTAGCTGTGTAAGTCTCACTTCCTGAGTTCGCAAGTCTCATCCTAAATTAAAGCATACAAACGTTTCATACTGAATTATTTTTTAGAAGAAATATTTGGTGTTTAGCGACCGTTAGTTAGTGATTATTTCGAGATGTTAAGTTCCGGTCTGGTGTGATGTAAAAACATTTTCTTTGTCGGCCCAACGTTTCGATCATTATTGAGAACATCTTCAGGGACTTGAAAACATTGTTTAGATTATACAAATACATGTAGGATGTGAAAAATGTGAATTTTTACAATGCAAGATATTTTAGATATGCTTAAAGCGTTTGTTTTCTGTTTGTTGTCATTATTGGGTGTTTGTAGAACAATTTTTTTTTTTTTTGAGGGATGGAGTTTGAGACACAAAATATCTCCAAAAATAGAAAAGTTCATAGTTAAGACAGCCTTGACTTTATCGGAAATATTTATTAAATTATTGGAAGTTTTTTTTGTCATAATTGAATTTTATGGCCGTTTATTTTATTCGACGAAAAATTGATTAGAATTTAATATAAAAAATAAAAATTTCAACTTTCAACTTGGAAAAAGAATTTTTACCCCGTTGATAAGAACAGAATCAAATTTGGTCTACGGTTCCCAAGGCAATTTTTCACTATTTTTGCTTTAATTTTTTAACATCCTTCGAACCGTCAATTTTTGTAAAGTTTTAATAAATATAAGCTTCAAAGTGATTAGAATGCATTCCAGATCGATACTGTAGTCTGAAGCTTGGAGGGGGGGGGGAGATAAGAATTATTCGAACTTTGTAAAGGGCACAAGGGCTAATTCGCCGGATGGCACAATTCCGAAACTGACCTTAAGAGGGGCCGTTTTTCTTTGTTTCCCCCATTTTCATGTATTGCATTCCAGTTTTGATTGAGAATGCGTGTGAAAGGAAAATGAACAAAGAAATAGGCTTCTCACATGCGAAAGAAAAGCATAGACAGTTCAGCTACGAGGTGCAAATTATGCATACGAGTTTTTATGCAATAGAAAATGTGAAAATATTAAATACTAATCACATTTATAAGAATAACAATTTGATATCAAAGAGCCAACAAAAGCAGATCTTGTTTTGATCAAAGTCGCTGAAAACGGTTGACATATAAAGTAAATACGATTATCTTGGATAATCCGAATAATTTAATTGCGTGATTGTCATTAGAATAAATCAACCGAGTTAGCACGTCTGTCGCGGGTGATCCCGACACAATACACCGGGATCGTTACTGGACCGACGTCGCAGTTAGAAACTCCGTAAGACATTAAATCCTCCAATTCGGTTTTCACGTTTTTCTTTATTCTTGACTTAATTTCAACGGATGTTGTTTTAAATTAATTTGAACATTCCATCATCACGGGTATCACTTTGTAAATGAAAAAATCTTTCTAAACTCTCTCTGACAACTTACGTGGATAGAGTTGTTATATAATTTTTGACCATACATTATGAAAACATATCCTTTTAAAACGATCGTTCCTGCTCACAGTAATTTGTTACCAACGATCCGGATTTCGAGCTCATCATCTGAATGAAGGAGTTTTTCCCTAGGAAGTAGAACTACTGCAACCTGATGATGAGCTATAAGCTCGAAATCCGGTTCGCTAAAAACAATTTACTATGAATAGGAACTATCTTTTTAATAGGGTTGAACACCGCACTCACGCCACCATTCTTCATTTCTGTTATGAAAACATATGTGCCACTGGTTTCCCTTGAGAGAGTGAGTATGTTTCTGTCACTGCCATGCCCATTTTCTTTAGGTGGTAATTCAGAGACCATATATATTACGCAGGGTGGGCGAGCAAGACCCGAGGGGTTAAATGCCTGGGTAGACTCGTACCCCATCCCTAAAATGCCCGGGAATTGGTCGGCTCACGTGTCCTGCATAAATCTCTTGGACCTGTTCACCAACGCCAAGATTTTGGACTATTGTATCTCGTGGAGTGATTTGGCGATGTCCGCTCTTTCGAAGATTTCAAATATAAACCTGGCATACTTATCACATTCTGCGATGTGGTGGCGTGCCGTTTCTGCTTTTATTTCGCAAAAACTGCAAAACGTGCATCTGGTAGGATACACATTACGGAACGGGGTCTTCTCAGTGGGCAGTGCTCCGTCAGAATACCTATCACCCACCTAATTCCCTTCTTGAGATAGAACATACCCATTTCGATTCTGCTGGTTTGGTCACGTTAACAAACTCTTTTGATTGCCTATGTCCGAGGGATATATTTTACTCCTTAAGGAATTGTTTCATGCCCCAGTTTTTGATATTCTCTTTCGCTATGCTCATAGGGTAAAGTAATACCGTTTGTACTCCGACAAACGCAGTATTAGAAAATTCTTTGGCCAGGCTATCCGCCTCTTTCATTGCCATAGTGTCCTTAATGTGCTGATGTCCAAATAATGGTTATCTTGGTTTCAAACCTGGAAAACATCCTATTGATAACACCTACGGTTTCCTCCACCAGTTTTGAGGTCGACAAATCTTTTGGTAATGACCTAAGAATAGCCTGACTGTCAGAAAAATTTTAATCTTTTCCATTAATTTTGTATAGTGTTCTACAACATTTATGGCCCAGATTTCTGCCAGAAAAACATAGATGTTATTACTAAGAGAGATGGTTATTACTAATTTAGGTATGTAGATTCCTGCACCGCTCCTACCTTTGATAAGTGAACCATCTTTATATCACTCTGTTCCGATGGTCATCATCCATGCTATGATTATATCATCTTTTTATCACTAACGATTAATAACCTTACTCGATAGTTGTAAGATTTTCGAGTAACCTATGTTATTGCACTTATTTATTCAGAGATCATTGACAGTCAAAGAGGACTATAGTTTTTCTCATGTTGATGTAATTTGGACACAATGTTTCTTTTCGGAAGTTTTATCTATCGTCCCTCATGTCTGGTGCTTTTTTTTCTAATATTGTTGTTTCTCAACCATTCCTCCAGCTCGAACTTTCAAACACTACATGAAAACTGCACTTAGTTGTGGTTTGTCACGTTTGCTGTATCATGCTGATGGAATTACACGGTAAAGTACTTCATTTTATTTAGAAAATTATACATTACACATACTGCTCCCTCATTCTCAAACATACTATATTAAATATATAACACGCCTTAACCTAACCTTGTCGTTTCTAGGGCTGAGCAATTTAGACGGGGTTTTGTTAGGGTTCAGGCCTTTTTACCGAAACACCTAGCTACCTGTATAATTGACTGTCAGTCTCTCACATCCCACCTTTTGAAACCTATTTATGATTGTGTAGAGATTAGTGACCGTTAACGGATAATTATTCAGATATCGAGAGATGCGGTCTGGTGTGATGTAGGAATCAGAAAAACGTTTTCTTTATCGTGCCAACGTTTCGATCTTTTATTGAGATCATCTTCAGGGCCTGGGATTTACAAACATAGTTTACATTTAGAAAATACATATAGAATTTGGAAAAGTGAATTTATACAATGCAAAAATTGAATTATACATATAATTATATTATTATACAATGCAAAAGAAGACCAACCCTTTGAGTGAGTAGAAATACTTTGATAGAATATAAAATATAATTTTTGCATTGTATAAATTCATTTTTCCAAATCCTATATGTATTTTTTAAATGTAAATTATGTTTGTAAATACCGGAAAGTAAACCGTGAAACCCAAATCAGGACGAAAGGAAATCTGACCGACCGTCATCATAATTGTTGCTATCTTTTCATCTATATAGATAGAATTAAAATGTGTTTCAGCAGTAGCTATTACTGGAGGGAGCCAAAAATAAAACGGTAAAACATGTTACGTAACATTTTCCTTCAAACTAATACATTTTATCTTTAAATTAATGTGTAGAGATTAGTGACCATTAATAGATAATTATTCAGATATCGTGAGATGCGGTCTGGTGTGATGTAGGTATTAGAAAAACATTTTCTTTATCGTGCCAACTTTTTTGATCTTTTATTGAGATCATCTTCACGGCCTGGGATTTACAAACATGGTTCACATTTAGAAAATACATATAGGATGTGGAAACGTGAATTTATACAGTGCAAATTACGTTTTATAAATTCCAAATGTATATACATCTCAGGCTCTGAAGATGATCTCAATAAAGCTCGAAACGTTGGCACGATAAAGAAAACGTTTTTCTGATACCTACATCACACCAGACAGCATCTCACGATATCTGAATAACTATTTATGACTATTTATTATTGAATATGATTCTCATTAGTTTACTGGCATAACCATTTAGGTTATTTTAATTTTCTCAATAAATGGGACATGTTAGTTGTAGACTTTACAGATAGTTTTGGTCATAGTACTACAGATATGAGAAGATGATATCCACAATGATCGAAACGTTGGCACGATAAAGAAAATGTTTTTCTAATACGTACTTTAACACCAGACCCCATCTCACGATCTCCCAATAATCATACTACAGTTTCATACATTGACCAAGGGACTGATCTCGTTGTCATATAAATTCTACGCCATTTTGTACGTTTATTCTTTAAACTGAAGCCAATTCATAGCAGTAACGACAAATGCTAGATTTTCATTGTTTGTCAGTGATACAATGGCTGAATCATTCCTGGACACTGAACACAGGACAGAACTAATTAAAATTACCTCGACCAATCTGGAACGGAAATACCAATAAAAACAACAAAAGGGATACAAAGTGAAAAGAAAATATCCAACTAGCAAATTCATTAAAAAAACATGTTATTTGTTCAATTTCAAAATTAAGGATAAAATCTCTGTCACACAGTTTACAATCATAGTCAAACAAACATTCTAAAACTTCCGTACAAAAAAAAAAAAAAAAAAATCTTTCGCACGATTGGGGAGGGTGTGGAAATTTAAAAACCGGGTACATCGACTGGCATAAGTCGGTCAAGACGTGAGAGAGTAAATGGCAGAAACGTCACCGCATACTCCAAGAGGAAATATTATTTAAACAGGTCACGTACCGCGGAATGCCCTCAACTGTTGGATTCTGTTGAGTGTGGACGATTTCGACAAAAACCTCTATTTATCTTTTTACCGAATTTTGTCAAGAAAAATGGTTTCAATCGAATTTATGCAAGTAGGCTATAAACAAAAATTCGTTATTTAAGAAAAAAGGAAAAACAATCGTTCCTAATTAAAAGAAAAAACTATTTGTTTTAGCGTTAAGAGGTACAATTTATGTTCTCCCAATACCAAATGAACTAGTGTAACAAAAAACGATTTAAGACCCAATACATTTTCCTTAACAAACCTTTAATTGCAGATTAATTCTGAGAGAAATGTCCCAAAGAAAAAAAAGTTGTATAAATCGGTGTTTTTAAGTACTTTTATTACTTAATGCCTTACTTCGTGGATAAAATGAAAATTATTGTATTTTCAACATTTGGGAAATAAGAAGGTCGTAGAAGGTCGTAAAGTAGTTGATACCAAATGAATAATGAAGCGTACCACGTTTGCCTTAAAATTTGTTGGCAATCCTGAGAGTTTGTATAGAAAAAAATCGAATCGTTTAATAAAGAATTAAAAAAAAAATTCAGCTTGACTTTTCTTTGGCTTTTGGAGTTTGACATTTTTGTGTAAATATTAAGGGATCAATATTGAATGATCAAAATAATTTATAGAAAATTATTAATTATCAAAATTTGCAGAAATTTCAATCAGGTTTTTGTACGACGGTTCGCAACAGCAGGCAGAGGTCATGTCAATCCTTGGGGTGACGGTGTTTTCGAAAAAAAGTAAATTTGTAAGTGTGTAATCTAGCAGCCCTGTATTCGAACCCTGGACTTTTACCTTGCCGTGTCAACTCTGAACGTTGCGGCCACCGAATCGCTCCCTCCGAAGGTCCCTTACTGGAAGTTTCACTGTGTAATTATGATTTCCCAATTTCTGGCCCCTTCCCTTTCCAACGAAATATTTCGAATTCATCTATTCCTAAATAATATAAAAACCGCAATTAAATCTGTCAATTTTGGAACATTTTTGCGCATCAAAATTCAACTTTTCAGAGAGTAAGGCAAGCTGTACGTTTCTATCGCACTTTCATCCTACTTATGGTCAAACTTCTTGATATGGGCTTGGTAAGGTTGCGAAGGGAAAAACGGTTTCTTTATTCGGCGTGCGTTGTCCTATTTCGAACCTTTCAGGGATGTCAACGCCCTGATGGATGATGACGGCTCAATCTACTCCTAGATCCAAAACAAATTAGTAAAACTAATTTCCGTTCACTGTCCAAAAGAAGGTCAACGCTGTTAATACGAGGGGTTTGATTTATCGGAAAAGATTGAAGAAGCCCAGGTGCATGCCGAGCAGGCAATTTACTTAACAACTCCAAAAATGGGATGGCCTAAAACAAATTGGACAATATTTGTTATGCTATTATTTTGGTATGTGAACATGACTAGTTTAACCTTTAAACAACAATGATATTTTTTATCATTCTCGAAATTGCAAGAATATTTTGGCAAAATTTATTTTCGGAAAAGGTCAACTAAATGTCTAACAGTGTAGAAAAATCGACGCGCAATGGTGTGCACTTTTCCTACTATAATTAGATATTTTTACCGTATTGAATATTTTTAATTTTTTTAAAGTCTAATTCATTTTCGTATGAAAATAAATAGTTGTTACGGATTTTCATGCTGTAACAAGACGCATGTGCAAGTAAATGTGTACGTATATTTCCTATCAACACATCCTCTTCCTTTCCAATCACCCCTGGTGAACTAAACTCCCATTTTATCACTTTTGCCCATAACTCTTCCGGTTCCAATCCCATTTCCCTAAAAGTTCCCTAAGGCCCACATTAGAGCTCATCTAACTTTTATTTTTACTGCTTAATTCCTAACGATGACCTCGAAGCAATATCCAAATATTCATCCAAGGCTATACGAGCTGAATCCATAACAACCAAATCCCTGAAATTCACTCACTTATAATTCCTGATCTACTTCATATCTATAACTACTCCCTCAGAACTCAGTTTTCCGTCATCTCGGCAAAAAGTCCTTGCCAACCCCATCAACAAAATTCCCAATACATCCTCTCCTAATTCCCAGATCTATCATCTTCAATATGTCCAAACTCTTTGAGAGGTTAGTCCATATCCAATTCCCCGATCACCCAGAATATATCAATTTTCTTAGCCCCCTCCGAACCGATCTCAAAACGATTTCTCCACAATATCTTACCTAATCAAAATTACTAGTGGACCTTCACACTGCAATGGCCCAATAAACGTTATTATCCGATCCTTCTTGATTATACCAAACCTTTGCATTCCGTCGTTCATTTGTCACTTTTATCCAATTCGAATCCTTTTCTTTCCAGCAGCACCATCCGATGATTTCACTCTTATCTTACTAATAGATTTCAAGCCCTCGTTAACCTTAACGGTCACAGCTACTTCATCCTTCTAATAAAATCTAGTGTACCCTAAATTTCTAGTCTCTCTCCCATCTTTCTCAATCCTTCTCAACATCTACACTGGTGACGTATTAATGTAGACTATTGGCTATTGGCTCCTTCCAGTATTATAAATTTCACTTTCATGCTGACGACGCCCAAATCTACCTGTTTTTCTCTCCCTCTAACCTTCCATTGGCTATCCTTAGGACCCAGAAAGACCTAAATTCTAAAAACAACTGGGCCCAAAAATATCCCCTCAACTTCAATTCTACAAACTCCAAACCTATTATTATAGGATACAATCTCTTCCTCCATATATCATCTCTTACCATTAATAACCAGCCTATTTCGTTCCGACAAAAACCTTGGAGTTATCCTTTACCAATTCCTCTCCTGGTACCCTCGCATTTTCCAAATTTCCCGCCCTTGTTTATCACCCCTCAATCAAATCCCTCGGCCCTGTCTCCTCCTCTCGTAAACTCCTGGTCCCTTCCTTCATCTTCCAATTCTTCGACTACAGCTCTCTTACTTAAGGTGGACTTTCGGGTAGACAAAATAAACGCTTAAAAATATTAATGAATTGTCATGATTATATTAGGCAACAACCAGTCGAGTGTATCACGTTAGTACTTGGAACTGACCTTGCTCTGTCCATCTTCCCAAAGACTATATATCCTCCGTTACCTCCTTTTCCAGGCCATTAACACCGATCGTTCTCATTATCCAGTCCATCCGATTCAAATCCTATTTCCACTCTTACAATACCCGCTTACCTTCTCGTTACCTGATCCTTCCTGGCATAAAACATGCACCTTTAAAAGGTCTTTCCTTGTCCTAGTACGAAAGTTCTGGAATTGCCGCCCCCAAACTGTCCGCAATGCCGCTTCCCTTACCTCTTTTTAACATCTCCTGTACATGCACCTCCTTCCCATCCAAGTAGATGATAATGATGATAATAATATTTCGGGGTGTTGTATACTGCGCCCTTTGAGAGCTATTGTATCCCCCGTTCTCTGCCTCGGTGAGTCCTATTTCATCAAGGAACTTGATTAGTAGGCCCGGTTTTATTGGTTGAAGCCTTTCTATGGTCACATTGTACATCCCAAAACACCTCCTCCTGCGAGCTAATGTTGCTCCGCAGTTTGTTGGTAGATATGTTGGTGTCTCTTCTGCTTCTTTGCAGAATCTGCATGTGCCATCTTGGATTATTCCAATTTTCTTTAGATGTCCATTTAATCTACAGTGTCCTGTTAGGAAACCTGTTAGGATTCGCAGTCTATTCCTGCCTCCTTTGACACATTCTGTAATTTCTAAGAAGATTCTTGGATTGTCTGTGTCCAATAAGCGAATTCCAATGTTCCCTTATTTCCTTTTTGTCCTCCTGTCTGAGATATTCATTGATAGTGTGGGTTCCTATGCCATAGAAGGGTTCTGGTCTTGTCAGAGGTGTAGCTGCCCCTTCTCTTGCAAGGGTGTCCGCTTTCTCATTGCCTTCTACTCCCATGTGTCCTGGGACCCAGCAGAGGCTTACTTTGTTCTGCGCACCTAATAAATTTAATTTGGTTTTGCAGTTCAGCACCATCTTTGAACTTACTGCGAGACCATACGTAGGCGCTGAATCTATACTTGGGATAACAAAAACAAATACAGAATCTTCCATCACAGAATGGATCCAAACAAAACAACAGGAGAAATGGATAAACACTAGCAGAGCTAGCCATGGTAAACTTATCATAAAACAACCTCACCAAGACTGGCAAAAGCATTGCTGCTATTGGAGAGGGCCAAACTCAGAGGAGCGGTAGGACTACTAACCGGTCACTGGCATCTGAGAAAACATCTAGACAACATGGGTATATACAACGATGATCCCATTTGCAGATTATGTACTGAGGGAGAAGAAACATCCACTCATATCATCTTCGAATGCGAAGCAACAGCTCAATGGAGATTTAACCTAACGTACGGAAAAAACTTAAGGAATCAAATTGCAGCAGCGACAGTCAATGACCTGATACCTCTAAGAAGAAGGGTTGAGTCTATTGCACTGAACTAAGGAACTAGAAAGGTACAAAAAGCCAGAAGGAGCAGTGCCTGGGGAGCGCAAACCCCGCTTCCTAGTATCCTTTTTTTCCATACCATACCAAATGTCAATCCTACTTCGACTTCACCTCTTGAAATGTGTGAAGGGTGTCTGCCTTCCCATTGCCATCTACCCAGCAGAGGCTAACTTTGTTCTGCGTACCTAATGAGTTTAATTTGGTTTTGCAGTTCAGCACCATTCTTGAGCTAATGATATTTGAACTTAATGCTTTGATGGCTGCTTGGCTATCTGACAAGATAGCTATATTCTTGTTTTCGTAACCCTTATCTAGGTTGAATTGGACACATCTTTCTATTGCGTGAATCTCTGCTTGAAAGATACTGGTGTGTTTTCCCATGGGTTCCGAGTATTTGATACTAGGTCCAAATACTCCTGGTCCAGTACCTCCTGTGTTTTGGATCCATCTGTGTACCAAAGGATGGTGCCATTTTTAAAGGAATTATTATTTCTTTTTATTATCCAAGTAGATTCTTATCTACAGTTTAAATTTACTCATTAATTATTCCAAATCATTATTCTGGCCTGGTCAAGAGGAAAAACAGTGTCACGAACAAGATTAGAACCCACGACCGTCGGCTCAATGAGCCGCTGCTCTAACTACTTGAGCTATGGTGACACTGATTTTTCAAGTCAACTAAAAACTTAAGAAAAAAATATTACCTTGATCATCTGACAAGGAATATTTTTATTTAGAAATGTTAAAAATTTTAACTTTGACGTATTTTTTATTCACTCCTGTCCCAGAATATTTTTATTCTTTGCCTTTTTAAGTTGATATAAAAATCGGATACTCCAACTACGGTATTTTTTATTAAATATCGATAAATAGCTATATGAGTGAGAGAGAAAAATAATAGAAAAATTTTTCAGAAGTACATAAAACAAACATATCCCATGGTTTTACACTTTCTCCAATTCGTTGTTTAATATTACATAATCTGTTTACATACATTGTAAGGCGGCTAACGAAAAATAACATAACAATAACTAAAAAAAAATTAAATTTTGCTTTTTAAAATAAAACATAAAATGCCTCCAGGACAATGTAAAATAAGTAAACTTTATTTTACAGGGTATTTAAAACTACTTGAGATGGAGAGAGATAGAGAATAGAAAAAAAGGATATCGAGAATGGGGAAAAAGAGAGAGAGAATGGGAAAAAAGGAGAAAAAGAGAGATAGAGAATGGGACTAAAGGAAATGGAGAGAGAGAGAGAGAGAGAGTTGTTGAAGTAACGAGTGAGTGAATGAATGAGGGGTAAGTGATAGAGTGAATGTGAGTAACTGACCGAGAAAGAGAAAAATAAAGAGGAGAGAGACCAAACAAATCAGAACAAAAAGAGAGACAGTAGAAAAAACATAGAAAGGTAAACAACGATTGAGCGTTGTATTCATTGGTCGCCAAAAACAATATTTAATTATTTTCAGACCTACGTGGAAAACACAAAGGATATTTCATTATTTACGTTTTACCCAACTTTTTGACGATGTTTTCCCGTATATATTATTATAAACGGATTATTCAATTCAAAGTATTATTCTAATAAGAATAAAAAATAAAATAAAGGTTGAAAAGATTTATCAAAAGCATTCTGCTTTTATAAAATTTAACCTTTACAACCGGAAGATCCTTAATTAATTACCAGTCCATTATTTAATTTTGACCACCGTATCGGAAGGCAACTCTTCAGATGCCAAATTAAGCAAACGTATTGAAGCTAATGAGCACTTTGGCTTTCTCACCGTTCCAATGGGCCAAATTAATTAAGTCAAATTAAGCTCTGCTTACCCTATTCTTCTGCGGTCAAGAACCGGTAGGCGATTCTTCTTCCAATCGTGATTTATTCCAAGTAAAGTCGAGGTTTTAAAAGGAAATAACTATTGGGTTGTCCGGAAAATAATGCAGGATTTTAAGTTTTCATTAAAAAAAATCTATATAAAATATTCTGTTTACGTTTACAGGATTACTCATTTGTATGAATGTCAACACTTATTAATCCTCTTCCAAATGATATTGTTTGTTTACCTCTGTAGCATTCCGCTACTTGGAAATAATTCAGTCATCCTTATAATGTCAAAGCGAGAATTTCGTACGATTTTCTTTTACGAGTTTAAACTCGGCCGAAGCGGAGCCCAAACGGCTAGAAACATTAACCAAGTCTGGGGCGAGGGTTGTGTTAATGAGTGCACTGTGCAAAGGTGGTTTAAAAAATTTCGGGAGGGAGATTTCAGCCTTGAAGATGAAGAAGGTCGTGGAAGGCCTTCCTCTCTTAATGATGATGTTCTGCGATCAGTGGTGGAAGAAAACCCCAAAACAACTGTTCGAGAACTTGCAGAGCAACTCAAAGTCAGTAAAACGACCGTCGCTGACCACCTCTTTGGTCAATCGGAAAGGGCCCATTTTGTTGCATGACAACGCTCGACCACATGCGTCACGTGTAACGTCACAAAAATTATTGGAGCTTGGCTATGAAACTTTGCCTCACCCACCCTACTCTATAATAATTTAGTTGTTTTTCTAAAGACTTGAAGAAAATATGACTTCAGAAAGGATTATATAATCTTTTTTTCAATTAATTTTCAACTGGGAAGGAATAAAATTGCGACGGTCAAAAGAATTTCCAGGAATGATTTATAAGTCGATATGTATCACTAAGGACCGTTTTTATATTCTTACACCACCAAAACCCTATATATTATTATTTTTAGGCAAACTACTGTTATTTTAATAATTCACTATTTTACACAAAAAAAACGTGCTCTATGATTCATCTGGCCCTGGCCCCCTGTTGACTGACAATAGATTTCGGGTCAATATAAAAGAGTGTTTACAACTAAGAATGGCGGCATTCAACGAGAATATCGAAACGTGACAAGAATTTAGGGCAAGCCGTGTTTCGCAAACAAATCCTCTACGTCGAGAAAACACAGGATTTTGAAATGTGCCTTCCTATTGATCTAGCCGGAATTTTAAGCTTTCTTGTATTAAGACAAAGCCACTTTTTACTGGATAAATAAATGCATAAAAATGACGAATGGAGTGAGTGTGTTGTTCAATCATTTTAACAACATTGAAATAAATGAGCCCTTTATGCAGATACTGAGATGTTGCTGTTTTAGGTTTATAAAAGAAACAGTTTTATGAAAAAGTTTATAAGAAGAAACTCGCATCAATGGGAGAAGTTTTTTGTTAAAATGCAGACAACACAATGTATTTCCTACTGACATCAAACACAATTTTAACTTCACAAATGTCACACTAACACAACCAAAGACCAGAATTAACGACATACATGAAGCCACAATACATTTCAAAAGAAACATTTTAAACATAAAAATCACCATGAGCATCAAATTATAAGCATACAACAGCAATATCTCATTGATACTCGCAACACGACACCCAAGAATGGCACACTGACGCAGAAAACAAACATTTTGATTGAGAAGAAATAATTTGATTGAATATAAAAAAAGTTTTTTTCACCGTATAAATTCACTTTCTTCCACATCCTTCATGCATTTGTTACATTTAAACAATGTTTGTAAATCCTAGGCCCTGAAGATGATCTCAATAAATGATCGAAACGATGGCACGATAAAGAAAATGTTTTTCTGGAACCTACGACAGATCGCATCTCACGATTTCTGAATAATTATCGACTAACGATAACTAATCACCACACATTGATTTAAAAAAATATTGTAAATTGCTCGCGGTTGAAAATAATAATTAATACTGTCCGTTCATTCGGCTTTCAGGTTCACGGTTGAGGCGTGGTTGGTGTTTCCTCGACAAGCAGACCCTGCCGAGAAGGACTGTCAAACTATATACAAAATATCGGCAAAAAACATTGTTCCACAAATGAAGTAATGAGTTTCACTCGTTCCATAACTTTTGTCCGGCATAACTCAAAAGTTAAATTGGGAAAG
This sequence comes from Cimex hemipterus, assembly GCA_039619505.1. Classification (NCBI taxonomy): domain Eukaryota; kingdom Metazoa; phylum Arthropoda; class Insecta; order Hemiptera; family Cimicidae; genus Cimex; species Cimex hemipterus. The sequence goes on along the minus strand of CM077100.1, from coordinate 19,827,172 downwards.
TTGAAGATCGAACTGGAATTGAAGTGATTTCATAACAATAGAGGGAAAGGAAACAATCGTGAGAAAGCGTTGTAGCTGAACAGGACAAAAACATTTATTGGGAACTCGGCGTTAATAAAGAAAGACGATGACGCGGCCCCTCCATATTCCATCATCCCACTTTGTTATTAATTAATTCGATGAAGACATAATGTAGAAGTTTCACGAAATTAAGATTTTCTTACCCTCCTCGCCGCCCCGTGCCCTTCACGATTAATTTCCCACTGAACTTCTACCCAATTGGGCGAATGATTCATGAATATCCAGTGGACGCCTTTCCACTGGAGTTGAGAGTCCGATGTACCGTTCGAGGTGGCCCCCGCCCCCGACACCGCTGCCGATTCCCTTACATTTCATTATTCATGTGCCCAAATCGAATAATGTCCAGCCCCTCCATTCTCACGTCCTACATTCACAATGCCTTCGGCATGACATAAAGCGTCTGGAATTCATACATTTCTTCTATCTCTGCATTCATTCCGACTTGCCATAGATTCAGTCGTTTGTTACCACAGTCTCAACCATTGCATAATAGAGGGAACAGTTGATGACGGACGCGCTGATCTGTCAATTATTCCCGTCCGTTTGATGCACCCATTGAATTAAGCGAGGAGAAAAAAACATCACGAGTTTTAATAAAACAGATGACTAGGTTGAAAAAAAAGTACTAGGAAAAATACAAAAAGATTGAACATAGATAAATAGAGTGTGAAAGAAAAAGTGAGAAAAGGTGAGATAAAGACAATGGTAACATTAAAAGAAAGGGTGACTAAAAAAGAAACTTATACATAAAGAAACAATGAGAAAATGGAAAGAGAGAAATAAAGAGATAAAATAAACAAGAAAAGAGAGAGAAAAAAGTATGGGTTAAAGAGTTTAGAAGCACAAACAGACAGAAAAAGAAAGCAAAGATTTGACAAAGCTTGACGAAGAGAGAAGGGAGATAGAGATAGAGAGGGAGGGAGGGAGAGAGAGAGAGAGTGGGAGGGAGAAATGTGAGCCAGACAGAAAGAGAGACGGACAGTAAGAGGGAGGTAGATTAGGAGGAGGAACAATTTATAGAGAGAACCATATAGATAATATATAATTAAATATTATATATTATATTATAAAAAGAGATATAAAAAGAGATATAGAAAGAGATATACAAATATAGAGTGAGATCGAGATTGAGAAAGAGAAAGAGAGAATGCGAGAGAGAAAAGGAGAGGGAGAGGGAGAGAGGGAGAGAGGGAGAGAGAGAGAGAGGGAGCGGGAGGGAAAGAGTGAGAGAGAAGGAGAGGGAGAAATTATGATTTAGTAAACGAGAGAAATTTTTCCTAATCTAACAAAAGTCAGAGTTTGTTTGAACAGTTGTAAAATCAACACATATACTGTCATTTCATTTATATTTCTTATATTTATGTAAAATAACAAAAAAATGTCAAGCTATAATAGTTTGCTTAAGTTTCTCGTCAATACAATGAAATTCCCTGTTTTTGTTACTGCGCAATAAAAATCATACGCGGCACGGGTATCATAAACAGAAATGTCAGTTGTACAATAATACTCTATAATAATAAGGCTGGCATTCCAGTATAACTGGAATGGCTTAGAATAATTTAAATTTAATTTCGATTATATTTTCCTCGAGATTTTGTAATGCTTTTGTGCAGTGTTGAAGAAGATGATTTGATGTTCTGAACATTTTTCCTCCCATTCTGTGTAATATTCATGCCTTTCTCCGGCAAGTCGTTATGAAAAATTAATGGCTCATTCCCCATAGCAAACCGAAGAAATGGATCTTTTCTTGACTTTGAACTCGATTCTCAGAGATTCTCTCTTTAATATAATCATTAAAAAGTGTAGACGGAGACATAACAAATTTTCATACGATAAAAATTGGCGAAGTTTCTTTAAAAGGCAAAGCTGAAAATTAACAAATGACCATGTGGCTCGGAAAGGATAGCTTTGTTAAAGACTTTTTTATTGCTTCTTTAACTAGTTTTTTTTATTTGCGACTTTCCATGATTTTGTTATTTTCCAGTCATCTTAACTGACTATGCTTGACCAATCTTCACGTACATGATGTAACACACTCAAAATGAATCGTGAACTGCAAATGTATTCATCTTTGTAGAAACATAAAATAATTTTTCTATATAAAATTAAAATGGATTTTACTTTAGGAAATGAAGAAGTGTCGAAACAATACCGCCAAGTAAGAAAATCTATTGTTCATAGGTTTTATCATTTATTGGGCTACTTTCTTTGAAAGTGCTTTCAAATTGTGCAAATCTCGCTTTCTCTCTCTCTCTCTCTCACTCTCTCTCTCTCTTTCTCGCTTTCTTTCATTCTCTTGTTCCTTTATATGTCTATGATTTAATCCATAATTTCTTTTTGTCCTTTTTTTCTCTACCTTTTCTCTACCATTCTCACTTATTTTTTTTTAAATTTTATTTGCATGCACCAATAATTTACTACATGTATACGAAGAAAACAAAAACTAATTAATTAGATAGCAATAACGCTGAATAGCAGTCTCCACTACAAAATTCCCAAGTAAATCGAGTCGACGAACTTAAGGAAATTTTCTCGCTAGTCATTAATAAAACTATCCAATGGTCGTGACCACGTTCCCCCGCTAGTTATCATATAACGATGAATCGATAATGTTTTGGCCTCAAAATGAGACCTTTTGTAAAAAATTAAAATGGCCACACGATGATTGCCACACAAAAGAAAGTGATATCTAGCCTTCCAAAGGGTTGGTGCATTTATGAACATGAATCGATTGTAGAGAGATTTATTTTGTCAATATACGTTTTGGAAGAAACAGGGTTGTTCTATTGTAACAATAGTTTGTGCACCTAGCTTGCGATGAGAGTGAATGTATGTGTTAGCGGGAATGTGGGATGTGAGAGGGCCGAAGGCGGAATATCGGATGCCCCATCGACCCGCAATTAGGTTAGTTGTAAAATATGTACGAATGGGTTTGGAACTGCATGCGTTTGGTGCTGAATTGACCTAGCTGTTCATAACACCTCGAGCCAAACCAAGGTGTCTGGACAGATAAGACAGGTCGGCCCCGAACTGCCAACCATCGGGGTTGGCGATTCTCGAATCTGCCGGCGATTCACCTAAATAGCAAAAGCTGGAATTGCCGGTGGTCTATAAGAAGGGAATTGGCTCAAATTGGCCCATTTTTGTATGTACATGTGCAAATTTGAGCGTATAAAAATCCAAATACCAGAATTTGTAAACACTATATACAAGCATTGACAATTAATTGATCCATAGATTATGCTCATATTATTATATTGAACAAATTGCTTTGAAAGGTTTATTATTTGTAAGAAGTGTGTATTTAAAATTACAAGATTTGTTTCCAACTGAATAAACCAACAGCAAGTTTACTTTTGTCGACGAACTTTAAGAAAGTCGGAGAATGGCATGTGAGAATGAAAATGAATTATGCAAGTGAATGGACGTTTGCAGCGGAGAGTGCCAAACAATGGTTCATTGTATCTATTATAAGAGTTGGTTCCATTAAGTTTCACGCCGGATCCATATACCTCTACTTTATAACTCAATTACTTTTTGAGAATGAAACTTTTTGCATTGTGCGCCCTGACACAAATGACACGTAAGAAAGTACAATTTAAAGCAAGCATGAGATCAACGTAGACTTTCCCCCTTTTATGATTCTGTAATTTATTTTTAAAATTTAATTAACTGAATGAAATCATTGTAATTTAAAAAAGGGAATTGTTTTCCTATTCAGGCTTTTCATTCTTACAAGGCCACTTTCTGTAATCTTCTTTTGTTAAAGAGACAATATAGTCGAATGAGGCGAGTTTTCTCGCCGACTTTTCTTCCCCCCCTCTTCTTAGACGTCGTTGTAAAAATACAACGAGACGCACTCGGCAGCCATGATGATCAAGCCTCTAAGTGTCGCAAGTATAAATCAAGTTAGTTCAAAGTTTCTCAACTTGGTGTTCACCGGAAGAAAATCTTCAGTCTTAGCGCGGGGAACTCTGTCCTCCTGACCTAATTACAAAAAGAGAGTTATGACTGTAACCACCGAATTTGAAAGTTGACGCTTTAATTAGTATATAGAGTTCAAACTCAGTGCAGTCCTTTTGTATCAAAGTGTGTAAATCGTGTATGGGTAAGGATAATTATAATTATTCAGATATCGTGAGATGCGGTCTGGTGTGATGTAGGTCTCAGACCGCATCTCACGATATCTGAATAATTATCCATTAACGGTCACTAATCTCTACAGATAATTATAATTCGAATAAAACACAAGAATGGCAAAATGGTGGCCAGATTTTGGTTAATTAAGTTCATTCATGGACATATTAATCTGGGCAATACAAGGCAAAATTTGCAAAATCAAAACAAATACAAAGAGTGCATTATTTTTAAATTCTGGGCTATGTCGATAGAGAATGAAAAATACCGAATAAAAATTCTTACAAATCAGTAAAACCTTTGGCATTGGAGAGGAAGGACAGAAATAAATAATATGAAAAATAGGCCACACCAGCTGACACCTGAACATCTCACCATGTTGCCAAGGTCCGCCACCTAGGCTACCTAACGGTCTCAAAGCTTTAGACAAATTTGACTAAAATTTGAGCTATTTTGCTGCTTAAGGAAATAATTTAGCGTTTATTACGCCTACCCAAGAGTCTATGATAATTTGGAAATATTCCTGCATGAAATGATTAGATATTCGGAAGCGCATAAATGCATATGGTTGCTCTTTCATTCTTTCGATGTATATTGCATAAATTTATGTATTTGCGCATCTAAAGTGAAATATTGAGCATTCTGAATACAACCAGATCTATATTAGTTATACACATTACATCCAATTAACCTTTTTTAACTTAAAATTAATGATTTTTAACTTCAATTTAACACGTTATTTACAGGATAAAATTCTTGCATATATGAGATCGTTGTTTACATATAAAACAATTTATCTCATCCAGACCATATTAAAATTAATTAAAGTTAAACATTATATAAAATTAAATGAAGAAACAAATGGTGGTTCAATTATTAACTCGATGTTTAGAAAATATAAAAATTATATAAATTACCATAAGAATATCAATTACTATTAAATTTAAAAAAATTATATATGAAATAATACTTTCAATTTGTTAGTGTAAAAAATATTACATGGGTTGTAACATTAAATACCAATTGAAAAATAAATACCATTAAAATTAAAATAAATTAATTTTAAAAATAAAAGTTTTTTCTTTTAATTTGAAAATTTAAAAAAAAATTAAATTGGTTCTTATTTAAAATATCATAGTTTCTATTAAATCCTTTATTTAACCGACCTTTAAAAAAATTATGTTTAGCATGATTATTTTAAACGGAAAAAATGAGTTTATAATTAATGCGTAATTTAATTGTAATTAATTTTTATCTGGTTCCTTTTAGAGCCCAATTGTTCTATTTAAAAACAAATCCTCAATTGTACAGGAACTACTTTACAGGCTTACGTTTCACACCAACTACGTCCCATTAGGATTTTAAAGAAAGGATTAATTTAACTTTAAAAAGAATTAATTAAAATGAAAGGAAATTTAGGTAGAAATTAAAAAGAGTTAAATTTAAATTCACGTGTTCATTTGGATTTTAAAAAAGATTCATTTGAACTAAAAATAATTATTTTTCATTTAAAAAAAGAAAGTTTAATTTGAAATTAATAACAGCCGATTTGAATTTGTAAAAGGTTAATTTGAAATTAAAATGGGTTAAATTGAATTTAAAAGGTTAATTTAAAGTAAAAAAGCGTCGATTTTACGGAAAAACCTGTATATAAAATTCGTTTCAGTGGTTAAAAATGTTGTAAATCATTTTTTGAATGTGTAATTAGGTCAATAAATAGTTCATTATTTCTATATTGTTCCTTATTTTATTTAGAGAAAATTTATACCTTTTTGTTAACCGTTAACAATAATTTATATACAGAGAGGTTTATATTATTTTGCAATGTATAAAACTATTTATTTATATATATTTTATTTTATTCTGTTGCTATGATGTTTTTACAAGGGTTCACAATCCTCCGGGTGACGGTGGTTAAAAAACTCATTTGTAAGTACGTCGGGTACGAATGCAGGCTGCTGGATTCGAACCAGTGTCCTTTACCTTACAGCCATGACCGGCCATCCACGCCTCCACCCAGGTCCACTGACGCCCCCTCCACCAAAAAACCTGTATTCTTTCAGTTTTTCTGCATTGTAATTGTAAATTCACTAATTTCGTGACCCGCTTGACCAATTAATTAAGGTTTTTAGCTGAGATAAAAAAAAGTCAATGGCACGAGCGGGATTCGAACCCACGACCTTTGGCTAGACACGCCGCTCCTCTGCCACTTGAGCATTCATGACTTTGGTCCAATGGGACATCATCTTCCCATCTCAACCCCTCTTAATGAGGTTTCCCTCCTTTTGCCAATTTTCAATGTTCGAATCCCACTCGTACCATTAACTTTTTTCGTCCCAACTAAAAACCTTAATTAAATGTAATGTGTTAATTGGTCAAGCGGACCACAAAAGTAGTGAATTTATCATTGTTATTATTTTTTACGATAAAAATATTAGATGAAAAAGTAAACAAAGTGTTGTTGTTGATATCATGTTTATATCAGTCTGACAATTTAATACTCACCAACCTCATTCTATAACTAATTACATCGAATTTCCTCTTGCTGACGAAATGACATTTCACAGATGAACGGCCTGCTCTTCGGACTATACGATCATAGTTTTCGTGATTCATCGTCGTCCACCTTTCATAAACCCCTTTGTATTTAGAGGTGGATCGGGCACGATTTCAATTCGCCCACACTAAAAAACCAAAATATATATCCCAACTCATTAAAAATTCACCTTAATAAAGGGCCTGTAGTCAAATAAAACGAGTAGTTTTTCATTTTGCCCCTACGTAATATTCAAGAATAAAAGGCGTAAATGTTAATACAGTTCATTTGAATAAAAAGGTAATTCATTCAGGAGGGCGTGAATTATCCAAATTTGTTGAAATCACGCTATGATGATAAGAGATTGTGGCAATAATGGATCCTCTCCCCTTTTCCTTGCGGACGGAGCCTGAATATATACACATTAATGAATAATTGAGGATCTTACATCATTGCCACTTATGATATAATCGGTGATAATGCCGCTCGTATAAATTGTAAAAAAAAAATTGTGTCCTTTTTTAAAATTTTATTTCCTTTTTAAGGAACAGTTGCTTAAACCTAAAGTACCTTGTCTATTTAATATAACAGTGACGAAATCGTTATATTTTACAAAAAAGAGGAACGGAGTATAAGAGAAAACCCGTAAAGCCCGTGGCAAACGATCCATTTTCATGAAAGCAAGGTAAATAGGTTTGAAGTTTTCAGTTTTAAGTTATTTCCTGTCGCTTCCGTTTCCGGTTGAAAACAAAGCTTTCAGCCTTAGGGAGTTCAACCTCGCCATGGTAATATTTTCTGATTAGACTCAAGTTATAAAACTCTTAATTTTCTCTTCCCCCTGCCACTTTTTAACAGGAGCCGAAAGTAATTCGCGTAATAAATGCGATTATTTTTTTAAATCCCAATCCCACCAACTGATAGGACTTTTAGTCCAACGAAATAAGCTCCCTCGACCTAATTTTGTAATCTTACAGAAAATTATTTGACAAGGTTGTCACTGTTGTCCTGCAAGGGGAATATTTAAGTATTAAAACTTCGTGGCCCTCTGCGTTTATTTATGTAACACTACAAAAATTGGGGAAACAATTTTTAAAATAGGATTATGCATTTCAAAACAGGCTTTAAAATAAATAATGCGTTCATCTATTTCGTTAAACTTTCTTAAACTTTCTAATAAAACTAGTCTTCGAATAATAATTTATTGAAACAGGCTATGGTTATTAAAATTTCAAAACATACAAAAAATTTAAAACAAACCTTATCCCACTGATTAGAAAACATCGATTATACTCAAATTTTTTGATGTTGTCATAATTAATTATTTATATTATATTTATATTCATTATACCTGATGTTATGAGTTATGTATACATTAAACCTTATACAAATTTCATTTACATACTTGTATTTAACAATCTCTTTATTTAATTTATAATAAATCCGTTTAAGAAATGGTCAATATGAAGGTAAAAAAGTATAATTTGAATTCAATTAATTTATCACTTTTAACTGTTATTAATTTATGTATGGTATTGTATAAGAAGAATCTTTATTTTTTAATTTAATTTTACATAAAATTTGATTAATTTTTTATATAGTATTCCAACTGTACAATTAATGTAATATCAAAAATAGACAAAAAGAAAATACAGTCAATTTACTTATATGTTTCAATTAATTAAAGTTTTTTTTTTAGTTGATATAAAAAAGGAAGTGTCATGAGCAGGATTCGAACCCACGATCTTCGGCTTGGTACGCCGCTGGTCTATCACTTGAGCTATCGTGATTTCGATCCGCTCGAACACCGACTTCCCCATCTCAACCTCAACCTTTTGAATTTTCGCTCCTTTTTACGATTGTTAAAATGTCGTGTAATCTGTTTGATTCTCGACGACAGATGAAATGGACACGGAGAGCTTTAGTGAAGTATACTTCATTTTATGTTATTAAATTCAGTTGTTTTCGTGGTCCCTTGACCAATTAGTATCTTTCAATTAATTAAAGTTTTCAGTGGAGATAAAAATGCTAAAAACGAGGGTAAATTCAGAGGTGAGGTTGAGATGGGAAGTTAATGTCGTCAATTTCTAAGTAAAAAAAAAAAAACTAATTAGACAATGAAAAAATTCTTTGTTAAGTTTGACAAAAACAAAGTTTTCATAAAAAACCTTAAACTTAACTTTATATCAGCAACAAGGAGCTACGAGCATGCAGTCTAGTCAGAAACTTACAAATATACTTTAACCGTTTAACGTGCAATCTTGATAAAATAGTTAGGAGACAACTAGTAAGCAGAAGACATGGACGACCAACAAGGATTTTAGGACCAATATTTTTTTGTTCGTCAAAGCTTAACTAAACCTCAACAAGTCATTACTGCAACCGGTTTGCAATACTAACTACATACGGTATAGAATCACAATATCTAATATCCAACGCACCCAATCCATTCAACTGAACATACGCAGATAAATGGACCAAACCCCTTACTACGTGACTAAATGATATTCTTTAGTTACCTTACGGATTTTACAAATTGACCACGTCCTGATACTGAGATACTATAGGAGCGTTTCTTTTCATTGTCATCTTTGATCAACGTTGTTACTGGGAGAAAAATCATACACATATTGGCGATACGTATTTTATAGTTATAGAATAAAATATGTTTTTATTGAAAAAAAAAATTACTTTTAACATAAACAAGTGATTTATGAGCTAATATAATTTATTAAAAACTCTAAAGTTGTTTTCACTCAACGGCGCAAACGACAACACTTCTACAACTCTCACATGTCTTACGGGTTTAGTATGCTGGATGCCCACCTTTTTAATTTTTCGAATCCCTTCATACAGACAGCATATAAATAAACGTTCAAAATATACTATTTTAATTTTTAATTTCAACTTTATAATTATGTTCACTTGTGTGCCAAAAATGGTAATAAAAGCAATAATGGGAGTTGATTTAACTCCAAAAATGGGCGAGAAATGTATACTTACATGGTTTGTGGCAAAGTTTGTCTTTTCAAATTACAACTTTTTCATGTTATACTCTGAATTTATTCTTTAATTTTTTTTTTATTATCAACAGCAAATTGTAAAAACGCAAATAATAAAAAAATATTTGACGTGATGCTTCTTTCCATTTTTCTGAGTAAATTTAAACATTAACAGTAGTTTCGAAGTAATTGACATTATTTAATCATTTAATAATTACTCCGTGCGTTTACTGACCACTGAGATTGACGATCAACATCAAATTCCCCATTTTGACTAAAAAATTTGTCAGATACTGAAACAGACATACAATGTAATACATATGTATACATGTTATTCAAGAATTAGTATGCATACGTCATTTCTGTCATTGAAAATAGAATATTATTTTACTTACATGTTAGAAGGTCAAATTTATGTCCTATAAATCAAGGCAATTAGTAAGTATAGATTCTGTTGACAAATTGGTTTTAAACTTATGTTTAGTAAGCTAATTATCTGCTTTGAATGGATTTTCTATTTTCAGCCTATTCCTTTATACGGGCTCTGCTTTAATGAACGAGATTTCATTTGACTTTGCAATAGGACAGCCAGTGGTTTCTAATTGTGCAAAGCACTCAATTCGCGAACGGTGAACCACCGGCCGGTGAATGAAAATTTCCTGCCTTCTGACAAAATATTTTCGTCCCGTTGTTTCAAAGTGAGTTTTCACTAACCGGTGAACAACATTTGTGGAATTATTTTTCGCGTAGTTACACTCTCCAAAGTGTTCGAATGACGGACGTTTCACCACAATCATTCAATATATAAATTTCATTCACACAGGTATATTAACTTGGGGAAGGATATGAAACAATTTGAAACGGACGTGGCGAGAATAATTGAATAGCTTGACAATTCGAAGCCCGCGTTCAAAACAATTTATTATTGCATTTTTCCAAGATCATTTTTTATTTAGAATGAAATATTCTGACGCCATATCGTCGGACGAAAACATGCTCATGGAAATCAAACCATCTTCCCAAACGTTTGTTTCTGTACCCTTAGATTTGGATAAATCATCGACACGATCATTCATCTCAGCTGTGACAAAGAGAATTTCTCGAAATATCGGAAGGAAAAACAGCTTTACGGGAACAGACACTACTTTGAATTTTCATTTTTGTATGCCATTTACATAAAAACTTCTCAACTTAAAAAATGTACTTAATTTATGTCAAAACCAGCAAAACTAGTCAATTTGTAATAAAAATCTCAAATAATGAAATTTTAATGGACGGAATGTTTTTCCTATTGTACTACCTCCGAATAATAATTATTTCCTTGCACCAACTGATAAACAAATTTATCCTTCCACTGCTCCACTTTGACTGTCGTCGCATGAAAATTCTCTGATTGGCGCTAAAAAATATTTCTAATATCAGTTCTTGGTTATTCAGAATTTCTTCCATTTGTAAGTGCAAGCTTCAGAGCAATTATTGGATCAATATTCAGGCAAGGTCAACTTCCACTGACGGTTAAAATTGACTGTGATTTTACTTTTTAAATTTACCCTTATTAACTGCCATTGGATTGTTTCGGCCGAATAATGAATATATTTTGACATCCAAAGCATAATTATTTATTTAATAAACATCATTATGCTAATTACGATAAATTAATGTTGAGTATTTTCCTAAATCGTAGTTAGATACTATAATTAGTGGCTGAGAAATAGAAAATTCTTGCCTAAAAATCCTTCCAAATTGATAATAAATATATAACATATATGTGGTTTTTAGTGAAACTTAGCCAATGATTATTTGGAAATCGTGAGATGCGGAACTCTGAGGAATTTCAAAGGCTCTTGAGTATGAAAATCAGCTAAGCAATCGATTATGATTCTGTCAGATTCAAAATGTGCCTTGGAAAGAATAAAAGACAGAAACTTAAAATTTGGCGGTAATTATTTAGTACATTGGTTGGTAAATGAAACATTAGCATTCAAAATTTTGGCGATTAGTGACCGTTAGTCGATTATTAACCAGAAATCGTGAGATTCGATCTGGTGTGATGTAGGTTTCGGAAAAACATTTTCTTTATCGTGTCGTTTCGATCTTTACTGAGATCATCTTCAGGACCTGTGATTTATAAAAAATGTTTAAATTTAACATATACATGTAGGATGTCGAAGAAAAACCGTCACATCCTACAGTCATTTCTACATAGTCCAATTTTTCAACAATTTGACGTTCCGTTCACTAATCCCTTTCTATATAATCCTGAAAGTACCCCTTTTCTCTTCGCATTGTCGGCCCCTTTCGCCTCAAAGAAGCCGACTTCTCATCTAAAAATGACTATCTATCCCCACCCCTTCAAAATCCAACGTATATAAAAATAAAACGGAAATATCTCACATTCACTTTCAACAGGACATGCAAGAATGGCACAATTAAGCAAAACAAGAACACTTTGACTGAGTAGAAATATTTTGAATTAAAAACAAAAAAAAATTTTTTTCGTTTTTTAAATTCACTTTTTTTCCACATCTTACAAGTATTTGTTCAATTTAAGCAATGTTTGTAAATCCCAGGCTCTGAAGGTGATTTCATTAAAGATCGAAACGTTGGCACGATAAAGAGATTGTTTTTTCTGAAATCTATGTCACACCAGACAGCATCTCACGATTTACGACCAATCATCGACTAACGGTCACTTAAGACCACACAAATCAAATTCATATTAATTTTTAATTAATTATACTTTTTTTCTTACGTCTTGATTGAGAAGAAAACGTTGCGCCATGACACTGGCACTCTCAACACGACACACAAGAATGTACACAACTACTCGGAAAACAAACACTTTGAGCTCTGAAGATGATCTCTATAAAGATCGAAACGTTGACACGATAAAGAAAACGTTTTTCTATATCCTACGTCACACCAGACCACATATCACGATCTTCAAATAATAAAAAAAAAATATAAACATATAATTTAAACTTCGTTTGTGAGTACTTATTAATTTTCCGGTAAAAGAGCACTTCGTGTTTTCCAATATCTTTTATATCTGTATAAGTCAATTTCCGATTTGAGCAAAGCAAGGGTAAAATGATCAACTGATTGATTTTATATTGCGACGGCGATGTAATTCAATTGGCATCATGACCTCCGAATTACCACCGCGAATAGGTCGCCCTAATGTGACATCGGTACACCAAGCCCTTTGTACTGCGCTGAAACATGCGTATATTAGCATTTAATCTGTTCCTAACCGAACCAATGGTATTGGGCCATCTTTAGCCGCGTCGATATAACGACACTACCAAACAATGTATATTCTACTGATTACATTAACTTTTGACGATTTTTGTCGTTAAATTGACATAATATTCAGACCTTGTAAGAAATTCGACGTTCTATGATCACAGGTCAGTCTGAGGACTCTATCTCTCTCACTCTTACTTCGTTTTTCTCTTGTTATTTTTATAAAATACTAATGTTTTATTTCATTCTTTGGTTTTGTGTATTGCTCCTTCTCTCACCCTCTCTCTCTCTCTCTCTCTCTCTCTCTCTCTCTCTCTCTCTCTCTCTCCC
>CM077100.1:19777133-19803843 GCA_039619505.1 Cimex hemipterus | reverse complement strand
TCTCTCTCTCTCTCTCTCTCTCTCTCTCTCTCTCTCTCTCTCTCTCTTCTTTCTATCGGTACGATCGTAATTTCCAGTGTTCAATGAGTTTTACCCCACCAAGTGCGACAGAAGCAAGCTTAGACGGTCGGAATGCTTGGCGATCGTTTCACTGACGACCCACCCCCAGTAAATTCATTCACAAAAAAATTAAACATTGACAACAGTGTGCATAGGTTACAGAAATGGTGAGAAATCGGAGTATTTGACATCACTCTATAAATAGTTAAATATTTACTAATTTTTTGTTTGTGGAGGTTCTTATATTCCGTCACAAACCCACTTATATAAGTCCAAAAATAAGAAAGGTAATAAACAGATTCATTCAACAAAGCATAATCACGCTGGAAGTAGTCTTAAAATATTTGTATGTTTCAGGTATTCAATTAGATTTTCGTTACAGTAATTGCCGTGCTTCAGTACTTTGAGACTCTTGGTTAGGCCACACTTTGTGGTGTGCGGTATTTCACACTACACTAGAATGTGTGTGAAAGTTACCTATGCGTGAGGGCAGTCCCGTTTGTAAGCCGGGTGTGGCCTTTTCGCAATCGAATCATTACCGATAATGCCTTTTTTTATTGTATGCATTTTTAATTATTGATTTATGTAATTTAATTGTTGTTTGTCGCTGCTTACATTCGTATTATACGTTCTTTGTACTAGAAATATAAAGAGATCAACCGAAGTTGTATATCATGATATGCACAAATGAAAAATGACGGATATAAATAATTAAGAAATAAGTTCATTAATATATAATTTTTTGGATGAATTTTTGTTCACTTTGTGAATATATTTCTCATGTGAGTAAATAATGCGAGGTGGAAAGGACATGTCCAGTAAGGGAACCTGGAAAAAATGTTGCGGTTAGTATTTAAATGTTTGGAGAGAGTTGGTTGGGGTAATCTAAAAGGGAACATTTCCTCATTAACTACAGAACCATTTTTGATCAAATTTGGGAGACATGTTTTTCTATTATTACACTCAAGTTTATCTCGAGCTTTTTTGAAACTTTTCCACTGAAAAAAAAATCCACAGTAAGCAAAACTTTGGAAAGTATTTTAGTAATATTTAAGAATTTATTTTCCCAATTGTTGTTATTTTCGGAAAAGCTCTCATGGACGTGTTTGAAGACGTTTTGTGTTAACGCATAAAAAGTTTGCAACGCACGTCTTATACGGGTTGGCAGATTTTGCCCGTTTTGTGTCAAAAAACGGTTCTTTTCAGGGCTGCTGTTTGTCTAACGCCGTTCCCCAAAAGTGACGTTTTTCGTTATTTAGCGTTTCCTATCGATTTTACGATGAACCTTTCGTAAGTAGAATTCTGTCTAATTTTGAACCTGCAATGTTATGGGTCTTTTCCTGGTATTTTATCTAATTTGGCACTGTGAAAATACGCCAAGGAAATAGCGATCGAGCCTGGACTAGATAGATTCAATAATTTTTTTAAACAACTTCCCGTTATCCTACTTTAAAAATTCTTGGACCACATTATCCAGGATATGTTATAGTTTTTTCAATCCAATAAAAATAGTTGTTTAGATTGACCCGTAACACTATGCCCGGGTCCTCTTGAACGACGCAAATGACATTTTCTGCCAGGTAAGTTCAAGTGAAAATAACTCGCCGCCGTTAAATTGGACCGTTAAACGACCCTTATTTGAAAATGGTTGGCGAAGGGGTGCGTACCACCTACAAAAGCTTTCGGGGAAGACGGAGCTCTACGACAATGGGGACGGTCAAAAGACAAAAGAAGCCGACATAGGATTCCTCCGAGTTTCCTTCCAGAATTGGAAATCCTCTCAACTTCTATCTTGCCAATTCAATCTTAATTCTCATCAACATTGTTATTTTATTCCTTGTCTCCCCTCGGAAAGAGCCTGAAGACGTGGGGGAGAAGAATACGAAGCAAAAAATAATTAGTCGTGAATTCATAAGTAAAAACAATTTCCGATTATGAATATTTAAAAAGAATATGTTATCCCGTCCCCTTGGGTTGCACCTGGTGCACATTATCTTCACTTTATTACGTTCCGTGAATACTATATAAATAAATAAAGTTTTAATTTTGTTTAACGACGATTTAGTAAGCTATAATAATTTAGCTTTCACAGCAATTATTATTATATTTTGATTATGGTGAAACACAATGTGTTACGTGTTAATCGCATTCTTAAAAAAGAAAATATTTCAGCTGCTGACGAACTTTCTAGGATAGTATTATTGCATAAAAAGTGAAAAAGCAGGTTAGAATATAAAACAAATGAAACTAGTTGTTATGACAAGTGGGAAAAAGAAAAAAAATTGCAGGAAAAGAACTAAAATTGTTCGACTAATGATCAGCATTTTAGAAAAAAATCATTGAGAAAACCTAAAATAATATCGAAACACTGGAACAAATATTTAAGGCTGAGTTATATAATGACAAATTAAACAGTACCTCTTGTAAATTTCTGATGGAGTATAATGTAGAAAAAATAAGGTTTTAGATATCCACGTTAGAGTTTATTCGAACCGGTTTAATTACTCTCCAGACGGGGATATTTATCATAGCTGGACAGAAAATCAAATTGTCCCGCCCTTCGAGCAGCTTTTGACAAGTACCGAATCAAAATGGCCGGAAAAGAAAGGAAAAAAGTAATTCACCGCATAGCTCTTTACGGAGGGCTAAGAGCTACTGAAACTTTCAACGATCTCACACTATGCCAAGGTTTATCCGTATACGGTGAAGGGGGAAAAAGTGCTAGATGCCTATACTTCGGGTTACGGGTTATTACTCGACATATCATATTATGAAAGTCTTCTACTATCCCTAAAAAGTTCTTGAAATTTTTATCTAAGAAGAATTTCTCCCTATACACAATACCGAATATTTAATGAAACCTTATTAACCCCATTAATGAGACATGTTCATTTTGTTTGGTGATTTTATTAATGAACATGATTATTGCCTTATATCAGTGTTGGGCAAAAATTAGTCATGTCTAATGATTAATGATTGATCACTCAGAACGTTAGTCATGATTAGTAGTAAGTGACTAATTTAGTCATTAGTCATGATATGTGATTGATGGCTAAATTAGTCATGACTAGTAATTAAATACGAACCATGACTAATTTAGTCAAAATATAGTTAGTCATGACTAAATTTCGATAACTCATATGCAATTGGGTACTAAAAAAAATTCTAACAAATTTATTTCATCAAAACGAAAATTTTTCAACACTTTATTTAACAAACATTAATCTTCCAATTATAAGTAAAACTACGCCATTATGAAAAGCCAAAAAAAATGATGATAATAATAATAAAAAAATAAAATAAATAATCTTAACACAAGCTACGTAATAAGACCCAGAATAACCTACAGATCAAGAATCTGGTGGAACAAAGCTCAACAAAAAGTGGCTACCCAAACATTAGGCAGCTTACAAAGACTAACAAACCTATGTATCACAGGGGCGATGAAAACAACCACTACAAACGCACTAGAAACCTTGCTAAACCTACCTCCACCAGAAATATTCATACAGGGAGAGGCTAGGAAAAGCTCCAAAAACAATTAAATTGGAAAGGAACCAAACAATTCGGGCACACAACCATAATCAACAAAATCAGACACCCATTACTAGAAATGGGGACTGACTACATGGTCCCGGAAACAATCTTCACGACCTCCTACAAAATCTCAACAGACTACAAAGGAGAGGAAGAACACAGGAGAACATCGGATACAATGATATGGTATACGGATGGCTCGAAAACAAATGAAGGGACCGGATCAGGTGTTTTCTGTACAAGCCCAAAATATGAGCAATCAAACTCACTAGGGAAGTACACCTCGGTCTTTCAAGCAGAAATACATGCTATCAATGCTTGTGCTCTGGAAAATCTTAAAAGAGGTTACACTGACAAAAAAATCCTCCTAAAATCAGACAGCCAAGCAGCTATTAAAGCACTGGCATGCAAAAGAATTACATCAAAACTAGTCAGGGAATGCATCCAAAAATCTCCAAAACCTGGATGAACACAACAAGGTAACGGTATCCTGGGTGCCAGGGCACAGGGGAATTTTGGGTAATGAGGAAGCAGACAGACTGGCCAGAGGAGGATCCGCAAGACCATACATAGGCCCCGAGCCTATCCTTGGGATATCCAAAACAAACGTAGAATCCTCCATCGCAGAATGGATCCAAGTAAAACAAAGAGAAAAATGGATAAACTCTAGCAGTGCTAGACACAGTAAACTCATGATAAAACAACCCTCATCAAAACTAGCAAAAACACTACTACAATTGGAGAGGGCAATTCTCAGAGGAGTGTAGGACTACAAACCGGCCACTGGCATCTGAGAAAACATCTTCAAAACATGGGCATATATAATAGTGATCCCATTTGCAGACTATGTAATGAGGAGGAAGAAACAGCCACTCAGCCAAAAACGACTCAGAGAACCACATTGAAGCAATAACAGTCAATGACTTGATACCTCTGAGAAAAGGTGTCTATTGACTAAACCAAGGAACTGGGAAGGTACAATAAGCCAGAAGGCTGCAGCGCCTGGGGTACATAAACCCCGTCTCCTGGTATCCTTTCCCACCATACCATACCATACCAACACAAGCTACGCTTTGAAATCTGCTTACATAATCGACTAATGAAAATAAATAGGATTATATAGACAGGGATAATTAGGGAAAGGACAGCCAAATTTTTGAAGACTGTGTAGAGACGTTCCATGTGTCAAATGTAAGGATTGTTTTATATGTTTTGTGTGATGTGATGATGACATCGATGTTATCGATATTGAATTTGATTAATGATATTGGCGTAGCTGCGACTGTGTCTGTTCTGAACTTGATGATGTGTTTATCCATGTTGATGTAAACCATTTCTATAAAATTAAGTTTATGTTTGTTTTGTTCTGTGTGTAATAATTTTGGATTGTTGAACTCGAAATTGTTGCTGTAGGATTTTGTTTGGTTTTTTTGCGGTGATAGATATATTTCTTATTATTCAGATACGTAAGTTAACGGACAATTTAAAAAATTGATTTTTATAAATTACATCACATTTATTTGCTATTGGTATGGGATCTTAAATTTTAGAGAAAAAAGTGTGAGAATGGTTTTATAGTTTTTGAAAGCTATTTTAAAATTGTCTGAAGAGGGAAACGTGTTTATTTTTTATGCAAATACGTCAGTTAAGCCAATTAACTATTTAATAGTTTTTTTATAAAAAATCTTATTGTATAAATATAACCTACGGGATGAGAGAACCGATAATAACGATAACAGATAATTTGATGAAAGCGGTGAAAAATTTTAACTGGGGGAAATTTTACATTTTCGTCCCGTTACATTACAGCCGACAGTTGTTAGACGAAGAAGGAAAACATATTTTTATCACAACCTCCTTTCTAACTAAGATGACCATTTAAATGTATGAAACCCTTGGAAGAATTCGTTCTTATCGTTTACGCTCATTACGGCAGATTTCGCTGGGAGGGAGAGAAAAAACCTGCATTAGAAGGGAAATTGTATTATTTAGAAAAGCTTGAATCGTTAAAACGTTTTAATCTTTAACTCTCTAACCCTATTTTCTTTCTCTAACACAAAGAAAAGATTTCCATTTGTTTTATTACATACGTCTTTTTTTTTACAAATAACACCAATGAACATATTACAATTAATTTAGGTTTTTAATTGAGATGGAAAAAGTTAATGGAACGAGCGGGATTCGAACCCACGACCTTCCGCTAGATACACGATCGAGGTCACGATAGCTCAAGCGGTAGAACAGCGGCGTATCTAGCCGAAGATCGTGGGTTCGAATCCCGCTCGTTCCATTAACTTTTTTTCGTCTCAACTAAAATCCTAAATTAATTGTAATGTATTAATTGGTCAAGCGGACCACGAAATTAGTGTATTTAATATATTATACATATTATTATCGAATTATTCAAAATATAATTCGGCTTTAGTTTCAACTCAACAGAAGACTTGAACAAAGCAGACGACTAGGACCAAAATCTGTGTCGACCATCAGCACTAAACTGACCTTATAGAAGATTTTACTGCCACCACTTTGGACATACGGTGTTGAACTGCGGGGTTCCGCCAAACCATCTAATATCCAGCGTATCCAGTCCACTCCTCAGACAAATCATCAAAGCTCCATTTCTCTGTCTCTAACCTCACTATCCACAAAGACCTCAACGTTCCTTTTGTCCATGAACTGATCCATTTCCGATCCAAAAATTTCATACCAACGTATCGATCCATCCTAACCCTACCGCTAGAGCACTCTCCACATATTCCCATCCCGAGAACCCAGCACGTCGCCTAAAACGACGATGGCCCCGAGACCTCCTTGCCCCTTAATATAATAAAATGAGTGGCTGGCTTCTCGTGGCATCCGTCCTCCGGGTGCAGCGCTGGTATCCGTGTTAGTGCCGTGACCGAGCGGTGAACAATATACATTGTGATCACATTTTTATTATGTACAAGTATGTATAGGCTGCAAATAAATAAAAAATAAATAAATGAAGTTTTAAATTAAATCTAGCAAACAGTAAACATGTTAGACCAAATCTAATTTCTCAATAGGTGACTATCAAAACAGACAATCAGTTAGTGATTAATTAAAAACGTCTTGTTTTTCAGCGTATAAGCGAAACACGAAAATGGGAATTTTTTAAATAAATAAATGTATTTATTAAAACTGGTCTCATTAGATCTACCATTAGTTTTACAATAATATTCCAAAATAAATAAATATTTACATTCTTATGGTACAACAATAAGATTTACATTTCACTTTTCATTTTTAACTACACAAGTTCATAGGGCTTTGTTCTTTTCAATCTTTTGACCGTGTTTCGGTTATGTAAGATTTTTTTTTTTTTGGTAATTGCATTATAGCCATCAACCATGTGACCCTCTTGCCGTGCGGCGCACAGAACGCGACCAACCACGTAAGAGTTTGGGCGCTTCCACATTCCCATGCTGGCTGAGGCGAGCCTAGTGTTTCCTGGCAAATCTTTGTATTTCCGCCGTGACCTAAGATCCCTATTTAAGTCATTATTCAGTGTGTACCGAGATGCATTGGCCATGTTATGTAAGATTTTATTTTGAAGTGTTTGTATGATTTTGATATTGCTCTGTTTGGTACAACCCCATAGTTGAATACCATATGTCCACGTAGGATTTATGACTGGTTTATATAATACTATTTTATTACATGTCCTGTCAACCAGTTCAGTTGCCTATACCTTAAAGTTAAACTTATTTCTATCATTTTCTTCTTCAAGCGTTCTTTCCAGCTCAGCTTGGCATCTAAGGTCATTCCCAGATATTTTGCTGTATTTCTGTATGGTATAGTAGTTCCATCGATTGTGATTGACGGAATGTGGTCCACCATTTTGTTTGTAAAGATTAGATGTTTAGCTTGATTTTCCTTTTTTTTTTTTTTTTTTTTGTCCATTCTTTTATCTTATTACATTCATTTTGGAGGATTTTGGTTGCATGGGTGGTAGCCTGTGCTAGTGTTATCACCGCTGGGTCAACTGCAAACGGTGCAATTTTTACTCTTTCTATTTTTGGAATATCACTGGTGTATAAGAAGTAAAGCAGTGGACCTAACATGCTACCTTGTGGCACTCCTGCATTTAATGTTTTTAAGTTTGAATATTGATCTTCTTGTTTGACTCTGTCAGTTAGGTAGGGACTGATAATATGGACGTACTGCTTTGGCAGCATACCTTTTAGTTTCTTGATGAGTCCTTCATGCCAGACCTTTTCAAAAGGTTGTGAGACAGCAATGAAGATAGAAGAACAAATTTGTTTTTCTCCAAGAGATTTTCTGTTACGTCCGTTACTCGGTGAATTTGCTCTATTGCTAAATATCTTGTTCGGAATCCAAATTGGTGGTCAGGAATGATTTTATTTTTTATCTACGATGTGTTTCATTCGTTTTAATAATAACTTTTCGAAGAGTTCGAACAAAAATGCGAAGGAAAATAATAAAAATTCAGCTTTGTCATGATTTACGCATTTCAATTTACTTCGAGAATTTTTAGATAAATTTTCTTAAGTGATGCAAAAAAGTAATTTTCAAATTTGGCCTGTAGGCGGCGTTGGCCGCAATGGGCTTTGACTCGGCCACACGCTCAAGGTGAACGTGCCGGGATCGAATCCAGCGGCCCAAAGCTTAAAAATGGGCCTTCTGTGGCACCAACCCCATGCTTCCCTGGGGTCCTGTGGGCCCATACGTCCCCAATAACAATTACTCTTTAAGATTTTGAAATTTCTATTTAAAAAAACAAAAAAAAAACAATGTAAAATAACTGTATTTTACTTTTTGAAGCATCACTTTTTTTCTTATGCTCTATTTTATAGCAAAGAATGTTTTTGTTTACTTTGTATTATTTATTATAATTGTCCAAATCGTAGTGGACTTTTAAAGCAATATTTGTAATCGAAAATTTGTATTTTTAGGAATTAAATGTTTATTTTACACTGGTGGTGTGACGTTTGATAATTTAATTGGACTTGCTTAAAGGTCATAAGTTGGGGCCACATTTATGTAACCGCCATGTCTGTCATTATTTAAATAACTAAGAAAATCTCATCTAAAATTTACATTAGAACTTGACTACTCGTAAAAGTTTATTTTCTCAGTTGTTTCGCGATTCGCTGGTTTAAAGTTACTTAAGCTTAACTTAACATTTAACGAGTCTCACAAGGTTTTTAATGTTCTTTCCATTGGTATAATCCATTTTAGAGTTGGATTAATTTTTGATATAAATACAAGGGCATTATGGGAAAAAGTTGTGAACTAAACTGAAAAGTTAATAACTCGGATTTTGTACATATGAGACATATCAGGATGATTATCTGAAATTCTGTCGCCTGTTTACAAAACACATTGGGGTTGAAAATCCTATGGAATTCATTTTTGTTTAAACCTCTTAGAATCTCGATTTTTCAATTTTCTGTTCTAAAGTGATAGATAAATATTTTTGGTACTGTAAATACTGACAGACATGGCGCTTGGAGAAAATTTGCACCTACTAATGCGCAACATGTTATGTTCTAGCTATGAATTATCGTCAGTGCGAACTTGGCGGTTAATTGTAAAAAAGTGTAAAAAAATTCAAACCTTAATTTTTTTTGCGATAAGGTTTGAAAATAGTCATTACGATTTTGTTTTTAACTTCGGCACTTCTGTTAAGAAATAATGAAAATAGTACAAAGTATACAAAAAAGGCAGTTTGGTACAAAATTGAAGATAAAAAAAGTTTAAGGGCGGCAAAATATATCAAGCCTCAATCAGGTTTGCATTATCCAAGAAGGTATTTTTGAACATTTAATTTTTTATTAATGTCTCACAAGTTTTCGATTGAATCTGGCTGATTTTGATCAGGGAACTCAAGTGAACCCTACCCCGTTTACACGCTTCTTTATCCGTTAATCCAACCTGGCCGACGGGCAAGGGTAAGATCACACTCCTTTGTTCAAGGTTTGCACGGGCGTCCCTCAGGGTACTGTCGTAGGCCCGCTACTGTGTACTGTATAAAGTGCTGCCCTAACATACGCTGATGACACTGCATTTCTTCTTCTAACTCCGACCCTTCCAGACATAACGTTTCTTTGGAGAAGGTCAAAAAATGTCAAACATTAAACACAACACAGTCCCAAAATATAATCCTCGTTACGTCACACTATATATTGTCTATTATAACTTTCCCCTTTCTGCAAAAAACGTCATCCGCTATCTAAGAATATATCTAGACAAACGGCTTCAGGAATTTAAAAGGCTTATTACTCAAAATATATATACAACCTCGAATAAAATTGTGAATCCAACTTTGGACTTTTGAATCCAATTTGAACTGACGGATAATCTCCTGAAGTATTGACGACTGTGCACGGGAATCCTGTACAAATCTGTACCACTTGTCAACTAATTTGATTTTAAATCATCAACGTCTTTTGTTTAAAATATGAATCGATGATAATCTACTAGAAAAAATCGTTTAAAGCAAAAGAGAAAAATTCGGAGGTACAATCATTCCGTAGAAAGCTTTGGTTACTTAAAATCTGCTGTTCTTTTTAATTTGTTGTACATGAAATCCATATGTTTTGATTGTTGTAATTAAATAAAGGCGAGGTATTTACTAATGGTTAGTGGTCAATTAATGGGAGTAATCAAGAGGGACCGGCACACAGTGTTAACAGCCGAATAACAATTAGCCACCTTCGGCACTGCTTGTCAAATTGATAATATACCGTGAGAATATCCAGAGGAAATTTAATTTTAAGCCGTGACAGTCACGCAGAGCTGCCGGAGAATTCTCCTTTTCCGTATAATATTCCAAACAGTACATATAATGAATACTTAATGAATATGTGTTCGGGTTGCCGCGGCAAAGGGGCGGGAATGATGTAACCGCTTCGTTAAGATGTTCGCAGGTGGCCCTCCCTCGTTATTAAACCAACACGCTCCTTATTGAAAATAACTGGAAATAAATGAGAAAGAATTAAAGTGTAAAGGGAAGAAATCCGAGAGAACGGTCGTTTTATACTTGAAGAGAAGTCTCATTTTAGTTACCATTGGTGATTTGAACGTTTATGTAACATTCATTGCTCATAATAGACAACTAAAGCTTAAGTAGCTCATTTGTAGATGAAAATTTTCTGTAATCTTCATATCTGTCAGTGTGCACTAAAAAAAACTACCTTCAACTTTAGACAAGAACTTTAAAAATTCCTACCACTTTATATTCTAACTTATTTTGTATTTTGTTTTCTTAACCCTTGAATGGCACCTTGATTTCCATCAACGCTGCTGGCACAGTATAACCAAGTTTGTAAAACTTAGTAAAAAAATTCCAGACAAACTTTAATACTTTTTTTCAAATTATAAATGATCCTTTAGAACGATAGGGTTGGAAAAATAAACAAAATCAACCAATTATAACAAACAAATAAATTGGAAAAAAGTGAATAAAGTAATTGGAAAACTATTGTTTTCAAAACATTAGGGGTATTCAGGATATCTGTAAGATGTGAACTCGTGTTAACTCAAATAAAGAAATGTCCAGTAAGATCGCGAATGCCCCTTCCTTATCTTAGCATGCTAATCCTTAATTTTTCCCCAGGCTGCACGTGGCGACTGGTAGAACCAAAAATAAAGCTATAACAGTCCTCGAAGGCTTGTTTTGCTTTTCTTTTCTTCTAATTTCTAAAATACCAAAAGTAAATAAAAAAGTAAAATTAATCAACTCTTTCATTCAAAATGCTATCTATGCATTCGAAAAGTACTGACAAATGGCACGCTTCAATTCCTGCCGACATACCTAACTTGTATCTTAACGTTTAACAACCTACAACTTTTTCGGATGGGGAATGTATTTTTTATGAATGAGAGAATGACAGATCAGAAACTAACAAAAAAATCTGTTGGTCAGATTTAATTAACGCGTATTTAAGAATAAAAATCGGTTTAAACAAAAAACAGCTGTTAAATTCATGGCCGCCATGTTGGTTACGTACGCCCTAACGGCTACCAATTTGACTACATTTTCGACCTACCACCTGACTCTAGCCCTGGCCTGTTAGATGGAGCAATGTTAACTGGCCAAGTTTTACAAGTTTACCTCATTATTTTTCTGAACCTAACACGACCTAACAGACTTAACAGGGTTAGCACAAAGATCGTGAATACCCCTATTAACTAAAACTCTAGTAAACATTATCTGACGTTAAAATCATGAAGAAACCATGAGTTTCCAAAACGAGAGAGTAGTTACTATGTGGAGAAAAGCCACCACATCCACATCCTAAACGTGCGTGTCGGATACTCAGACCATTCGGGAGTCTCGCTCCCCTGATAATGTCTGATAATATTAATCTGTCAAAAAAAAAAAAGGCTTGATATCAAACAACCTGTTGTGTATCAAAGACGAGGGCTTAGCCCACTTTCCATTTTTCATACCATAATCATTTAAAAAACAATAGTAATACTCTAACAACTTTATCACCCTAATGAAAATACAGATAACTAAATGCGTAGAAGTGTCAAAAGCGACGGAACATATCCCATGCAATTGCTCTGGAATAGCAAGCAAAAAGGTAAGGTCTATGTGAAAACTTTTCTTCAACCTCGCAAATCCTAATACCGTTAAGTTGTTAAAACATCCTTAGGCCTTCATACGTAGATAAAAGTTACGATGCCCTCAGGAAAGTATTTTATATTAGGTTGTGTCGTAGGTGCCTCGACGACTCGTCTTAAATTAGACGATACAAAACAGTGTTCCATGGTCAATTAAAGAAAATATGAATTGAGAAAGTATACATATTACCATGTTAGTCGTTACCGTCGAATTTTACCGTTTTCGTCGTAAATAGTCGACATTTTCCGAGCAAATCGTTAGGAATCACGCACGTCCATTGGGGAAAAAACCGCGACATGGTTGTAGTAATAACGGCTTTTACCGAAAATAATACGCCTGCTTAATATTAATCAACCTCCGCCTGGTTTAGATATACAAATAAAGCTATCGCTCGTATTAAATTAAACCTCCAGCCTGATTTTTGAATAATTTACCCATGTTATGAATAATATGTATGTCCATTATGATTCAATCTATGAGACTTTACGCTTGTTTTGTTCCTAAAATACACATACATCACGCGCGGAAGTTATTGTCCTTTATGACAACCTATTGAACCAAAAAGAAAAGTTGTTATTTGTGTTCATTTTGCTTCTCATGTTGCATACAAACCATCACCCTCTAATTATCCCTATATTATAGAACTTTACATTTACCAACTCACTGTTTTGTTTTACAAAGGAAAAAAGAACGCTTTACATATTTAATAGTCACTCCCTGAATCTCTGGGAAATGTCAGCAATCAGTCGCTAGGTTCCTAAATAAATCACATGCTCCTAATGGAACAGGATGCTTTAATGATCTAAATCAGACAGGGGGAATTGAAATGTGAGCTCTTCGACGCTTTTGAGAAAATATCCTCTTAGACAAAATTGCCAAATTCTAATCCTTCTTTCACGAGGTTTACAATATGATTTAATTTGCATCCCAGCTCATTCTTTGGCACTGTATATAATTTGTTTTTTCGAAACACCTAGCCTTCTTTTACACGCTTCAAATATAAAAATCAAGCCTATAAAAAGGAAAACCATGATTGGACCAAAGATCCCCGGAAGACACCGGGCGTAGGTCAGATCCTTTTTGACAATCAACCTTTCAACTATCCCTAAATGCCTTAAGGGCAACCTAAGATAACCTAGACGACAATGCGACTGGTGTCGTACCAAGCTAAACGAACAAAAGAGCCGGCACGTGACGTTAAAACTTAGATGAAATACCCACCCTCCTGGGCACATGGTAAGGTTCCCCCAACCAACCAAATCCGCTTGTCAAGACTTACCGGAACAAACACAAAAGACAAGAACGAAAATACGGAACACTCCCAAATCCGCAGTGAATATGCACAATTAACAGTGAATAAGGCACTAATTAGAACGATTTTGACGTAGTAAAACCAAACAAAGACTCTTTCTCATCGTCCTTTTTACGTTACTAACCAAACCATTCATCAAGACCTAGGCATCCCCTTCGTGATCGACTTGATTCAAACACGATTCCTCAACTTCCACTTCAAGCTCTTCATCCAAACCAATCCACTAGCTCAAGGCGTCTTTTCAACTGCCCACCCTAACGATCTTCCAAGCCACTTAAACAGACAGTGGCCACGTGGCCGCCTAGCAATCCTAAATTAATCAACCAACAATCCTAAAGGCAGAGGGTTCCAACAATGACCGGCTCTTCTCCCCGAGATCTTTGATTGTTCATTCTATCACATTGTTAAATCAATAAATTTTGTACAGAAAGCAGAAGGTTTATATTAAAAAGAGACCGAACACGAGCCTTAATTATGCCACTAAATTTAAATTTTCGAAAAAAAGTTACCTTGTTGTTCTTTTTGATAAATGATTTTTTAGCAGTTTTCTCTCAATAAGGCTAAAAAGTCTCGATTGTTTTATAGATTAATTATTCAATTGCATTACAAAAAATATTCAGTTGGGTCCAAATACCTTTGCTGTTCAACAGGCAGATGACATGATTATTAATAATTCACTCGAGAAACATGTCTTTTACAACACAGCAATGACAACTGCAAGAAAGTAATCAAATATTTGAAACAAATAAATGCATATTTTCGCCTTCAATGCTGCTCCACACGTGTTTTCGTTTTCCCTTCCTGAAGTGAGTGCATTTATTGGCGAGAATGTGTGACTGTATGGGTGGGTAGTGGTAGGAATATCGAGTACCCCACGGACCACCAAACTAAAATAGATATCTCTTTGTGAGTTTTGAGTAGAATGAATGTATTTATTGACGCGAAAGTGAGTGTGTATAGGTGGGTTGTGCAGGAATATCGAGTAGTCCACAGACTCACCAATTTAGGTTAGTATTAGGCTATAATATATGTTACAGTGAATGGGTGGATGCCCTGTTGTAGAATAAATGCGCCAGTGGCTCCGCATTTTTTAAAATTTGTAAATACAGAATGATTGGTTACTGCTTGAGTGAATGTATTTATTAGTGCGATAGTAGTGTATGCATGGGTGGGTCTATGGTGGAATATCAAGTACCCCATAAACCCACCTCCTAGGATAATAAGTTAGATTAATTGTAATTTTAATTAACATATTGTATGGATGTATTTATTAGCGTGAACGAAGAATATCTTCAGAGGAATATCGAGTACTCTGAAACCCGCGCATAGGCTAGGATTGAATGTTAGTGAATGGGTTAGTTTCAGAACCTTTTCACCACGTGTGGAGGGGGGTAAAATTCGAAAAAATAACGTTGAAATTGGTAAAACGTAAAACGTGAGATGGAAGAAATGTGGAGTGCTGGCAACAGCCCAGCCAAAATTATAACAATAAAATATTATATTTGAAACAAAACTGTCTGACGTGTTTTTTTTTATGAGAGTATTTCAACTACGAGGTTATAAGGTATTGTCGCAACATCTGAGGTCATAACGACCCTCGGGGTGCCGGTGTTTTTTAAACAATCACATTTGCATGTACGACTGGTTTGAATTTAGGCACTCTGGATTCGAACCGGGGACCTTGCAGTGACATCGTCTAAAAGTACGTATTCCACTAACGTTCTCCGTCGCCATTTCAATTGTCGTCGAGAATCAAAACCGATTACACGTCATTTGGTATAAGGCAAAAGGAGAGAAAACTCATATGGTGAGGTTGAGATGGAGAGTTGATGTCCGAGTGAATCGAGGTCACGATAGCTCAGGTGGTAAAGCAGCGACGTATCTAGCCGAATGTCGTGGGTTCGAATCCCCCTCGTGCCATTAACTTTTTTTCATATCAACTAAAAACCGTAATTAATTGTCATATATTAATTGGTCGAGTGGACCACGAAAATAGTGAATAGTGTGGAAAGTTGTCTCGTGGACGATCAACGACGACGACCTTGCTTACATTTCAAAAATATTCTCTTTAAGAATTTAATGAACAAGCTCTGATCGATGCGCAACGATTTTGGAAAATCGTTATAGAGGTTGAATCATAATATATAATAAACTAAAGAGCATCATATAGATTTTTTTTTAATTCCCGACATTCAAATCGAACTAAAATGGGACATTTCCTGGCAACTTAAATAATTTCCTTTTTCAAAATGTCCCTCGCTGATAACATTTGACGCTAGTTAGGTGGAAAATATGCAGTTTTTAATATATGAAAATATTATATAAATGAAAGGCTTAAATCATTACCTGTTTTAATATCAGTTCAGAATTAGTTGAATTAGTTAAGTGTACTGACTTTTTGTCATTTAAACTTAGTAACGTAACTACAAATCAAAATGTCCACTTCATTACACTTAACTTAGGGATACGGATTAGTTAATATTTTCGAAAATTTTAATAATAAACTATCGTAAACCAATAAAGATCACCAGCATCTAAACCTAGAATAGAAGATCCGTCCAATAAACAGCAGATAGTTTTATTTTTATTTAATTTTTTTACTTGGCACTTTTACTTGGTATACGAGTTTAGAAAACAAAACCTGAAGTACAATCTGAAAAAATGCAGTAAAATCAAGCACTGAAGGATTTACCTGAAATATGATCTTGATGGTTTCCCGACACCCCTTCATCGTCATTCCCCCTCACCGTTTTTCTAATATTGTCTCTCTCTCTAAAGGGCGTGTTTTTTTTATCAGGCACTCTTGTTGCGATTCATAATGGCAAATGAGATGTAAAGACGGTCGGGGTGCATAATTGAATATGGGATTAGTCAGTGTAAACACTAATGTAAATTATATAAGCAAAATCCTCAAATAAGGATTAACCGATGTTTTTATGTATAAGGGCATTTGTTACAACCTTGTATAATATTGTATATCAGCTTCCAGCATTCTTTGGACCAGTGTAATTATTTGGTAACATTTAACTTTTTATCATTCTACGACCTGATATACAAAATAAGCCACGGTCCCGATAAAAAAAGTTCCACATTATAAAATGAACGATAAAAGTTGGAACATTGCTAACGGCAGGCACATTTCTAACAGGGCCAACGATTAATACCTCAACTGCTAATGAGACGTGGGCAAAGTTTTTGCACGTTTATAATCCGTTGTTCAAGCACGAGCTCCAGAACTTGAAACTAGATTTCCCAACCGGTCGGAAATTAAATCATCACATGAATGTGTCACAGGCCAATTCCAACCACGGACTGGTAAGTAAGTTAGAGCTTGTCAGCTGTAAACGCACCCGCATTCTTACACGTCCTAGCCATTATTTCGATTTGCATCCTGGGCAGGGATCGCGAGAAGTGAGGCGAGAAAGGAAATTCTGAGAAATTAGAGACGTATGACATATTATTATACATATTAGATTTGGAAGCAAATTACTGAATTCAGTCCCACTCATTTTTTTTAAAACTTTTTATATATTTTTTTCGTAGTGTAGAAATACACTTCTATATCACTACTTGAATAGCTATCGACTTTCAAAAGTCCAACTGCTAACCGATGCATAGTTCCACGGAAAACAAACTTCTCGAATTTTTATTGTCTTATAAAAAATAAAACCAAGAACCTTAAGAAAGATACGACATTAGCCACAATTTTTAAATTATATGGCATGAAAAAGATTTAGCCATTATATCACAACGAAATTACACATGCCCATAGAGTGAAAGGAGATATGAGCTGATCCAAAGCTTCGGTTATTCTCAACTGTTTTTTTTGTTTTTTTTTTCCATGAGATATCCCTCTCAAAAATAGTAGTGTATATCAGGAGTAAGATGAAAGATCGTGTTTTTTAATTAATTAATTAATTTTTTTATACGAGGGTTCGTCCCAGCAGAGGTCATATAAACGCTCAGTGTGCCGGTGTTTTTGAAAAAAAAAGACTATTTGTAAGTCTATCGGGTTCTAATGCAGGGCCGCTGGATTCGAACCCGGGACCTTTACCTTACAGTGATGAGCGCTGTAACAAAGCTTAAACCGTTGTGGCCACCGACCCCCCTCCCCACAAATAACCTGTATTCTTTGAGTTTTTCTGTAAATTAATTATAAATGCACTAATTTCCTGGCCCGCTTGACCAATTAATTAAGGTTTCTAGATAAAAAGTCAATGAAACGAGCGGGATTCGAACCCACGATCTTACGCTAGATACGCCACTGCTCTACCACTGGGTATAGGATTCCAACGAAGAACCTTTAGACTGGCGAATACGAGCCACACGCCCTACCTCTTCGACACGCCGGTCCTCTCAATCTATTAATCCCTCCTTTTCAGTTTTTCTTAAAAATTACCCTGCCTATAACTTGTTCGTTGTAATATTTGTTTCAGATCCGATTTTGCTCTTTTTCTTGTAATCTAACGGTCTTGATAAATAAGGAAATTTACATATTTGAGGGTCATTGAACAAAGTTTTATTACTAAAATGTTTCGAAGTACGTCTGGGGTTGAGATAGTAAGTTGATGTCTATGCCTACCATAAACTGTACCTTATTTATACTTCAATTAATTAAGGTTTTTAGTCTAGTTAAAAAAATCAGTGTCACGAGCGGGATTCGAAACAAACGACCCTAGGCGAAATACGCCACTGCTCTACCATTTGACTTCAATCCTGTCGGTCACAAAAAAAAAAAAAAAAAAAAATGGCTAAAAGGAGGGAAAATTCGAAAGTTGGGGTTGAGATGGGAAGTTAATGTCCGAATGGATCGAGATCACGATAGCTCAAGTGGTAGAGCAGCGGCCGTGGGTTCGAATCCCGCTCGTGCCATTAACTTTTTTTCATCTCAACTTGAAACCTTAATTAATTGTAATGTGTCAATTGGTCAAACGGACCACTAAATTAGTGAATTGGTCTGGAAGTAGATTCCGTTTCAGTGTAAACATATGTTTAATTTCATTTTGATCGTAAATTACAAAAACGGGACTGCGAGAACTGATCGCTCAACTCTGCACATGTGTGAATATGTGTACATATTTGTGTGGTTATGGGTCTATATAAATCCAAATCCAAATCTTCCGGTGATTGTAAGGGCCGTTTATATAAAAGCAAGATCAATTCAATATTATGGAAAATTATTTACAAGCTTAGTTAATATTTTATGAAAAAACACCTTTAAATTAGTAGGGTTTGAATTAAATAACACTATGTTAACCCAGGAATAAAACGTAGTGGGTGGGTCAAAGGTATTATTCTTTTATTTCTTAATTGGTGAGCCCATTTAGAAGAAAGGATTGAAGGTTGGCTAACTGCCTACCATAACGATAGCCACTAATCTTGTTGTCCGGGGGAAGACTCCAATAGACAAAGAAAGTGAACAAAAGGTAGACATTAGCCCTAGATTGTCCTTTCTTCTACCTTACATTTTCACCTGGAATCCCTTCAATCTGTAAGAGCTCTTTTTACTGTCATTCTTACTTTAGATAATTTATTTTTATTCTCGGTGAAATGGCCGACCTATTGGATAATTGCCGGCACTTCTTGATGATTTATTCGCCAGAAACTCTGTCCGGTTTTATGTGAGACTATAGAGAGGAGTTTTTCTTTGAGTTTTCATTGTATTTTTGAAAATTTCTCTTTTTGGCACAATTACTTCGAAACGTACATTTGCTACACTCTTGTAATGACTTCAACTTTACTACGTTCCATAATAACAATGAAAATCGTAACGTACAATGGCATCAAACAAAGAGAAGCTACAGACGTGGCGATTTCGAAGTTTAAAAATATTGACCAAAGAACGTCATTGCTAATGTGACCTAGGAACCAAGAAAAAATATCTAACTATTGGGTTGTCCGGAAAATAATGCAGGATTTTGGTATTAAACAAAAAAAAGAAACTAGTTACTTTAAAGCAATGTTCTTTAATCAAAATAATTTCCCATACTCTCAATACATTTCTCCCAACGTGTTGGTAACTTATTAATTCCGTCTGAGTAGAATTCAGAATTTTTAGAATTGATAAAGTCAATAAATGCATTTTCCAGTTCCGTTTGATTTTTGAATATTATGTGTTGTAAGTAGTGGTCCAGGTGTCTAAAAAAATGGTAGTCAGTAGGCGAGAGGTCCGGAGAGTAGGGTGGGTGAGGCAAAGTTTCATAGCCAAGCTCCAATAATTTTTGTGACGTTACACGTGACACATGTGGTCGAGCGTTGTCATGCAACAAAATGGGCCCTTTCCGATTTCACTTTTCCAATCGCCTTGAGGTAGTCAGCGACGGTAGTTTTACTGACTTTGAGTTGCTCTGCAAGTTCTCGAACAGTTGTTTTGGGGTTTTCTTCCACCACTGATCGCAGAACATCATCATTAAGAGAGGAAGGCCTTCCACGACCTTCTTCATCTTCAAGGCTGAAATCTCCCTCCCGAAATTTTTTAAACCACCTTTGCACAGTGCACTCATTAACACAACCCTCGCCCCAGACTTGGTTAATGTTTCTAGCCGTTTGGGCTCCGCTTCGGCCGAGTTTAAACTCGTAAAAGAAAATCGTACGAAATTCTCGCTTTGACATTATAAGGATGACTGAATTATTTCCAAGTAGCGGAATGCTACAGAAGTAAACAAACAATATCATTTGGAAGAGGATTAATAAGTGTTGACATTCATACAAATGAGTAATCCTGTAAACGTAAACAGAATATTTTATATAGATTTTTTTTAATGAAAACTTAAAATCCTGCATTATTTTCCGGACAACCCAATATTAAAATTAATACAAAGTAAATAGATTCTCTATGTTTCGTGGTCCACTTGGCCAATTAATATCATTCAATTAATTAAGGTTTTAAGTTGAGATAAAAATTCCGGGTTCGAATCCTGCTCGTGACACTGACTTTTTTTTAAACTCAACTTAAAACCTTAATTAATACAAAGTAAATAGTTTTTTCAAACGACTTATTATTCTTTTGGTTTGCATATATTTCAAAGTTATTACATATTGGTCGATTTATTTTGTTAGCTAGGTTAAGACAATACTACGTATTATTAAATGAAATTAAATGCAGATTAAAATGTGACTAAAAACAAAAGCAGCTTTCAGTAAATTATGATTAAAAAATCATTTTGAAAAAACAACTTTTCATTCATTTTTGATATCCTTTAAAGCCTTTAATATAAATTTTTATAATAAACAAAAAATTGACATTTTAGGGTTCAGGCAGTTCAAAGTAAAAAAATCATAACTGCTATGCATTTCATTTAAATTGAACGTTATTACAACATTCAATTAAATATCCTTTCTGTAGTTTATGTTGAGATGAAAAAGTTACTGTCACGAGCAGGATTCGAACCCACGACTTTCCGCTCAATACGCACTGCTCTAACCAGTATTTTGCTCAGTTCAAATGGTTAGAGTAGCGGTCTATGGAGCCGAAGGTCCTGGGTTCGAATCTCGCTCGTGACAATAAATTTTTTATTTCAAACACGGCTTTAGATGAAAAGAATAATTAATTGACAAAATTAAATAAGTTAATTATGGCTTCACACATTTACATGTTATTACAGCCATTGGAAAACTGCGTCTTTCTTTTTTCTATCTGTATCGAATTTTTTTTTAAATATAAGTAATATATATATATATTTAAATATAGGCATGTAAAAAAATAAGAAATAAAAAAAATAACTCAACCCTCTTACTTTATATCTCCCGTTGTGATCTATTCTTGAAGGCTAGGAAAACGCCATTCAGTGTGTGTTGAACTGTTCGAAACTAATATAACAATTCATACTGTGGCCTTTGCAAAGTGTTCAACATTATTGCGATTGAGAAAAAAATTGCGTTGAAGCCTAAAAAGTTTAAAAAACAAAATACTATTGTGATTTTTCCAAAATATTATTTTCAGACATTTCTATCATTGCAAATGAGAACATCAACATTGGTTCATGCTGCAAACATTTTTTAATTTCGTTCAGTCACGATATGATAATGGCATTACACCGTACAATCGTGTTTGCCATTATTTTTTCTTTATACTAGAGTGCAATAATTTGTTATTAAAAAAATTAAATAATAGAAAAACTTTTATATTTAATTTTATGAAAGTTTCCATTGTAATTGTAATTAAGTTTAGTACGGATTTCATGTACTCGATTATTTTTTAAAATCTAAAACTACATAAATTTAAAAGAAAAAATTATTTAATTTTATATTTTCTGTTATATAATTTTCAATTTTTAATGTAATTAATTGTCATGTGGTCTTCTAGAAGCCAAAATTGAAAAAAAAAGCCCATTTGTAAGTCTGTCGGGTTCTAATGCAGGGCCGCTGGATTCGAACCCGGGACCTTT
Source organism: Cimex hemipterus (assembly GCA_039619505.1). Taxonomy (NCBI): domain Eukaryota; kingdom Metazoa; phylum Arthropoda; class Insecta; order Hemiptera; family Cimicidae; genus Cimex; species Cimex hemipterus. The sequence goes on along the minus strand of CM077100.1, from coordinate 19,781,927 downwards.
AACTTACAGTGATGAGCGCCGTGACAAACCTTAAACCGTTGCGGCCACCGACAAATAATCTGAATTCTTTGAGTTTTTCTGTAAATTAATTGTAAATTCCTGGCCCGCTTAACCAATTAATTGAGGTTTCTAGTTGAGATAAAAAGTCAATGACACGACTTGAGCTATACTGACCTCGAACTTCTAGGTCACCAGGGTCTTCTAGGAGCCCAATTATTTAATGTTAAAAATAATTAAAAATATACAGGAATTTTATTTTACATTGTTACATTTGAAGCACATGAAAATTAATTCAAATTGAAATTAAAGGAAATACAAAATTAAATATAAAAACAAATCGGTTTAATATTGATTCGTGACTTTTTTAATATAAAATGATTTGATAAAATAATTGTTTTGTATTTTTACTTAATTAGCTAATAATTAAATTTTATAAAAATTGATGAATAAGCAGAATTTTAGTTTTCATTCTTTTTATTTCATACAATCTCCTAAATATTTTAATGCTTTAAAGATGAGGTTAATATGTAATGAAAACGTCTTAATTTGAATATAAAAACATTCATTTGTATGTTATGGGGAGGATCGACCATTTTTTTTTTCTTCAGTAAAAATGATAAATGATGGAGTGAGTGTGGTGTTCAATCCTTTTTAAACGGATAGTTCCTACTCACAGTAAGTGGAGGGCTTTATGATCCTCGAGTCATTACGGACTTGAATGACCTTACAAACTTATGCAAACCATTCGCCGAGGTTTCGCGACATATTGTCCCATTATCAGGGCCTGTATTGACCAAAAAATATCGACACATTAATGAGCAAGTTTCACCCTCAAAAATTAACAAATCAATCTGGTTCAATTCCCACTGTTTGAAATTAAATCAAACCCCGAAATTCGTTCTTGCTAAATTAAATATTAATAACTGCTCGACACTTGCTGTGAATAGGAACTATCTTTTTAAAAAGGAGTTTTTTCAACGTTGAACACGATCGGGTATATGGACTTGAATGAGTTTACACAATTATGTAAAAATTTCGTCGAGCTTTGGTGACAAATAGTCGCATCATCAGGCCCTGTATTGATGGAAAAACAATACATTAAACTTTGGAATTACAATGTTTTTAATGGGCATTTATATATTCAAGTTTACTTACACTCCTGCTGAATTATTTATACATAAAGAAATACAACTATTTTGATTCATTTCACCGAACATTTCGACCATTGTGTGCTATTCGGCAAGATTCTTCAATAACAAAGGAAAATAAAACATGCGGGAAATTAACCTCTTTTTCTCACGAAGAAAGGAAAAAACCCGTGAGGGTTAAGGTGTTTTTTTTTCTCTCTTTTTACCTGTTTTTTTTTTTTTTTTTTTTTTTTTTTTTAAGTTAATGGACTACAGTTGATTACGAGAAATTTAAATTAAATAATCTGTCTCCCCTAGACAGAGAGACCTCGAGAGAGACAAACTATTTTTTAAAAAAATTTGTAATTCCAAAGTTCAATTTATTGATGTTTTTTGATCTGTACATGCCCTGATGCGACTATGTGTCACGAAATTTCGGCGAATTGTTTGCATAAGTTTGTAACTACATTCAAGATCATAAACCTGATCCTCTTCAACATTAGTTTGTAGTTAAAAAATGTTTATTTGAATTTAAAAAGGGTTAATTTAAAATTAAACAAAGTTTAAGTCGAAAAGGGTAAATTTGACTGAAAAAATAACTTTGAAAATTCTTCGCATCGTCTTCTAAGTCAAATAGTGAGTGGCGGGTTATAAAATAAGTTCAATGATTTTATTATACCATCGTTTCATCTCTATCAGCGAACACAATATCGAATTGATTCAGATTTATTCACGTACATACTCGTATAAAGTCGAAAGAAAGAAAGAACAGTTTCCACTTCATATTCTAATCAGTATATCAAACTCCTATTTGGAAAATACTTCTAGATATCGATTTACAGGATTGAATTTTATATACAGGGGAAGGTCCGTGGTTTGGAAAGAGGGTTAGATCTCAGTATCACTTACTCTATATGCATTTAGTTATTTGTATGCCACCCCTCTGTTCCTAAAGGCATAAGTATAAGATTTTTATCGTATTAATAAAGCATAAGGCAACATTCTACGGGATCGTATTTGAATAAAGTTCCCTTTTCCCCCTTGCCGTCGATCTGGCTTTTTTTCCCTGCCTAAAAGCAATACCTCTATTTCAAGAGATGTAATGGCGATATCAATACTATCAAAGATTCTAAAAACGAATAAAAGTTCGATCAGATAGTTCGTAACGGGTTTCATTTCAAAATTGGATGGGGTACCAAAGGAAGACATTTTGCAATAGACTATTTGATGAAATAAATCAAAAGGATTTGATCACAACACCTTTTTTTTAATACTTTATCGAGCGGTCTTTTACTCTCTAAAAAGGACAGTAGGACGGTTTCCTCTCAAAAATGATTTTAGCATTTTCTGATTAAATTATTACATATTTTGATCACCTAAATGCCAGTATTATGGAAACACTTATTTATAATCAACATTACCGACAAATAGATTATTACGTAAATTATTTCTTTTCAATATTGCTTTTTTTTTATAAAGCCCAATAATACAAGGAAACCCTAGCGGTTGAAATAATTAAAAATCATATCAAATTGTCTTTTAGGAGAACAGTCCTACGATCGAAAATAACGTAAGGAGAAAATTCAAATTAAGCTCTAAAATAGATCGAAAAGTTTTCACAATGCCATTACTAAATGGTAAGGCAAAAATCAAATAAAATGATTAATAAATAATATTAAAACCTGAGTTCGAAGACAGGTGACACCTGACGCTATAAATCAAAGCGAAAACGGAATTCATCAAAATTTCAAGGGTTTCCGGCTCATCCGCTTCTCGGAACTTGGTCCCTTTCTCATCCGAAAAGTCCCTTCTCGAGGAGTAAGTAATAATTCAGTTGCTTAAGACGAAGTTCAAGGACACTTAATGGCAAGACCACGTTCGCCGAAAGGTCGAGGGTGGCTGCGGATTAAAATCGCCAAGTAGCTATTAATCCTCAGAGTAGTTCATCTTTAGATTAATTGTATTTTCACTTCTCCGACTTACGAAATACAACTCTGGTATGATATGAAGATGAAAATAATTATCATTATTTATTTTAAATTTGATAAAAGAAAAACCAATCATAGGTGTTCATGAGTCTGTCAAAATGTTAAAAAAAAAAATCAAGGAAAAGTAAATAATCATGATATTCACAAAGTCTATTAAATTTTTTTTTTTTAACTTAAAAAAATTCGTATCTTTTTTTTTGAAAATAAAAACTGAACGATTAAATATGCGCATTAAAATCCGGGATAGAAGGATTTTTAAAAAAATGTTAAGTGAGACCACTCTTAAGTTTAAAATAATAATAATACCTAACGTTTAACGGCGTCGGTGGCCACAACAGTTTAGGCAATGACACGGCGCTCAGTAGGTAAAGATCCCGGGTTCGACTCCAGCGCGCCTGTGAACAGATGTGCCAATAAGGCGACAAATTGATCAGCTCCTGACCGTTCGGATAGGTCATTTTCGTATCAGAAGGATGTGCGTCATCCCTTATTCACAAAAAGTGGAACTTAGGAATAACTGGTAAAGCGAAGTTTATAAACCATTGAGTGTGTCCCATCGATGGTCAAAAAACATCGAAAATCGATCGCCTACCATCGATGTTTTCTAAACACTGGCCATCGATGCTCATTCTTAATTTAAACCGGTCCAACTTGCAGATAGGCTTATTTCAAAAACACCGGCACCCCTAGGGTTTATATGATCTCTGCTGTTGCGAACCCTCCATAGAAAAAAAAACCTTGGGGTTAGACAGCGTCAAAATCCTGAGCTACATTCAGGAACGAACCCAAACATTTTTTTTTCTCTTAGAAAAAATTAGAAAAATTATATTTGATTGTGATTTTCATGTTGCAGGTTGTTTGGTCAGTAGCCAATAGCAAAAATTAAAATTTATCTCTATGTTTTGGATGCGACCCAACCACCATAGTCTAATTTCTTATTAAAATCTTCACAATTTTGATTATCAAGGTGTTCAAGTGTTCATCGGGGCCGGATTTAATAATATTAACAACTTTTCATTTGACCTTTCCTTAACCCGCCATTAACATGGAATTCCCTTTACTTCAAAGTTTAACAGGCTGTAATTAATTTTTCTTAGCGTCTTACGAGGTCCGAAAGTTTCAAGTGCAAACCTCAAGCGGGTGGTTTATTTCATCTCGAAATATTGTTAACCCTTTCTCCAGGGACAGGCGACAACGTCTTAATTCCTAAGGTACACAAAGAAAATAATAGACAGTTAGGATCATAACTTCGTTATTTTATAGAACGATTACGAGAGTTGGGCTGACAGAAATTTTTTAAACCATATTTTTTCATCCTAGTCTTGACTTTTCTTTCGGGGTACTAAAAATGAGCAATCAAAAAGAAAAGTATAAATCTTAATTATTATTTTTATATGAGCGAAAATTAATACGAGCTTTTGAATAAAGGAATTACACTCATGTCTTGCAACCAGTTTTGAAGATTTTACAAATTTTATTTTCCTAAAACCTTCTTTAGGAATAACAAGTTACAAAGATAGAACACAATTCTTTTAACATAGGATTCACATATGGGTTTGTACTTGGTTCAGTGAAGTCCTGGCTAAGTTGTTTTTAATAAGTTAGTGGTAAGTCATATATCAATTCAATTCTTTTCACTTTCTAATTAACCATTTTTAACTTCAAATTGAACATTTCAC
>CM077100.1:19697042-19777123 GCA_039619505.1 Cimex hemipterus | reverse complement strand
GAACATTTCACTTTCTAATTAACCATTTTTAACTTCAAATTGAACATGAAAACTGTTGGACAAAAACTTAAAAGATAGTGTACAATCTAGTAATTCCACGTATGCAATTCCTCCATTAAAAAATCTAGAATGATTAGACGAATCATTTTTTTAAAAAATTTTTTATTTGATATAACTTTCAATTTTAACTGTCATTAATTGTTATGTAAAATTTTAAATAAAAACCTAATTTGTTGATTTTTTCATTCAGTTTATAAACAGAATCCTGTTATAATTTTTTTAGGATTTTTATTTTAATTGTAATCAATTCACTAATGGTCTTCTAAATGTCCGATTGTTTTATATTTTTAAAAAATTGCGTATATTATTTTATATCATTTTCTAAGTGTTTCAATGCTTTAAACGTGAATTTGAAATAGAAAAGAGGTTAGTTTGAAAATTAATAATGTCATTTTAAATTTAAAAAGGTTAATTTGAAAAAAATGTGTTCATTTGATGGATAGAAAGCAAGCGTATTCTGAGCCCAGTTTATTATGCCAGTTCAATTTCTGTGTAACTTTAAGCCAAAGCCCTTTTCGTAATTAAATAAAACTATGCCGTCTGAACAATTTAGAAAAATAGAATGGCAATTGTTTGAAAAACCCTCAGTTCCTTTTTAAGCCCCCTTCACCACATAATTGTTTGTCCATTTATTTAGATTGTATATGTTTGTTAACTGTTATAAAAGACGTTTTACATATTATAGTTTGTGGAATGAATTAAAAAAAAAAATCTACGAATATGTGCAGAAATTGTGGGCAACTCATAATGTCTTAAAACAAAGTTGACTTACATACATTTATCTATAACCTTCGTTTTACAAAAAAAAAATAAAGGGCTAGGTAAAGGGGAAATTAAGGCAAAGAAAATTAATCAACTGGGTCGTTGCAACGTTTTTCTTATAGCGACCTCGCTGCTCATGAGCTGTAAGACGTCTCAAGTCGCCGAGAAATTTAAAGAACAAACTTTACTTATTAGTTTTGATCATTTATAATATATAAAATAGTTTTTCTAAATATGTTTTTTTCGTTTTTCAGTCAATTAACACTTTTAACTTCAAGTAAAACATTTTAAATTTCAAATTGAACATTTTTAAATTCAAACTGAACGCCTTTAAAATCACAATAACAAGTTTGAATTACAAATCAACTGTTAATTAAAACATTAAAACTCTTTAAAGCTGGGATGAAATTTAGGCATCTCAATTGAGGTTCGTTTGTATATGTTATTTTTGTTTAAATTTAACAGCTTTAATGAAAATTGTTACAAGTAAAATTCTGTCCACTTTTGTAATTATTCAAATATCGTGAGATGCGGTCTGGTGTGATGTAGGTATCAGAAAAACATTTTCTTTATCGTGCCAACGTTTCGATCTTTTATTGAGATCATCTTCAGGGCTCAAAGTGTTTGTCTTCTGTGTAATTGGGCACTCTCAACACGACATGGCACAATTACACAGAAGACAAACACTTTGAGCCCTGAAGATGATCTCAATAAAAGATCGAAACGTTGGCACGATAAAGAAAATGTTTTTCTGATACCTACATCACACCAGACCGCATCTCACGATATTTGAATAATTATCCGTTAACGGTCACTAATCTCTACACTTTTGTAATTTCAAACCTACTGATATTTTTTCATCATGTCCTCCAGTATCAAGGAAGTAAAACTTTTACTGTTCTTAAACCTTTTAATTCGTATTGTGATTACAGATGATTAATAGTACAGTTAGTTATCTGTATATTCGTTTTTATGTTGTAGGCTAGACTTAAAAATAATTACTGTCGATTAAATATATTTTCGAGAAAAAAAAAAGTATAATGTCATAACTTTTTCTGAAATCAATGTTTCCCGCGATAGGAAACCCAGGCGGACATGATTCAAATTCGTAGCCGTCGCCCAAATCGGAAAGTATAAGGTGGGATAATATTTACCGGTTAAGTTGGGTGACTTAGGGACCATAACTGACTGGGCAGGCAGAACATACAGGAGCTCTAAGGCCATTTTCTATGCATGACTGTCAAATTGTTAGAAAGAACAGCCGTGAGGATAAAGTAATATCCCCTTCCTCCTTCCCTAACCGCAAACCACGTCGGAACGGCGTGAAAATAAACTCTTATGAAAAAAATAAAAATTCCGATCTAATTCTATAAATATCACGGTTGGCCTAAAGTTTGGTGATAATCTGAAACATGTTGCCCATGAAATTAAAAGGACAGTAAACACGCCTCTCAATGTACAGATTGTTCTGTATCAGATTCGTATCACAATAACTTGCTTGTTACTACAGTTTATTGATCTGATTCCCACCTGGTCATCCTGTCAATAAAGACGACGGTGCCATTATTAATTAAAGCATATTAACTCACCGTTTGTAGTGTCCGTCGAGTTTCATACAGCTGTGGATAGCAGCTTTGGACTAGCTTTTTTTCTTCGGTTTCAGTTATTAAATTAAGCTTTATACAAAGTTTACAGTTATTACAATGACGGTGTGCGGCCAATTGAAGTATGGTCAAGTCTCAAATTCATTCGTTGGAAGGTTAAAATTCGTAGCTGTTAAACATTGAAACCTGAATCTGGACTGGAATTTCCTGCTGAGAGGCAATTAAAGGATTAAAAAGTTAACCTTGCCATCTATCCATAAAGTTAGATAAATATTTAAACACAAATCCGTAATAAACAATTTACTTTGAACTGAACCGATCTAGCTTACCGCGTATTTATGTTTCATTACCCAAGTTCCCTTGATTTTACGCATAGGTTATACAACGTTTTTCAGTCCAACCTGCCCGTTTTAATTTCAAATTAACATTTTCTAATTTGAAATTATTTCTTAGTATCTTCATATTAATTTTTTTTACCTTAAAATTAACTATTTTCAATAATAATTCAAGATGTCTTAACGTCAAATTAACATGTTTATTTTAAAATCAACAACTTTTAACTTCAAATTATTTTTTAATTTTAAATTACCCGTTTCCTTAAAGGATTAAATAAAACTTTCCAGATAGTATGAAATATAATTGTGGTCAATAACGATAATAAAATGAAAATTAAAACTTACATACTAATAAATATAAAACCAAAGGGTTGTTAAATAAATTCTAGTTTGTTTAAAGTATAATATAATTGGTCTATAAAATATTTGTTTCATAAAGAAGAACCATTCATAAAATTTCAGTTTATTTGCGAAATATTTTTAAATATGACATAAATGCGGTCAATGGCGATGATAAAATGAAAATTTAAACGTACATATTAATAAATATAAAACCAAAGGGTTGGAAAATAAATTGTATAAAATCTAATGGGACTATAAAATAGTTGTTTTATATGTTAGATATTTAGTGACAGTCAATCATTGTTCAGATATCGTGAGATGCGGTCTGGTGTGATGTAAAATTTTCTTTATCGTGCCAACGTTTCGATCTTGGTTGAGATCATCTTCAGAGCTTGGGATTTATAAACGTTGTTTGAATTTTACATGTACCCATCCTACATGTATTTGTACTATTTAAACAATGCTTATAAATCCCTGGCCCTGAAGATGATGCCAATAAAGATCGAAACGTTTGCACCGTAAAGAAAATATTTCTATAGCCTACGTCACGCCAGACCGGATCTAAACATCTCGAAATAATCATTAACTAACGGTCACTAAACACCACATATTTCTTCTAAATCATAATTCAGTATGAAACGTTGCATGCTTTAATTTAGGATGAGACTTGAAAAATCAGGAAGTGAGACTCACACAGTTTCTCTAGAAAAATGTGCATTCTATGAATGAAGCTTTTTTAAAGTTTTGAGAAGAGCGAAATAGAATTGAATGAAGAGAAAGAGAGAGAGAGAGAGAGAGAGAGAGAGAGAACTTTAAAATGAATTTTAAAAGCTAGAAAACAATTTACGCGTTTTTTCTGTTTTTCCCCCCTCCTACAAGTATTTGTACAATTTAAACAATGCTTTTAAATTCCTGACCCTGAACATGATCCCAATAAAGATCGAAACGTTGGCACGATAAAGAAAATGTTTTTCCAAAAACTCCGTCACACCAGACGGCATCTCACGATCTAGGAATAATAGTTGTTTTATATTTAAAAAATTTCAAACTAATGAAAGAATCATTCATAAAATTCCAGTTTATTTGCGAATTATTTTTGAGTCTCACATAAATGTGATCAATAACGGTGATAAAATGAAAATTAAAACTTACGTACTAATGAATATAAAACCAAAGGTTTGTTAAATAAATTATAGCGTATTTAAAGTATAATATAATTCGACTTTTAAAAAAAATTGTTTTATGTTTGAAAAATCTCAAAATAATGGAAGAATCTTTTTTTTAAATTTAATTATACATAAATTTAAACCGTAACTGGAAATAATTTTCCATTTCAAAAATATGATCTTGTAAGTAGCCAATGATTTTACACATATATCAAAGTTACCAAATCTTAACATCACCGGCAATAAGTTTAATAAAACTTAAACATAATTGCTAAGATTTTTTATACATTTATTCAAAAATCATTCAAGTTCATAAATAGCTCATTTATTCAAAACTATTCAAATTTTAAAAAATGGAACATTTTATTTATCGTAAGTTCTACTTTAAAATATAGCTATTTTTTTCAATATGTCAATTTCTGACGACCACTGGAATGCCGCGGTTCCTTCTTTATATTTTTACTTCTAAAGCATTAAAGATAATCTAATGAGAGTTGATGTTTTTTTATTTTTTTTTAACGGAAGACATTTAAAAATAATCATTTCAGTATTGCACACGACTATACTTTCAAATAAGGTCAAGTCCGCCAGGTAAGACCCTTTAATTCATTGATTTTTTAAATATATTTTCTGTGTAAAAATAAACGCTCTCCTCTTAGAGTCTGCCGGCCATCCCAGTTTTGCTATTCACGGCACCGCCTTAAAATAGATGAGGCGATATTTACAAACTTTGGCCAGCCGAGTTAAAGGCCGTCATAAAATATAGACCGAACTAAATTCGATCATGTGAGCTCGACCCAGAGAGAGGTAAAAGGGCTGAATGGGAAATTGAACTATTTTCGGACAACGTGCTGCATTCTTGATGATTTTAGACCATTGAAAAATCTCTTTCCCAGTGCAGTGAACCCCATTAATAAATCAACCGACTCATCTGGAATTCCAACAAAAATATCACTGCAGTTACATATTTAAACATGTTTAATCGACCAAACTAAACGTTTTCGTTGCGAATATCTGCAAAATTTTAAACTCAATCATCATTAATATTTATGGAGTTGATAAAGTTATAAAGAACATTTTGAAGATTTTATTTTAAGTTTAACTTTTTTAATTAATCGCCGAGCTGGCAAGATGTAATAATAAGTTTTAAATGATAAACTTATACACAGGTTTTTAATAGTAGACTTGAGAAACTACTGAGGAAGACACTTGAAAAGGGAATTTCAGTCGTTGTGTCGCAATCTTTGTAAAACTGACTCAGTACTCGGATTACATTTTAACTTTACATGTGGTTTTTTGCGACAAATTAACCTTTTTACAAATTTTAAATTATCTCTAAATAAACCTTTTTAATTTCATATTAACCCATTTAATTTTAACTTAACTTTTTCTTTAAATTATTAAAACAACTTAGTACGTGATATGAAATGTAAGGAAGTAAAGTTCCAAGATATTTGAGGTCCTGGGCAAACCGGGACAGCCACTATCGGGTCCAGGTGTACGGTAGAACAGTAGAATGTACGAGCAACTTCAGACCATGACGCGATCCTCGGAATATGCTTCAGCGAAGCCTTGATTGGGGATAATGTGAACGGCATCCAGCCCTCACCCTGGGTCCTCCCTGCCGTACTAGTCTGGGACGATGTCGTCTTAATAGTTCCGCTATACATTTAACAAACTTCTTGGAACTTAGAGGTACACCGGTTTTCGCTCGTTTCCAGACGGTTTACTTCGTGGCCGCTCACGCCGAACCATAGCGTCCGAACGGCAGAACTTCGTGCAATTTGGCACGCGCTTGAGCTGATTCGAGATGTAGCTCTGCTTATTTTGTCTGTAGCGACACCGCGGTTACACTGTACGTGACAGGTTTGCCAACTGCCCTCTCGTAGTGTTGTTTTAGAGACATACTACGAACTGGAGCGTTTCTGCAAATCGGTGTTCGGTCTGGGTACATGGACCGAGATGTCTCGAGAGAAACAAAAGCGGCTAAGGCCGGAACGTCCCAACCTCCGGATCCAACCGGTTATCCGTCCCTCTGTCGCTAAGAATGCAATAAAAAACGTGATTAAAAAAAAGTGGCAGCACCGTTGTGCCGAGTCTTCAGATAAGGTTTCACCCATCAAAAGCATTCGATAGGTGACCCGCGGAAGATCTGACGCGTAAAAGAATGGTTACCCTAACCCCTAGCAATACGTAGGCGAACTCCGAAAAGTATATAGGTTCAACGATGTACATGTGCAGATTTGAGTTAATGCATTGCAAATTCAAATCCAAAATCGAAATACTATATATTTGAAAAAAAATAAATTATAGAACTTAACCTTATAAAATATACCACATGAAAATTAAATTAACTTAAAATTATATAAAAGTAAATGTAAAAAGAAGGATAATCTTTTAACTTGAGAATCGGGTGAAATTTTGGTTTTTCAGAGTCCAATTCGCAAATAAAAAGGAATTTAACTTATATAGCTATGTTTCTTGCTATCATTTTTTACTGCTTTAAATATAGTATTAATTGGAAAATCAAAAGTATTAATTTAATGTTAAACAAGATTAATTTCACGCTTCACAGGGGTGATTTAAAAAACGTCAATTTAAATTAAAAAGGCCTAATTTGAAATTAAAAAGTTAATGTGAAGTTAAAAAGTGTTAAATTGATGGAAAATATTAAATTGAAATTTAAATTACAAATCTTATATGGTGAAATAAAACCAATTCCTTTCAAAAATCGAATTAGCAGACCTAAAATTCACTGCAATATTCGAGAACAATTCTCCGGCGCCATTCCTATCCGCTTTCTATGTGGAACCAAGGAATGTCAGCCATTAATTAAAGCCGGAGGCATTCTCGGCCTTCGACCGAAAAATTAAGTCCACCATGTGTCGACCCAATTTTCTTTTCTTGCTCTTCATCCGTTTCGGCTTGTTTTATAACAACTGGAACGTTAAGTAACAACGTAGTGGATAGTCAATAAAACCGGCCATCTCACAAAACTAATCATTGAATTACGACAAAAGTCAACGAACGATAAGACAACTGATTACAAATAGAGTGATCCGATAAGCCTGTGGCCACGGTTGGTATTCGAAATGGTCTTATTTTTTTCCCCCAATAATGGTAGAGTGCATTTAGACGAGGGATTGAACAGTTGCAATAGCATATACTTCTTACGATATTTAAAACTTTTTTTTGCGAGAGGATCTTCTACAAGTTACGATTCAGCAAGAGGAACAAACTAAAGTTTGTTAAACCTGAATATGTTGTTCCTCACTTAAGCTTTAGTTTTCTAAAATCTTCAAAAACTAGCTCCTGGTGCTATTGATTTTGACACAGAAGGTCCTATTAAAGAAGGTTCAATGCATGAGTCATGTCATGCCGTTTAATAAGAGATAAGGCACGTCTACCTTTTAACTCCCACCATATTGGCAATTACTTTGGGAAAGAAAAGCTGGCCCAAATCTTTCTTCAGGCGAGGTCTCTAGAGGTCTTGAATAATTTTTCATATATTTATTCACGATGGAAGAAAAGGACTGGGAATGTTTTTCGCTTTAAAAAGACATTGGGATGAAAGTTCTTTTTCCTCGCTTTGCTCGACGATTGGTTCGAGTTAACGTCTGTCACCTCAAACAAAGATAATCCGGAAAATCCCAAGTTTTATAAAATTGTACAGGACCGAATGCACGTCGTGAAGAGGAGGGATTTTGGGGGAAATGTCAAATTGAGTTTTCAACGAATCACCTGCAACCAGAGTAATGACGGGCAAATGAAAAACGAGGCCCGATCAGGGCGACATTAAGCAAATCGAGCCGAGCCCTCGAGGTATAAATCTTGAAGGCATATAGGTAATAAGATGAAATTATCTGATGTCATTAGATCCAGCCCAAAGGAGATTGCCACAGAATTCAATTGCCGGTAGACCACCTGATGCGAACGCAAATTCAACCTAGCCTCAAGACATTCCTAATTTGTTTATCTATTTCTCTAGTCAATTTTGCCAATTAAAAAAGAGAAAATAACAATAATTAACGGGAAAACGATTTTGCTACAGGATGCGTAACAGGCTTTTTAACATATTAAATAAACATTACAGAAATTAATAATGAACAAACATTATTTACTTATGAAAAAGTTCTCAACATTTGAAAATGTGTAAAAAACAATTTAAGTAAAATTTTATCAAGTTTAAGAGTGTTTACTAAACAGTTACGACAAGATAGATAGGTAAAGTCTTATTTATAAAAATATATTAATCAATAAATAATTTAATTAAATTAATCAATAAACATAGCTTATTAGACATAGTCGTCTGAAATGCGAAACTATTTTTTTTAACAAACATTGAGTACATAAAAATATAAAAAATTTATAAAAACTAAGTACTGATGCCAAAAAATTTATTCAAGGAATACAAAAAGAAACAAATAATAATTAATGTTTTAAATTACATATCGTTCGAATTTGACTTTTTCTATTTTCCATTTCACACACGGCTTTATATTTGACGTACGATTTATTGCATCTCCCGTGTATTTATAAGTGCTTACGATTTAAAAAAGACCAAAGTACCTCTTTTCTGTTTGCCAAATTATAGATATACAGGGTGTCTTTTTTTAGATGGATGTTTCTATATTTTATATTATATTCTAAAACTGTCAAACAATTAAACTTAAAGCTAATAAGGAAAGCAGAATTGTTTAGGAAATATGTTGTCAAAAAAAAAAGCATGGAAATCCAATAACAAAGTAAAATATTGGACGGTATGTACGTGAGAGCTTAATGTGAGCCTTCCAATAGTGGTTGGGGGTCTAAAAGTGAATAAATGAGTATTTTAAAATTTGTTGGATATTTCACCTTCCCAGTTTTGTGCAAGGAGCAAAACCACGAGTGAAAGAAAAAACAACACTAAACTTTCATTATTATATTCTAAAACTGTCAAAAAATTAGACGAAAATTTTTAGGAAATACGTCTTACAAAGAAGCACGAAAATCAGCAGCAAAGTCAAAAGTTAAAGGATATGTACTTGAAAGCTGAATGTGAGCCTTCCAATAGTGCTGGAGATGTCTGAAAGTGAATAAATGAGTTTTTTAAATTTATTGGATATTTCACCTTCCCACTTTTGTGTATATATATTTAATATAATATAATTTTCAATTTTCAATTATTTAATTTTCGTATGGTGTTCTAAAAGACCAATTATTTTTCAATAAAAAGAAATTACCAAATATACAAGAATTAAAGTACATGTCTAGTATTTATATGTACATATTTGAGGATTTTTTGGAAAATTAATATGTTCTAAAACTGTCAAAAAATTAGACGTAAAGCTAATAAGAAAAGCAGAAATTTTTAGGAAATATGTTTTCAACAGAAGTACGAAAATCAGCAGCAAATTATTCACATATCGTGAGATGCGGTCTGGTGTGATGTACGTATCAGAAAAACATTTTCTTTATCGTGCCAACGTTTCAATCTTTTATTGAGTTCATCTTCAGGGCTTGGGATTTAGAAAATAAAATAAAAGTGTAATATAAAGTAAAATATATTTTATATTCCATCAAAGTATTTCTATTTTGCCTTGTATAAATTCACTTTTCCTCATCGTACATGTATTTTCTAAATGTAAACTATGCTTGTAAATCCCAAGCCGTGAAGATGAGCTTAATAAAAGATTGAAACGTTGGCACGATAAAGAAAATGTTTTTCTGATACCTACATCAAACCAAACCGCATCTCACGAAATCTGAATAATTACGCATTAACGGTCACTAATCTCTACACATCAACAGCAAAGTCAAAAGTCATTGGAAGGTAAGTAAAAGCTGAAATGGCCCTCCTAGTAATGTTGGAGGAGTCTAAAAGCGAATATATACGGTTTTTTGCAATTTATTGTATATTTCACCTTCCCACTATCGTGTGTAACGAGTGAAAACACGAGTGAAAGAAAAATAAGTCCAATAACCTGTCACTATCATCATTAGACAGGATATCTCAAGGTCAGGGCCTTTGCTTCTTTAGCCCGTGTGGAGGTTTCGAGGAGATTCGATGAGATGATACATGTCGGATAAAAGAGTTAATATTAATTAGATTGATGGGACTTTGGAAAGCTGTGCAGAATGGCGTCGCGTACGAAAAAATATCGAGGTCATTGTACCTTCCGTGGATACATACAAGAGAAATATTTATGATCTTTCTGAGGTTGGAGGTAGGTGGAATCGTTTGAAGTGGGAACGTATGAAAAAAACGGTACCTTTTGAAAAAATACCATTAGATGTTGAAAACCTGCGCAATTTTTAGCTATACAATTTGTTCAATACATTTTTAAAAATTGGCTTGTATTTGAAAACTATGTATGTTTTCCATTAAAATAATCAAATAAAATCGTGAGAAAAGTAACAAGTAAAAAAATAATACAAAATGTGGCAACAAGAGGAAACGAGGAGACCTAATAATGACAAATAATCCTTTAGGACTAAACTGACGTCGGATTCCTTGAGGAGACGAGGGTGTTCAAAAATAGAAGACCAGGTGAGAATAGGTCCGAGAGTGATGAATAATTTAAAAGCCAAGTTTATCCCAGATTTCGACCGAGTTTTTCCTTTTCCCCCTTGTCCTCCCTTTTATGCAAAAGCGAGGGTGCACGAGCCACGATAATTCCTACCTTTTATTCATTCCTGCTATGCCGAAGGAATCGTCATGTGACGTTCTTGAAATCTGACGGCGTCGGCCTAAGTCCGACGAGGTCTGTCGGCGGACTGCGAATATGGCGGTTTTTAAATTTGAACGAGTTTTTTTTTTTATAAGTGATTATCAAAACGTAAATTTTTTTAATCGAATTACGGTTGTTCTTTGTCCCATCGTATTGGGTTGTCCGGAAAATAATGCAGGATTTTGGTATGAAACAAAAAAAAAGAAACTAGTTACTTTAAAGCAATGTTCTTTAATCAAAATAATTTCCCATACTCTCAATACATTTCTCCCAACGTGTTGGTAACTTATTAATTCCGTCTGAGTAGAATTCAGAATTTTTAGAATTGATAAAGTCAATAAATGCATTTTCCAGTTCCGTTTGATTTTTGAATATTATGTGTTGTAAGTAGTGGTCCAGGTGTCTAAAAAAATGGTAGTCAGTAGGCGAGAGGTCCGGAGAGTAGGGTGGGTGAGGCAAAGTTTCATAGCCAAGCTCCAATAATTTTTGTGACGTTACACGTGACACATGTGGTCGAGCGTTGTCATGCAACAAAATGGGCCCTTTCCGATTGACCAAAGAGGTGGTCAGCGACGGTCGTTTTACTGACTTTGAGTTGCTCTGCAAGTTCTCGAACAGTTGTTTTGGGGTTTTCTTCCACCAGTGATCGCAGAACATCATCATTAAGAGAGGAAGGCCTTCCACGACCTTCTTCATCTTCAAGGCTGAAATCTCCCTCCCGAAATTTTTTAAACCACCTTTGCACAGTGCACTCATTAACACAACCCTCGCCCCAGACTTGGTTAATGTTTCTAGCCGTTTGGGCTCCGCTTCGGCCGAGTTTAAACTCGTAAAAGAAAATCGTACGAAATTCTCGCTTTGACATTATAAGGATGACTGAATTATTTCCAAGTAGCGGAATGCTACAGAGGTAAACAAACAATATCATTTGGAAGAGGATTAATAAGTGTTGACATTCATACAAATGAGTAATCCTGTAAACGTAAACAGAATATTTTATATAGATTTTTTTTAATGAAAACTTAAAATCCTGCATTATTTTCCGGA
This sequence comes from Cimex hemipterus, assembly GCA_039619505.1. NCBI lineage: Eukaryota > Metazoa > Arthropoda > Insecta > Hemiptera > Cimicidae > Cimex > Cimex hemipterus. The sequence continues at coordinate 19,765,097 of CM077100.1, read as the reverse complement.
CAACCCAATAGAAGATTTTGTACAATTCAACTTTACAGAACTTTTTTTTTCTGAAAAGAAGAAAACATATTTGTAGGGTGATGAACAAGGTGAAAAAATTGGCCATTGGATGATCTTCATGAATATTTATACTTCGATGAAAAGATGGGCAAATCTATCACAGGAACAATAGCAATAACTTCATCAGCTGTGTCATAAATGCAATTAAATTTTCCGCTATGTGAAACATTCGTACAAAGAGAAGCATGGAAAATCTCATGCCGACTCCAGAAACCAAATGATTGGATTGGGACTTGGGGATTGGGAAGCGGGTCAGATAAATTCTGTGCGTGCTCAAAATATAAGCAAACGAACTACTTAAGAAAATATTTCTGAGTCTTTCAAGCTTAACTGTTTCGAAAATCTTAAAAGCGGTTTCATTAATAAAAAGGTGCTAATGAATAGACGAACAATAGAGAGCCTAGACATACCAACATGGCTAAGTTACACGGTATAACTCAGACGGTGATAGGTTATGATATATGCACAACATAACGTATTGGTATATCTAAGGTTTTGTTTGAGATAAAAAGTCAGAGTCACGAGCGTGATTCGAACCCACATCCTTCGTGCAAATACGCCGCCACTCTACCACCATTAATTGAAAGAAGCAACTTGGTCACTTGAACACTACAAACTAATTGGATTAATATTTAGTAAGTAAAAGAATTATAACGTCACTAAAACAGCTCCCGTGGTCATAAGTCGTTGAAAATCCAATCCTGATTACACGACAATTGAAAATGGAATTCGAACGGTAGTAGGTTGAGATGGAGAGGATCGAAGTCACGATAGTTCAAGTGGTAGAGCAGCGGCGTACTTAGCCGAACATCGTGGGTTCGAATCCTCCTGACATTGACTTTTTTATCGCAACCAAGACTTTACACAGAAAGTATAATTAATTGAAATTACTTGGGTGGCCGCGATCGCCGAGCGGCAAGCGTGATAGACTCTCGGCTAGTAGACCCCGCGGTCACTGGTTCGATTCCCGCCGACGCCTCTGGCCCTTTTTTCACGATACCCTTCCCCCCCCAAAAAAAAAAAACTAATACAGAATAAATATAATATAATTAGTCTGGCTAGATATGCACAGTTCATGAGGCCATTAAATAAAAAAATAATAATAATATAAAAAAAAGAAGAAGTAACTCGACCTCTAAAACGTAAATCGATAAATAAGTATGCATTGAGGTGGAAGTATCTGCCAACATCATCCTCAAATAAAAAGTAATCGATCAACTGACTTAGGTTTCCAACATAATCCGTGAAAAGAGATTTGAAACAATGAGTCACTAACCTTTCACTTCTTCTATAAAGTGGTCAATTATTGTATTGAAATCAAAAAACTAGAAACAATTCAATAAGCTTCAGTGATAGAGTCACACCTAACCAGAGACTCCTAAAGTCATCCTCTTAAAAAAAAAAAAAAAAAAAAAGTTCAATTCATCGATCTACATCAGAAATGTTTTTAAAACGTAAACATTTGATACCTTTTTATTTCGAATTTTAACAAATGTTTTTTATTTTGAAAAATATTGTCACAAAAGCAGCGGTTGCTTAAAAATGTACATTAATTACGGTACGCATTACAAGAACCACACAATAAAATTTTCGTTGTTACTTCTATTTTCCCAGCGAGTTGCATAATTAATTGAAAGTAATGTTGTTATGCTTACAGCCGGACATGATAAATAACATTGGTCAGGCTTTCATTTTTTTTACCTTGGAATGGAATCATAATGGCCCTGGTAACCACTGTCTACTGTCATAAGCCTCAGTGTTTTAATGGGTTAATTCATCAAAGGAATACCATTTGGTTTTCTAGTTAAAGTTGTAAATTTTTAAATCCAGCATCAATTTTTATTTTCGAATTAACCCCTCAACCGGTGGACGTTGTGGTCGAACGTTACGACAAGCCAGGAGTGAATAAAATATCAGGATGGAAAGGTCGCCATATCCTGTTTTGCCTACGTGAAACTTTTTATTTTGTGCATTTTTTACTAGAATATTTTTAATGCAGCGACAAAACTAAACAGAAATATTGTCCTGTAGGAAATATTTTACACATGTTTGTTCGATGTTTCGGAACAGCATTGGCCACCTACTAGAGAAATGTAATTACACTGGGTGAATCAATATCGTTCCTGGTACCATAACTATGGAAATTAGTCACCTACGAAGTTTCTCGGCTCCTTAACCGATTTACCGAAATTTCGCCTCGGGCAGCTTCTCTAAGTGTCTTTCACTTAATTCTCAAATCCTGTACTCAGTACCTCACTGAGGATCAACCTAATATATCACTTATACTAATGTCAAAATCAAAATTATATTGTGACTGCTTATATAAATAGAAAATTAATTTTTCTTTCTTTAACTTCAACACAATATGCATCATAAGCCAAGATATACCTGCTGTCCTCGGGGTCAAAGGACGCAGGGTTCCATGTGACGCTTGCTTTAATCCGGGGAACACACCCGATGCAACGCCAAGCGACGGTACCCGTTGCTGCCCGACGCAAATCCAAATTCCATTTTTCCATAAGGTTGTATTATCCCCGTGCACATCTTCCCGATGCTATACTACGCTATCCTACTCTACGCCCTGCGATCCCCCTCTGTCCAGATTTTCGTCGGGTCGCGTCGAGTACAGTCGAAGACAAAAAAACCGGACACTCATATTTTTATGTTTTATTGCACGTAAACTACATGTATTATTGCCGTTATATTAATTAAAACATATTTATTTTAATATAAATTAAATTAACCTAGATTAAAAATTCATTAATTTTTTTAAAAATTAATTTTAATTGTTTGGAAGAAAATCGATCAAAATACCGGAATACAATTTTTTGATATAATGAATTTAACTAACAATTTATTCGTGACTTTTTATAAAAATTATTTAGTTTTGATCGTTAGGCAGAAAATTTATCAAAATACCGGAATAACTTGATTTAAAACAATTAATTTTAACTAAAAATATATTTCATGGTTGTGATCATAAAAGTTAACTAACAATTTATTACATGGTTTTACTCAAAATACTGCATTGAGAGCAAAAGAGGCGTTGCGATTGTGATACACGTTGTGACACCCTACCATAACGTAGCAAGGCGTCGGGTAGTATCGGGTAGCGTCGCATAGAGTTGCATCGGCTGTGCTCCCGGCTTTACTCGAACCGCACGTTTGAGACGCTCCACACTTCAAGTCGTAACATGCTAAAAATATCCTATTAGGTCCAAAAATGACAAAAATTCACGTGTGACGACCAACTCTGAAATTATTTTATAGACCTATCTTCTAATTATTTATTATATATTAATCTCCTGAATTATACCTTTATAAAAATTAAAAAAAAAAAGAGAATATCTCGTTTCACATGTTTGATTTTCTTGAACCATGACCGCAAATAATGACCTAATGGCATTTCTTTTTTCAATTTTATTGTCTTTACTCCTCGAACATTCATGACTTTTGTATAAAAATTGTTTAATTATGATGGTTAGACAAAAAATTGAACAAAACGCTGGAATAACTTTATTTCAAGCAATTAAATTTAACGAACAAGTTTTGCTCAAAATAATGCATTAAGAACGTTAAGCGTTGCGATTGTGACATACACTGTCTGACTGTGCGTCGCTTGCGCAAGAGCGTAGCATCGGGTAGCGTCGCATAGCGTTGCATCCGGCGTATTCCCGGCTTTATTCGAAATGACGCATCCCGTACCCTTGGTAGGATTCCTTTCCTGGTTCCGCATATCCATGAATATATTTAGCGGTCTAGTTTTCAAAATCGGCCCAAGTTATTATAGATTGTATCTATTATAGCTGCTCCCAGTGAAACCAGCATAAACGTCGTCCTCCCTGAGATAATGTAATTTCCGTTCGCATTTTATTTCAATTTTATTGCGCGCTCACAGAAATCTTCTATTTGCTACGGTAAGGTCCTGTATACAAATCCCGGCACAGCCCATAAAATTTTATTTAGGAAGGATTTGTAAAAAAAAAAGTATTGCAAAGTAGTTCTGATCATTGGTCTGCGATACCCAAGGTTGTTGGACGTTAAACCCTCTTTTATGAGCGATTGACTACGTGAGGGGACTGAGGTGCCCTAGGTGTTATCAATCATTTTATCACACTAACATTATCTATATTATTCTTACTATTCTGTATTGTAGTTAGAACGACCGAGTAGAATATCTGTACGAAATATTCATTTTTTTTAAATTTACTATTGGTATAAACCGAACCCAGAGAATGATATTATAGAGTTTTGAAATCATTCAGTCCAATGTATGGCTCATTACTTTGGCCTTATTAAAAGTGTATAGTTTTGAAAAATCGCTGGGTCTGCACAAAGCCAAGTGGCTCAACCATCGGCTTAGAGGCGAGCTCTTGTTTCACGATTGGTGGACGGTTGAAGGTGTTTTTCACGTTCAGCTTTATCCCGATTGCACGGGATTTAGTCTTTCTTCTCTGATTTATACTCAACTGAACAGTTTAAAAAAAAGGCATAACCCGTTTTGATCAATAGGAATTAAACAATGCAACAATATCCCTCACACAGTCAATACAATTTCACATAATTAACTTTTTGACACTGACACTATGGAAGAAAAAATACGGAATGTCTGTGGATAAAAACGATTTATTAATTTTTGATTTTTACGGCCGATATCTAAAAAGAATAAGGTGGAATAACAATAATAGACCATTTAAAAAAGTCTTCTAAAAGAAATAACCAACCGGAAGAACGATAGAGCATTTCAGTTGTGGGAGATGATAGCTTTCTCTTCCTTTGTAAGGTGCAAGAAAAATATCAGTTTTTACAACAAAAAAGCCGAATTTGAACTTACTGAGATATTTAATTAGAAATCGTGAGATGCGGTCTGTGATGTACATTTCAGAAAAAAAACATTTTATCGTGCCCATGTTCCACTCAACGCGATACACAAAAGGGACACATCTACACAGAAAAAAAAATTTGAGCAATGTCTCAATAAAGATGGAAACGTTGTCACGATAAAGAAAAAGACAGCCTACGTCACATCAGACCGCATCTCACGATCTCCAAATAATCGTTAACCAATGATCACTAAACACCACTCATATTTCTAGATTTATCGCAAAACTACAATAAATTATACAATTTTGAATACAATAATATAAAAAATGTCGATTAGTTAAATAGTCGATTCAGAAATCGTGAGGTGCGGTCTGGTGTAGGTTTCAGAAAAACACTTTTTTTTTATCCTGCCAAAGTTTCGATCTTTATTGAGATCATCTTCAGGGCCTGGGATTTACAAACATTGTTTACATTTAACAATTACATTTTGAATGTGGAAAAGTGGGTTTGTACAATGCACAATATATTTTTATATTTTCAATCAAATTATTTCTACTCACTCAAAGTGTTTGCCTTCTGTGTAATCGTGCAATTCTTGCATGTCGTGTCGAGAGTGCCAGGGAAATTTTGCTGTTTCATGTTTATATTTGTTGGATTTTGAAAGGGTGGGGAAGAAAGTCGGTATAGACAAGACATTTTTGTATTATTGTAGGAAGGTAAGTAATAGCAGACCCCATCGCCAATTAGGACCAGACCTGTTTTTTTAAGCCATCGAAAATTCTGCAATATGAACAAAATCAGTTAAGCAAGACGTTTTTTTTAAGGTTTCTGAAGTGCCATATGTGTTGCAACTGCTGCATCGCGTACTTAAAAACGGATGCCACTACTTACCATAATCCAACTAAGTACATGAAACTTCTCTTTGGTGAAGGCTTCTTGCAATAATTTTAGAAGGATCGAAAGCTTAAATTATTAGTTCGTGGAGTAAAAGAATGTTGAGGTTGGCCAGGTTAGTGCCCTAAGGAGATATACAATTTGACCAAGGCTGTTGATTTTAAGGATTTCGCGTGCTGGATTTCATATGGCATGACCTAACTCTATGCATCCAATATGGTAAATCTTGTTCAGAGTAGTTTATTTCAATGATTTCGCCGGTAAAATTCATCGTAGTTGCCCGAGTCCTTTGCTGAATTGTCTTTTAATCTTACGTCAGATTCCTTGTCGTGTCAGTGTGTTACAGGAGTATAGTCCTAAATATCTGACTTGAATGTAAGTCGATTGGACATTGTTATTGATTATAGAAGAGGGCAAATTTTTTTCAGTGTAAATGAACATTGGGTATATGTTTCCTAATCCATCTTAGTCTTCGACGTTTTGCACTAGTCTTTGACAAACTCCAGGGTTTCTGTTATTGTAGGACTTTCTTGGATATAATTAGGTTAGAAGAGAATATTCTGTCTAATCTGCGTAGGTTGTAATGATGTTATTGGGTTGCATTGGGTAGAATACCCTTGAAATACAAAAACGAAGATCATTTTACTTATTGCTCATTTGAAAAAATTACAACGACAACAAAATGTAAGAAATTTGAATTGAATTGAATCGGAGCTAAATAGAATTTTACAGCTGAAAAAAAGAAAAAAAACCGCAAGACACAACCTACAAAACCGTCGTAAATATAGAACTCAAATGTATAAATGGACGTTGCCTTACAACATAAACCAACATTTAAAAAACAAAAGCAATTGATGGCTAACATACAATTCTATTTGTCATGGGGCTAAAAGGAATGGCGTAGGTGACAAAATTAAAGCAGGTAAGATTGGGGTGTCAGTTCAGGATAGAAGAGAGTTTATTGAGGCTGGATTTGAGAAATTCCGCTTTGAAGGAAGAGGGATTTTCATTCCGGATGTCTTTTTTAGTAGATCAAGTCAGCGTCGAGATGCAACGTTTTATTCTTCGTCATTTATAATTCAATAAAAGTAGCCAAGGCAACTAAAACTTCAACATTGAATTAAATCTCAATCTTACAACTAATAAATAAAGAGTGATTATTTCCATTCAGACCAGCTTTTATTGCTAACTATGTTAAATTGTAACTTCTCTTTAGTTTTAGGGTACTTCTGTTTTAACAAAAATAGAATTTTTATGTTATCGTTTATGAACCGACGAATCTCGATTGAAAATAATTATCTGCGAAAAGTTATTCAGATATCGTGAGATGCGGTCTGGTGTGATGTAGGCATCAGAAACAAAGACATTTTCTTTATCGTGCCAACGTTTCGATCTTTTATTGAGATCATCTTCAGGGCCTCGGATTTACAAACATAGTTTACATTTAGAAACTAATCTCTATACATGCTAATAAGTTCAAATTTCCTTGCGAGAGCGCATGAAAAGCTATATCTTACGGGTAAAATCTTCACAATACAATTAAGTAAATTATGATAAAATTACATTTTCTGGGCCGGGATTCGATCCGAAAACCGCTAGCGTGGGAAATAAGAAGAGTCAGACCGAGCCAGCCGACCCCTGCAGTTAGTTAATTTGGCATAAAAACTGCTCAGTGTCGAACACCCCATTGTATATTGCGTTCAAGTTGTCAGCCACTTAGCAATAATTTTTCTCAATTTATTTTCAAATAAAATTCTATGGGCTGTGCCGGGATTCGAACCCAGAACCATTACCGTGGTAAATGCGAGTCCGACGCCCTAATCAACCTTCAAACCTAGCATAGAAAACTCTTGAAATCTGATTTTATTTAAATCAGAGATAATATAGAGTGTTTAAATTTTTTTTTCTTTAATAAAAAATAATAAAATAAATTAAGTCGGATAATATAGAGTATTTAAGTTTTTCTGATGGCTTTAATGAAAAATAACAAAATAAACTTATTCCATCTAGTCTGTCTTATGTGTAGAGATTAGTGACCGTTAACGGATAATTATTCAGATATCGTGAGATGCGGTCTGGTGTGATGTATGTATAGAAAAACATTTTCTTTATCGTGCCAACGTTTCGATCTTTTATTGAGATCATCTTCAGGGCTCAAAGTGTTTGTCTTCTTGAGCCCTGAAGATGATCTCAATAAAAGATCGAAACGTTGGCACGATAAAGAAAATGTTTTTCTGATACCTACATCACACCAGACAGCATCTCTCGATATCTGAATAATTTTGATTTAACTCTAACTACTAACTTCATACTTAAAATTATTATTCCGAAACACAAATTACCAGATACGGTCTCAGGTGTCAGCAAAACAAAAGGCTGTTGGGCTTGTGGTAAACATACATTTCTTACAGACAATATAATAAATCTGCTATTAGTTTGGAATCATGTGAATGTAAAGAAGTGGAAAGAACTAAGCAGAAGCTTTGAAAGATTAAGAGATCTGCTCAGGTAAACCTTGGCCGATAAAGGAATGCTTTAGGCTAAACTGAAGGATTTATAGTACCGCAACATTCTCTATTGCTAAGACTATAGCATTTATCTGAATCTCGAGGTTATTAGGTTAGCGATCCTAAGAATAATACATTATTACATTCATTAGATTTTATTTATCGCGACAATTTTTTTGTAAAAATAAATTCCAAGGCCCTTGTATGCACAAGGGATTTATCTCCTTAATTACCCCTGCTTCCTAGCTGTCCGACGGAAGAGAGCGGATTTCCAGATTCTAATTTGAAATAAAACGGAAATGGAATTCGCTACGAGAGGAATAATTAAAAAGACTTTAGCTTTGAAGGGCCATTTTTACGTAGATAATAAAAACAGTACTAAAACTAGAAACATTTATCATTGTTTTTGTTCATTAAGATTATTAGATAGGAAAAAGGGTCTTACTTACTGTCTTCGGATATTTTAACTAGAACAATGATAACTTATAACAATTTTTAAATTTTAATTCATGACTACACTCTTAGAAAACTATCGCCTTTCATGACTAATGTTAAAAATAATCTACATCCGACAAACCTTTAGGCATCTCGGAAGAGGGACCGAAACCAGAACAATAACTTTTCATGCTAGTTTCAATTAAAAAGCCGTGGGTATTGCCGGAATTCGAAGTCAGGACCTCTACCATGGTTAATAGTAGTAGGCTGTCCCACCCATCCACTCATCTCCATCCCCGATTTATGTTAATCTGTCATAAAAGAAGGCCTCAAGGCAACACCAAATTGAGTAAATTTCCTGGGGCTTAGCTACCCCCATGATTTCCGGGCTGGTATAGTGTGTTCTTTCAATGTTTCATCCCTTATATTGTCTGCACTTTTGTGTGTGTGTGTGTGTGTGTGTGTGTGTGGCGATAATCAAAAATCATCACCTTGGAATCTTCTCTCTCCACCATCTTCACCTCACCATTGTAATTTGTAAAACTTCAACTAGCAATAATCGCTTCTCAGTAGAACTACAATGATTACGATATTGCCACTGGGCAAGGTAATTTGTAAAGATTGTTATACGTACTGGCCAAATATAAATTTTTATTGTTCAGTTTATAAATTAACCTTTCTTCCTATTTTTTTAAGATTCAGAGCGACGCTTTTTTTAATTTTAACAAATTTTGTTTGTTGTTAGCAGAAGATCCCGTTGGTTTCGAGCGGGTTGTTGTCTTCCCCCCTTTATTTCTGCTCGAATATTGGCAACACTCATTTATTTGATACTGCTCGAAACTCTCTATCAATATACTAAAGGGATTGTTTAACATTCCAACATTCCACAGGTTGAGACGGGATTCGAACCCAGAACGACCAGCAAAAGGAATTGCGAGTCGTACGCGACTAGACCACGGCCGTCTCCTGATAGTGTTAATCCGTCATAAAAGAGAGTTAACTCAGATCAAAGGGTTTGATACAGATGACAATACGCTTTTCGATGTTATTCCCAAATAAAATCTAAAGGACTACACCGGGAATCTCCCAAGTACTGATTATTTTAAAACGAAAACTTTTCCGCTTTTTTTTATAGTAAAATATAGGAAAAAGTTCTCTTCTAGTCTGCCAGGTAAACTTGCAAATTTGATCTTTAACAATCATCTTGGTATTCTTAGCCACGCTTTTTTTTTTTTCAAATTCAGCATTTCGCCATCTTCAGTATGTCTGATTCAGGTAGTTCATTTGAATATGTTTTTGAGGCTGAGTCGCGTGTGTTTCCTTTTCTTTTTAAATTGATACAGTACGTTAAAATTTTAAGTTATGTAATATAGGAGTAAATATAAAATCCATATATGAGTCTTTTTTTAATTCCAGGTATGTTTAAATATAAAATTATGTGTAGAGATTAGTGACCGTTAATGCATAATTACTCAGATATCGTGAGATGCGGTCTGGTGTGATGTAGGTATCAGAAAAACGTTTTTGGCACGATAAAGAAAATGTTTTTCTGATACCTACATCACACCAGACCGCATCTCACGATATCTGAATAATTATAAAATTATGGTCTATAAATTAATTATTTTACATTTTGAATGTAAAAATTGGCCATATCTACATCTATTCTGTATTAGAGATGGGCAAAAGGATCGAGAATCGATTCACAGAATCGTCTCACCTAAAAGAATCGTTTCCTTTAAGCTAGTAGCGGTTCATTTCAGATAACTGGAGGGCACGGATACGTCACACGATCCCCGAAGATTCTTTTTCCTGTTAACGACTCCTTTAGATTCTTCTAAGAATATCTTCAACTCCCGGAGTCGGATTTCAACTCTTCGACTCTTTTGACGACTCATCAACTCAGCGATTCCTTTGATTCTTTCGATTCCTCAACTCCCGTCTTCTATTTCCTCCATGGCCGGAGATATATTTTACTGAATGTTCCCAATCCAGAACCTCTCGATCAATCAATAAATTAATAATTAACGTTTTTAAATTAATAAATTACCGATTTTTACATTTTTTTTACATTGATAAATAAATTGTCACAAAGAAATAAGGCTTTCATTAGTATTACTATCATCATTATTTTTCTTTCTAAAAATAGAACGATTCGATACAATATATATACTTCACATTAATTCTATATTACCTTTTTCGTAGTGGTAAATAAATATTAGAATTGAAAATTAATTTGAATTCTGCTGGAAATTTGGATGAAGGGAGAAAGCAATAAACGAAAGCTCTGGCTCCAGGGGCGGGGGAATCAAAGAATCGATAAAAAGAATCGACTCACTTCAGGGATTGAATCGAAGGGAATCGATTCACTTAAAAGAATCATACTTCCCACCACGATTCTGTATTGGACAAACTGGAGTTCAAACGACAGGCTGCCTTTTTCGAATATCGACTTAAATTTCATATAAGGTAGTCAGTATTAGATCTCGATGCTCAACTGGCTGGAGGTAAGAAAACGCACGTGAAAGGCGAGAAAAATAAGTAGAAACAAGCAGATGGCCGGCTAGGAGCTCAGCTTTTTGTCGGACCCTGAACTTCCTACTTTTTTATTGCAATAGGGAAAAAAAGGTTGCTTTGAGATTAAAAAAAGGTCTAAGTAAGAAAAATTGAAATTATAGAAATGTTAAAAGGGGTTGATTTGAAATAAAAAAGTTAATTTGACGTTTCAAAATGTTAATGCAATAGAGAAATGCTTATGCTTTACTATTTTGTTTTTTTCGATGTGGTATTTTTAGAATTAATATTTTACCCTGTACAATATTTCTCATACAATATACCTGCTTGATTGGGAAGTACAGATGATCAAAAATATCCGAAATATAGAAAGAACTAGTTAATTTATTTAAAATACTTTTTCTCAATCGTTACACCGGGGCACTAGTGGTTCGATCTACAGTCTGGTCAGCTTTATGAATGAATGAATGAAACTTCACCTTACGAGATAAACAAAAGAGAGTAAAAAAAATTGTACATAATCAAAAAGCACATTTCGGCTATGGTTATCAACCGTCTGCCGGAGTCGGACTATACATTTTTAATAAACAAGGAACACATTTCTTCTTAGGGAATAAACAAAAGAGAGAGAAACAACTATGTAAATAAACTAAAATAACAACATATCTATTTATGCATATATAAATAACCAGGGTGTCTTTGATATATACAGTAAACATTGAATAATTGAAATAAAAAAAAGCGTTTTCCTGTAGTTCGTCGCAAACTTTACTAGATTTAAAGACTCGGGGTTATTTAATAAATAGATTAGCTGCTCTCTCATCAACGTGGGCAAGCCTATATGCCGTGCTCGGAACTCAGCTAAAAACTGGGCATTCTGCTAGAAAATGAAAACTGTCTTCTCGAGCCTGCCCGCTGCGGACAGGGTACCTATCGGAACTATCGACTCTTGTGGGGTTATAATTAAGGTACAGTAACTCGCACCTAATTTTGAAAAACCAGCTAGCTAGCGGAATGGACGGAATTTTAGAATCTTACGCTATGTTCAAGAAAGTTTGACTGATATTAAGGTCCCTATAGAGCAAAAACCTAGAGCAGGGGTGCTCAAACGGTCGATCGCGATCGACCAGTAGATCGTGAGTGCTTTTTGAGTAGATCTCGAGAAGAAAAAAATTTTTAATAAGTAGGTAGGTAACTAAACTACAAGAATTATTGCCCGAAATAACAGCTTTTCTTGACGAAAGAGGTGATGACACTCTGATTTTGAAAAACGAAAAATGGCTGACTGATTTGGCATTTTTGACTGACATCACATTGCACTTAAACACCGTTAACTTGAAGCTTCAAGGTAAAGGAAAAACTATTATTGAGATGATTAGCGCAGTAAACGCATTCAAAAGTAAATTGCAACTTATGATAGATCAACTGAAAAGAAAGGATCTGAAACATTTTCCGTCTTTGAAAGCAAGGATTCCTCAGTTGAATTATGATACGCATGAGGCTGAATTATCAAATATTTTGGGACAATTCGAAATGCGTTTTTATGATTGCAGTAAATTGGAAAATATAGCATCATTTATGAGTTATCGTTTTTCATGTAAAAACATTGAGGAATTAGCTACTGAAATAGCAAGTCAGTTTAATATGAACTAATGTTCTGTTGAAAATGAGTTGGTGCAGATTATATCAGATATACATCTCAAAGCTGCAGCATCTGATACAAATTTCTGGTGTTTTATATCTGAAGATAAATCTCCGAATGTAAGGCAAATCGCCCTTCAACTGACGGCATTTTTTGGGTCAACTTACTTGTGCGAGTCTGCATTTTCTGAAATGAAGATAATTAAGTCAAAATATCGCAATCGACTAACTGACTATCATATGTCATCGTGCTTGCGATTAGCACTCAGTGGTTACGTACCATCTTATGAAAAGTATGCTGAGGACATGCAGTGCCACGCTTCAACATCCAAAGCCACACCTTAGTTAAGTTTAACACCATATGTAACTCTTTTGTTTTGTAACAACCAATAAACTCGCAATTTTGAATAACTATGAGTTTTTTCATTGATATTGTAGAGAAGAACCTAACTAAACCTAACCCAAACCTTGACTAAAATAATGTACCTTTATTGTGCAGAAAGCTAATATCTATATATGCCACGGTACACCCTACCTAGGTAGGTAGGGTGTATCGTGTATGTACGACAACCCTGCATCACACACACTTACAGCCTCTCAGAGTCGACCGTAAGTAGTCTAAAAATATTGAGGTAGATCGCCAGCAGTTCAAGTTTGAGCACCCCTGACCTAGAGGAATTTTGAGGAGAAGGTCAGCTTTATGTTTCCCGTTTAAAAAAGTCTACCTTTTGTTATAATAAAATTAGTAGCGAGTAGGAAAAAAAAAGTATAAATAAAAACTGTAAGCCGTAAATAAAGTTACCAGTGTCTAAATGTAATTCTTCTTTTCCAACTACGACAGATTTAATTATTAAATGCATAATTGCACGAGCTGTAATTTTGTTTTTTAGATTAGATTTATGTTTCATATAAAGCATAGTCTCCTTTTCCCAGTCTCCCCGTATAAAAAACAATTTCCTTCTAAGAGCCGGATGTGTCCGCCTGGTGGCGGCAGACGGACAAAAGTCGATTCCGCTAAACTGAGTTCTCATAAAGTTATTTAGTGTCTCTCCTCCCCCTCGGCCCACATTTCGTTCCCCTTGTCTCTCGGACAAATTAACCCTTCGCAACGGGATTCTGTAGGAGCATTAATGAAATGTTTTGGACCCGGGGAAAATTGAAGGAAGGAAAATATAATGGCGTAGTACCACTGGAAAATAACCACTAACGTTATGCACGGTTATAGGTTTGATCGCAGACAGTAATCTTTTAGGAATTTCAAAATTTGTGTTGTAAAATCTTGATCATTGGCATTCATGTTATGTTCTATGAAGAACAAAATGTTTGAACAATTTTCCAAATTATGATCTAACGTGTCAATGTCAAAATGTGCGCGGTGAAAGGGGAAAGGGAAACGCGCTGTAACGTGATGTTTAGGCTCGAACCTAGCTTAATTCTGGGAAGAGGAGCTTTCAAGAAGATGCCGCTCTTCAGTGATCGATGATGCTGAATTACTCGAGGGTGTAAGACAGGATTCTAAAGCTACAACTCGCGGATTAACGGGTTCAAATTGCTTCCTGGAACGCCACCGTGATCCGCTGTCTCAGAAAACTTGGTTTGCGGAACCTGAAAATCTGACATAGTGACGAACGAAACAAAATATTCTTGAGATTTGCTGTCCTCTGATTTTTGAAAAAAAAAAAAATTAAATATTGCACTTTTTTCTCAATCGAGTAAGATGTTAAATTCATCAGCTCTTTGATTCTCACTGCTTATATTCTTGTCATTGTTCAAATTTCATTTCTACTATAAAAAAACAAACAAAAAACCATCAAACAGATAAATAAGTGTTTCAGAAATAAATCCAGCATTGTCAAGAATGTTTGGAATAAGCCAAAATAGCTACATTCGCCTAGCGTCCAGACTGGGTTCCGCCTCAAGAAAGTCGACATAGTTCCGCATCGGCTGAAGTAATAAACGGATTTTTATGGCGACTCCTCAAAGGAAGAAATTTGTAATTAAGAAAGGGGAACGTGCGATCCCGGAAGTCGAGCTTTTCTTAGATCTTTGCTCCCTTTCGAATTGTTTCAAAGCGTGCCGAGCATTCCATTCCTGGAATCGTGGAATATGACCAATTTGATCGTTTCCTTCAACCGTCAGACATGTCACCATTGAGCAAGAATGATATCATGAGGGCTATTTGGACGAAAATACACTGACCAGCGGTTTATCATGATACAAATCACATCAGATATGTTTTATTTCAAATTAAACCTTTCAACTTTTTAAAATTTGAAATTAACCCTTTCATTAGATTGATAAAAAAAAGGCGTATTAAAAGTAAGCATGGAAATAAATTTTTTTGCATATTTTTTAATGTTTTTAAATACAAAATTATTGAGCTATTGGAAAACCATATGAAATGTAATTATGATTGGAATTAAAAATTATGTAAAATAAGGTACAAAAAAATTGATTAATTTTAATTTCAGAATTGTTAGAATATTCCCAAAAAATTAAACATTCAAATTATCCCTTTTAATTACAAAGTAAAATTGTCATTTCAAATTGATCATTTTTCCGTGCAAACCTAACTTTTTAAATTCAAAATAACATTTTAACTTTGAATGAATCTGTTTAAATTTAAAATAAAACTTTTTGACTTTAAATCAAACTTTTTAATTAATAAAAAACTTCAGAGCTTCTTCTTTAAAGCATTTAAACAAATTGGAAGATAGGATTAGATGTAAGCATGTAAATTAAAATTTCTGCTTATGTGTCAATTTTTTTTAAAATAAACTAATTGGGCTCTTATAAGAGTATACAGTTAAATTTATAAAATATATAACAGGAAATATATAAACTGATCTTTTTAATTTGATTATTTTTAATTATAAAATAATTGACCTTTTGAAAAATGCTGAAAAATTTTTCTTTTTTCTTTTTAATTTGGGGGGGGGGGGCGTCGGTGGCCGCAAGGTTCCGTCTTTGACACGGCGCTCATCACTGTAAGGTGAAGGTCCCGGGTTCGAATGCAGGGCCGCTGGATTCGAACCTGACATACTTACAAATGGTTTTTTTTCTTCAAAAACACCGGCACCCTGAGGGTTTATATGACCTCTGCTGTTGCGAACCCTCGTAAAAAAAATTTCATCATTTAATTTGAGAATATTTTAAAAATTACAAAAAATTAAACGTTTTGAACTTCAAATTATCCTTTTTCAATTATAAATTAACGCTATTTAATTTTCGATTAACCTTGTTTTATATTTCAAATTGACCATATTTAATAGAAATGTTAAATGATCGGGTGAGTGTGGTGTTCAATACTTTCCAAAAGGATAGTTCCCACTCACAGTAAGTTGTTCTGCAACGATCCGGATTTCGAGCCTCTTAGCTCATCATCAGGTTGAAGGGCTCCTACAGCCGCGTCTCTCGACGTGCATTGCCAAAGTGAAACCGCTGATACCTCCGCCAACGCGACGTTCCAATCAACAGCAGATTTTTAATGATGCTCAATTTGAACGTGCGAAACGCGGAAATTATAACACAAAAAAATATTAGAATAAAAAATAATAACAATTAAAATAATTAGTTTAATTATTTGGATGTTTGATATTTATATATACATATTTAAAATGGGAGTGGGAGTCACCATGTTCAATTTTACATTTTTTAATTTCAAATTTCTCAAACCAATCTAGTTCTTTCCCTTTGTTGAAACCATGCAACACTCTCGTATTTAGATTTGGGTTGAATTTATGTTTTGTTTCTTTTAGATGGTCCATAAATTCCGAAAATTTGCTCGATTTAGGCAGGTGTTCTTTTACTCTCGTTTTTATTTCTCTAAAAAAAAGACTCACTGGCACTTCAACACGACCCAAAAGAATGACGCATCTACGCGGAAAACAAACTCTTTGAGAGAGTACAAATAAATTGATTGAATTTAAAATTTTTAGCATTGTATAAATTCAATTTTCTACTTCTTACTTTCTCTTCCACATCCTACATGTATTTTTAACATTAAGCATTGGTTATAGTTATAAATCCTAGTCCCTGAAGATGATCTCAATAAAGAGAGTCCTATTGTTGTTTCCTATAAAGTTAATTTTTTATTCTTTTAACTAGCAACCTATCAATAAATATTTCTTGATACCCGTTGTTTTTTGCTAAGGTTTTAATGGTTTTTAATTCTTTTGTATAGTTATCAGGTGTTAGCGGAAGTTTCAACATTCGGTCTATGAGCCAAATGAAACCAGCAGCCTTTTGGGACCATGGGTGGGAAGAATCCGCGGGTATCATAGTGTCTGTCGTTGTGGGTTTTCTACATACATCTATTTCTTTTAGGCTGTTTATTATGGAAACGAGAGTAAAAAGAGCGTCATTAAAAATGAGCTGTTAATTGGAACGTCGCGTTGGCGGAGGTATCAGCGGTTTCACTTTGGCAATGCACGTCGAGAGACGGGGCTGTAGAAGTCCTTCAACCTGATGATGAGCTAAGAGGCTCGAAATCCGGATCGTTGCCGAACAACTTACTGTGAGTGGGAACTATCCTTTTGGAAAGTATTGACCATATTTAAAGTCAAATGAAGTATTTTTTTAATATTTAAAAATTGCGGTGATGATAGTAAAATAAAATTCCTATACATTTATGATTTTTTATAAAATATTAAATATAATACGAATCTAAGAAGACCATACAAAAATTAAATATAATTAAAATTAAAAATTATATCAAATTAAATGAAAAAAAGATTTTTTTAAAAATGAAAAGTAGAACAAAATGAGTCGTATATAAAAAAACGATATAGAAATTAATTTAAATTTAAAATTAAATTATTCAGATATCGTGAGATGCGGTCTGGTGTGATGTAGGTATCAGAAAAACATTTTCTTTATCGTGCCAACGTTTCGATCTTTTATTGAGATCATCTTCAGGGTCTGGGATTTACAAACATTGTAATTGTCCAACAATCTAATTTTCCCTTTCCTTTTCCCATTTATCCCTTTCTATATAATCCTGAAAGAATAAAGTGGCCGAAACATTACCAACACATTGTTTCCCTTTGTCGGCTCTTTTCACCTCAAAGAAGCCGACGACATACATAATTGTCTTTTCTATACCCACTTCAAAATCAAACATATATAAACATGAAACAGTAAAATTTCACTGGCACTCTCAACACGACATGGCACAATTACACAGAAGACAAACACTTTGAGTGAGTGGAAATACTACGATAGAATATAAAATATAATTTTTGCATTGTATAAATTGCATATTCTATATGTATTTCCTAAATGTAAATTATGTTTGCAAATCCCAGGCCCTGAAGATGATCTCAATAAAAGATCGAAACGTTGGCACGATAAAGAAATGTTTTTCTGATACCTAGATCACACCAGACCGCATCTCACGATATCTGAATAATTATCCGTTAACGGTCACTAATCTCTACACATTAAAATTAAATGTTTTATACAAACAAACTTTTGACATTAATTATTGTATATTTAAAAATTATTATATTTATGTAATTATATAACTTAATTTTAAATGTCATTAATGTATTTGTATGCATTTTGTACTTTAGAGAAGTATATATATATATATATTAATTTTTAAATGATGAAGGTATATTTGTATACATTTTATGGTCTGTTGTCAGAATGAAAAGAAAGATCACTGATCTAATAACGTGATTATGATTGGGATTTATGTCGAAGGAGGGAAGAGCAAATGAGCTGTAATGATTTAGCGACTTCCTACCACACATTTATACACTGCGGGCTATTAAGCCATCCCACCCTTCGTTTCCGACTGGTATCTCAGAGGTTGATAGTATATAAATAGGGGGGGTAGGGTCGGCCTTTCCAATATTATTGGATGGTTGATTGTGTCATAGGTGGGACGCCGTGTGTTTTCTATTGCCAGCCAACTCCGGGGACAAATGTTTACAACTACACCAACCTCCCTTTAACTCAATTTTGTAATCCGGCTACCGCAGGTTTCACCCCTGTGGAAGCATCTGCGAACAAACCAATCCGGCATAATACACTGGTAGACAAAAAAAACTGCCTCCCTCAATAATTTATAATTATCTCTTAGACCATTCTCCTTCGATTATCTTACAACACTATTCGGTCCCTTTTTAAAGCATTAGAGGTAAATAAACACAGATAAAATCTCCTCGCATGTACAAGTGGATTTTGTAAATAAATCATTGAATAGTGAATTTCTTCTTTGTTGGTTTTTCTATACAGCTATTTTCTAATATTCAGGTGGTTGGAATTTTTAAGTTCTACCATTTTTGAAATTCTAATTGGTTTGAGAGAAGTTAAGCGCACGTCGACCTTAGCATTCCCAGAACAACTGTCCGAAAGGTCTTCCATCTCTACCAAGATAATAGTGGTTAGTTAACAAAACACTGATCAGGTTGCTGTCGTGTCACATCTCGGAGAGATGATCGTTTTATTGCTTCGTATGTCCTCGGTAATCGACATTTTTCCATTTATGAAATCAACCGACAATTCCAAAAAGTTAGAAATGTTAATGCCAGTTTACGCAATTTAAGGGGGAGAATTTTAGGTGCTGGATTACGTGCGAGACGGTTTTGTTTGAGGTCATCTGACGGTGGATAGAGAATTTGATGAAGAACAGGAGAACGGTATAACCCCTCGACAATATCACTACGGAGAAGCTATGAAAGGTCGCACAAACCTGATCTACATCGAGCGTTCCCTGACAGCTGCGCGATACATTGAAGATGTGTTATCGGAAGAGGTTGTTCCTAATATGCCACTAATTGGCGAAGGTTTTATTTTATGCATGGCAACGCAAGGCCCCACACAGCAAGGATAGTGACTTCTTGGAACTCTGAATTCAATGTTTGCAGTGGGCAGCATGTAATCCCGACGTCCCTATAAAACAAACTATGGGATGAGTTATCAAAGACGGTACAAGTCGCCCAGTGATCGCAGAAAATTTTCAGCTGTTAAGAATTGCTCTGTTGGAGGATTATCAAAATATTCCACAACACTACATTCTAAACTTCTTAAAATCGATGCTTTGTCGGATACATGGTATGATTAACGCAAGAGGAGAAAATAGTCTGTACTAAATTCTAAATGTTCTTCACCGTTGCCATAGCAACATTTTTAGTGAACATTTTTTTCATGTTGAACCGGCACACGGGCACTTACTGGGTCTGTCTTCACTCGCGGGTTTATTGTTTGAGTCAATCAAACGCGTTTCGGCATTACGTCATATTCAGTGATAAACTGTCATCTGTTAGTCTGCGTGTTAGTGTTGTGTCCGTCGCATGTCGCTGGGGGCGTTGCATTAGGGGGCGTGGTCTCCGTGTCCGTTGGTCGGTTTTGGAGGGGGTTATTTCCGTTGTCGGTTATTATTTGTGCATTGTTGGTTTTTTGTTTTTTTCCTGGTGTTGGCTGTAATGTTTTGTTCTTTTGAACGTTTTCGTTTGTTTTGTTATGAAGTGTTTTTAGTGGTGTGAAGATGGTGTGTGATGGTGAGTTTGTTTGTGCGTTTATAAGTTTTCCGCTTTTAAGTGTTATTTGTTTGTATATCTCGAGGTTCTGTAATATGTTTAGTTTCCAAACCATGCCAAACTCTATCGTCAATTAAAACATTTTTTTACAAAGTGTAATTAGTTTAATTAGCTATAAATAATTATTTCCTTTAAAAATATCCAGTGAACGGCCAAATAAAAATTACAACGATTGCAAGTATTTACTAAAAAAAAGGTTGTCCCCACCTTTTTGCCTCCACTGTAAGTTCGCTTTGGCTGATCTGAAAGATCATAAAGAATCATATGGAAATAACATCAGTTGTAATTAATTTCAAAAACCTGCCAGGAATAGTGTGTTACTAGAGAACATATTTTTTTTTTTTAATTGGACTTAAAATTAATTTAACACTAACTTCTATACAAGAGATACAAGTCACTTATACTTTTTATAACATAATGTGTTATACATCTTTAAGTGGATGTAGACTTCAGGCTTTTTGCGTTCAATGTTTTCATAATAATTTTCCGAGCACAGGTGTATATTTTAAGAATGAGACAATTTAGATTTCATTGCTTCTGAATAAAGCAGTATAGCTTTAGTCCCTCAAATTAACGGCTTTTAATTTCAAATTAACCTTTTTAATTTGTAATTTTATCTACAGATTAACTTTTGCTGTTTTATTCACCGCCGGGTCGATGGTGCTAAAGAAGATGCCCCATTTTGACGAGTTAACCTGAATTCTGCTGTTGTCCCGTTTAATGAGATAGTTACAGCGGGGCCAAATGTGATGTGACGGACTGTCATTGCTTTGATCGTCGACTCCACAAAAAAAATTGATTTGATCTTCGTGACCTTTCTTTTTTTCCACAAATTTTTTAAAGAAATGTTTGTATAATCGGGACAAAAGGTTTGTCTGATAAACTATTAGTTAATATAAATGTACAGTATAACATTTTATTTTGTAACAAGAATAAGCACAGAAAATGCTAAAGCTTGGATTAAAAGGTCCTCACTTACAACTCATGTGTCTTGTCGTTTTGAAGACTATCTCTGTACACACACAATCCCATTTGAAATAATCTTACATAGTCTTTTCTTCTTCAACGTAAAAGAACTACATTGACTGTTATATAATAGGGGTATTCACGATCTTCGTGTTAACCCTGTTAAGACTGTTAGGTCGTGTTTGATTCAGAGAAATAATGATGTAAACTTATAAAAATCGGCCAGTTAACATTGCTCGATCTAACTGGCCAGAGCCAATGTCAGGTGTTAGGTCAAAAATGTAGTCACATTGGTAGCCGTTAGGGCGTACGTAACCAACATGGCGGCCATGAATTTAACAGCTGTTTTTGTTTAAACCGATTTTTATTCTTAAATACGCGTTAATTAAATCTTACCAATACATTTTGTTGTTAGTTTCTGATCTGTCATTCTCTCATTCATAATAGATACATCCTCTAACCTATAACGGTAGGCTGTTGGAAGTTAAGGTATGTCGACACGAATTGAAGCGTCTCATTTGTTATTAATTTTCGAATGAATCAATGTTTTGACATTGTGAACATTTTGATTTAAAGAGTTGATTAATTTTACTTTTTTTACATTAAATTCTGGCTTCATACAATATAACACAAAAGAAAACCAAAACAAACAACAACAGCCTGCAAGGACTGTTATACATTTATTTTTCGTTCTACCAATCGCGACGCGCAACATTGCAGAAAAATTAATATTTAACATGGCAAGAAAAGAAAAGGGCATTCGCGATCTTACTGTACCCGAATTAACATCTTAGAAACATCGTGAATACCCCTATTAACCTTGAAGTACAACCCAACAAAGGCAAAAGATCGAATTTAAAAAATTAGGCAAATTCTAAAAAGCTATTTTTTCATGGCTTTTATGCCGAATTGAAAAGGGTACTAATTTGTATTTCTTATATAAATAATTTTACTGGAAGCCTAACAAGTCGCTGCCTTCCTAGAACAAAAAAAAAAATAAATAAATAAAAAAATAAAAAAACATAGAAAATGAATGCCACAAATTCCTGGCGTATATTCGTGTTCCGCATTTTTATTTAATTTAGTTTTTATTGTCTCAAAAACCTCCTGGCATTAATGATACCAAACAATTTATTTCATGGTTGTGCTCATAAAATTTAACGAACAATTTAGTATAAGGTTTTGCTCAAAATAGTGCTTTAAGAACGAAAGAGGCGTTGCGATTCACACAAATCACATACTCATTTCTGATACACGTGACTGTACGTGACGTGCGCTTGGCTTCGCCTATATGTGCACCCCGTACAAAAACGTGGCAAACCGTCGGGCAGCATCGAGCAGCATCTGGTAAATTCGTTCCCGGCTTATGCCGTATCATCAAATTTTGTGTATTCTTCTGAATTGGAAGTTTCTTAACTAAAACGTTTATGCAAATGGTCAACTTCCGTTTCCTTTTCCTCGGGTGCGTGACCGAGAAGGTCAAACGTAGTTTGCACAGCAGTATTTTTGGTGTTATCATTGCTATATTTTAACAGTTTTATTGCTTTTTCTTACGACGCTAACTCCCGAAAACATCTAGAAAAATATATTAAGCACGACGCCTAATTGTACACTCAACAATTTATTTAACATCGCTTACCAAAATCTCCAACGTCGTACAATTTCCAGTATGTTAATTTACGCCGGTAATGTTTGTCAAGCCCACCACCGAAATATACCAGAGATTTCAAAATTTTTTGTTGTTGAATTCATTTTCTTTGGACAATAATATAAGAAGTATACGAACTATTTATATCGTTGTAATAATTGACAACTGAATTGTCATTTAATATAACAACGCTTTATAACATTTTAAATAATAGATTAAATTTGTGATGTTTGATAAAGTATTGAGGCAAACAGTTAAAATAATTGATAATTCAATTTTATTAATATTTTTGTGAATAAAGTATTGAATTTCGCACAAAGAAAAACATCATTACAATTTATTGCTTATTAATTTAATTTACTTTAAATTATACGCTATTGTTATTGTTAATTTTATGAATATATTTATTGGGTTGTCCGGAAAATAATGCAGGATTTTAAGTTTTCATTAAAAAAAATCTATATAAAATATTCTGTTTACGTTTACAGGATTACTCATTTGTATGAATGTCAACACTTATTAATCCTCTTCCAAATGATATTGTTTGTTTACCTCTGTAGCATTCCGCTACTTGGAAATAATTCAGTCATCCTTATAATGTCAAAGCGAGAATTTCGTACGATTTTCTTTTACGAGTTTAAACTCGGCCGAAGCGGAGCCCAAACGGCTAGAAACATTAACCAAGTCTGGGGCGAGGGTTGTGTTAATGAGTGCACTGTGCAAAGGTGGTTTAAAAAATTTCGGGAGGGAGATTTCAGCCTTGAAGATGAAGAAGGTCGTGGAAGGCCTTCCTCTCTTAATGATGATGTTCTGCGATCAGTGGTGGAAGAAAACCCCAAAACAACTGTTCGAGAACTTGCAGAGCAACTCAAAGTCAGTAAAACGACCGTCGCTGACCACCTCTTTGGTCAATCGGAAAGGGCCCGTTTTGTTGCATGACAACGCTCGACCACATGTGTCACGTGTAACGTCACAAAAATTATTGGAGCTTGGCTATGAAACTTTGCCTCACCCACCCTACTCTCCGGACCTCTCGCCTACTGACTACCATTTTTTTAGACACCCGGACCACTACTTACAACACACAACGGAACTGGAAAATGCATTTATTGACTTTATCAATTCTAAAAATTCTGAATTCTACTCAGACGGAATTAATAAGTTACCAACACGTTGGGAGAAATGTATTGAGAGTATGGGAAGTTATTTTGATTAAAGAACATTGCTTTAAAGTAACTAGTTTCTTTTTTTTTGTTTAATACCAAAATCCTGCATTATTTTCCGGACAACCCAATAACATCTACTTTAGTTTCGAAAATTTATAGTTTTTTAAATATTAATTTCGCCTCAATTTTTATAGTCTTATTGATTTTGTATGACATATAGGCCGAAGGTTAGGTATAGAAACATTTTCGTCCTTTTTTTTTGCCCGATGACATCATGCGTTTTTTACCGAATCAAGCACCTGTATGCAAACAATATCCCGATGAAGGAAGGTACCTGTATATATATATATAGGTGGATAATGAACAAACAGTTTGGAGAAAGTTGAAGCATATCTGGTAAGAACTCTTTTCAACGAAATTTTCGTTTTTCTCGTGGATGTACGATAAAAACCTTCAAATACACATCCTTTGACATGCTTTAATGCCTAATCCCGTAATAAATAGATTAGTACTTTTGGGACAGATCTCCAACGAACTCTGATGGATGAATCGCAAAAAAGCTAATAAACTAGATGCATTGGAAACATTTGGCAATAAATATATCATTGTATCTCAAAAGATGCACAGGAGAACAGAATAGTTACAAATGGGCTCAAACTAAAAAGCATTTTGTTCTATGACAAGTTGATACAAAATGCTTTAATGGAGATGTACCTGTGTATATTTTACATCGTGCCATTTTGCTTTTTTAAATTTAAATTCTGATTAAATTAATCTAATGTAAACAATTATTTATATAAGTAGTTTGTTATGTGAATTTAATAAATGAAGTTATTACTTAGCAATAAGTAAAAAGTCTAACTGACTCAAATAAGAGGTCTGCTGTATGGAAATTTGGGCCAATTAACAAACTGCATAGATATCATTTCATTTATACTTTTTAACATTATTCTGGCAGGATTTATTGTAAAAGGGAGTTTAAAAAGATGGAGAAGGATAGGCCTATTGCACTTCGATCTAATTAGATCTAGTATTTTTAAAGCTCAATAGTCAGCTTAATACTATTAATCAAGCTCTATTCCCTGGCAAATGGTTCTTATGTGTAGGAGACTGGTCGTGATTTCTCCTCGGATGGAGGAAATCGAATTTTGTCTAAGACTCCATTATATGTCCCTTTTATGAAACATTGGGGGGCGATAGTCGGGACCAATGAAGAGGCAGACAGCCTGGTCAAGGAAGGATCAAATACTGCGTTTGTCGGGCCAAAACCGATATTACCCCACTCTTTAAGCACAGCGAAAGAGAGTATAAGTTGCTGGGTAATGAAACAATTCCTCAAAGAATGGAATACGTCCCCCGGATGCAGGCAATCGAAGGAAATCAAACCTAAGGAAGCGAAATGGTTTCTCTCCAACTCTAGGAGAGGAATCAGGAGGCTGATAGGTATCCTAACGGGTCATTGCCTTGAGAAGACACCTCTTCATAACGGGCACCCTATCAGACCCCTTTTGCCGCTTCTGCGAAACAAAAGAAGAAACGGCTCGACACTACCTTGCAGAATGCGATAGGTATGCCAGGGAAAGATTCGACACTTTCGAATGAGAGGACATAACCAAAACACTCTCAGGATAAAATGGTCCAAAATCCTGGGGTTTGTAAAAAAGATCAATGGGTTTATGGACTCGTGGACAATAGGACTCGTGAGCCGACCAGGTCCCGGACCATTTAGGGATGGGGTACGGGCCTACCCAGGCTTTTAACCCCTCGGGTCCTGGTCGCCGCCCTGCGTTATATATATATATGAGTCGGGACCAAGCGTAGGTCATGACAAGGGATGAGGAAAACCTCATGAACATCTGTAATATAATTCAACGATTCAATGG
The DNA here is from genome assembly GCA_039619505.1 of Cimex hemipterus. Lineage (NCBI taxonomy): Eukaryota > Metazoa > Arthropoda > Insecta > Hemiptera > Cimicidae > Cimex > Cimex hemipterus. Next base: position 19,739,012 of record CM077100.1, on the reverse strand, counting down.
GTTGGAGTCATGTGGTAGCAGATAAGCAAAATCCGATTCGGAATCAGTGCTCAAGAAACTTCTCGAAACAGTTACATTTTCACGTAAATCCTGTCGTAGCTGGAATTCATCTCGCCTACCGTTAACTGTATTGTGTTTCACTTTTAGGAAGTAGGTTTGGTCATTGTGACTCCTTACTGCCGGGAAATCTAACCATAATTAGGACATGCAGTGAGGAAGACCACCTGCACATCTGTAATATTTTTAAACTGGATTGAGTCTTGAGACAGTATATAACCAAAACCATCTCGGAAGTTAAAAGTTTTAGTTCAGGTCCACTATTGGCCAGTATGTGGCTATCGGCATTACATTTTAGATTATGCCTTGTTGTTGTTCATAAAACCTACTGCAATGCTTAGGCAATTATTGTCTATAAATCGCGCCAAAAGTCCAGAAACAGCTTGACATCACCTCACTTGAGGTTAATACTTATAGTGCAGCTTCGCTCTTGAGCGGTATATCATGGTAATTGAGCCAAACAAACCATGTCAATAAATAAAAATCTAGCCAAGCTGTTCAGGGAAATCTATAAACTGCTTGACATCACATCACATGAGGTTAAAACTTATAGTGCAGCTCCGCCATTGGCTAGCATATCATGACATGTAAGCCATTCAAACCATCTCAATAAAATTTTCCTCCATGGATTCCTATCAAATCTTGACATACTCGACTTGACGTAGTATAAAGTTAACGGTTTTGGTTCAGTCACCTTCTAGACGAGCATGTCGTTCTACTCATTACCACTGAAGGATTATAACACATGCGGTAATTTGGACTTGGGGTGAGGAAGACAACCTGTGCATATAATCTTTGTGATCCATGCCGTACGATCAATACGAACCATCGCGAAAAATGACATTCCCGCCATGGATTCCAAGCAAATCGCGACACGGCGCGACCTCACCAGACGAGGTGCTTTACTTGAGCCCCGCCCTTCGCCAGTGTATGATGGTATGTCATATAAGTGGCTATGCGCACAACCATAAAGAGCCGCTGAGTGTTTTTGGTTACATTCTTCCTTGGATGGAGTGCTTTTAGTCTTCGCCTCCACCTGATTTTTTCTTCTTGATAAAATTTGAAAACTGGTTAAGAATTTATTCTTATTGCCACATTAAATTACAACTATTTATTTCCCTAATTTAATACTTAAACAAATAACTTATCCCATCAGGACCTGGGACATGTTCTATAAACAAACTCAAACGGCATCATCAAAAAAAGGTGATGCCATGTATTAGCACGTCAAGCTTCCAAATTCCATGCGTATCCAGACACAGCTTGGACCTGTGATCTCATATTACGCGTATACGCATTGCTGTATCGTTAAAGCCTGGGAATGCAAACAAACCTAAGTGCATAACTTTCAGGGACTTTCAAAGATTCCATGCAATTCCACACAGGTTGATATAACCTCATGTGAACACATGGAGTGGGGCTTGTTTGGTAGTATTTTTATTTTTTGGAACATTGTTCCATTGGTATGATTTCAGGTTGAAAACCCGCGTTAACTTAAATTTAGAGCGAGTTTTACCTTTGGAATTGTGCTGATGCATCCTTCAAGCATTTCTGTATAAAATGAATAATTGATCTTAATAATTGATTTTGAAATTGTATAGTGTTTCACCAATTTTTCACAGTGAATGTTATTGTGCAAATATTTAGGACTAAACGTTTACATTCTCTATATAAATACTAAATTAAAAATAATTCCAGGACGAACGTTTGAATATTAAAGTTACTGTTATTTCCCCCTTTGTCGCATATTCGACTTTTCATTCTATTTCGACCAATCTTGACATTCGTTCAATTAATAGGCGATACAAAACCGACTTTGAACACGGAATATAGTCCTTACCTTTGCCAAGGACAGGTAGTAACTACGAAATTTTATTTGTGTCCTTCCATGACATAAGTGGGTAAAATGGGTAAATCACCGAGCCGGTCAAGGCTGATTAAATTAACGGCATCGCGGAGACATGGTTTTTCATCGCTACGATATTCACGGATCGTCATTAATTGCCTGTCTTGTCTCGTCCTATTGGTAATGACGATTGATTTATTCTACATTCTAAAAATATGCTTCCAACTCCAATAAGTATGAAAATTACTGTTTACGATCTGTTGGGAAAGGATCGTCAAAGGATGTACGTTTTCTATATCAAAATACACTGGAATGTGCGAAAGAAATTTATAATTATTCAAACATTAAAATGCGTTTGTAAACTTTAACTGTTCACCTGAATAGACTCATAATTTCATAAAATTACCAACCCTAATTGAATATTCCAAAGGTCTTGTATCCTTTTGAAAATATTTGGCAATCGTATTACTGGAAGAAGTGAGCCTAACACCTTTAAAGATCGGTTAAACATATTAGACGGTGGACGATACGCGTCGAAAAACTTCCGGCCTTTTCATCTCAAGAGAGATGTCTATAAGGGGTCTAACATAAGGGAAATAACCACAGCATGGCTCTATTTACAGACCCCTGGCCAGTTGATTTGTCTTTCCTCTTATAGGAAATTTTTTTTTTAAAACGTTCAGTGGTTTACTCTGAGGCAGCTCGAATGCACGACGCGCAATACCACCTATATCGATGAAACTGTTGTACTTATCAATGTTCGCTGGAAAATGTGCACTTCGGCTCATTTTGAATGGTACGCCGAATGTAAGGAATATGGACTATTGTAAAATTTATTTCCAGAAATTAAGATTTCCTCTCATAATGCGAGTTTGACAAAAAAATTACAAAATGTAAAATATAAAAGCAATTAATGTTTGCTTTAGTGAAGAAGCAAATTATTGGAATTAACAACGAAACAAACGGATGCGTTTTAACTTCGTCATTTCTTGACCAATTTAATGTACTTTGTTGCACCATTGGTACCCAGGGTAAAAGTGCTTTAAAATGATGTGTCGGGACGTGTACGGCCGTTTTTAAAATTTGTCGGTTTCACTGGGTCTGAGGCACCCTTTATAATATTTTTTACAAAAAGTGGTAAGTATATGAAACTCAATTAAAAAATATTAAACATGCATTTTTTTTTATACTGTCGTTGGTTCAAGAGAAAAATCAGTCTTTGTACAAAGAACACCATTTGTTATGTAGGGAATCAAGTACGCCTATTCGTTGTATAAAGCCATCACAAAGGGATTTCATTTATTATTATTGACGTTCTGCGTAAGATGGGTCTCACTTCTTTCAACTCGGAAATTCTTTCTCTTAAAGAAACACTTGTTTTGGTGCAGATACAGATCTTTTCGGAAGCTTACTTCGATTTTTTTTTAATTTAGAAGCATTCAGGTGTGTTTTGGGGAACATAAGACGTCTATTAGTTTCAGAATAGCGAAATACCTATGGAAACCTGCAGTAGTGAGGTTATTATTTTTTAGTTGTGAGCTAATCAGGTTTTCCTTGGGAATATATATATATATATATATGTGTGTGTGTGTGTGTGTGTGTGTGTGTGTGTGTGTGTGTGTGTGTGTGTGTGGGTGGGTGGGTGGGTGTGTGTATTACGCAGGGCGGGCGACCAGGACCCGAGGGTTTAAAAACCTGGGTAGGCCTGTACCCCATCCCTAAAAGGTCCGGGACCTGGTCGGCTCACGAGTCCTGCATAAACCTATTGGACTTATTTACAAACCCCAGGATTGTGGACCATTTTATCTTGGGAGTGTTTTGGTTATGTCCTCTCATTCGAAAATGTCGAATCTTTCCCTGCCATACCTATCGTATTATGCGAGGTAGTGTCGAGCCGTTTCTTCTTTTGTTTCGCAGAAGGGGTCTGGTAGGGTGCTCATTATGAAGAGATGTCTTCTCAACGGGCGATGGCCCGTTAGGATACCTATTGCCTCCTAATTCCCCTCCTAGAGTTGAGAGGAACCATTTCGCTTCTTTAGGTTTGATTTCTTTCAGAAACCCCTTCGATTGCCTGCATCCGGGGGACATATTCCATTCTTTAAGGAAGTGCTTCATACCCCAGCAACTTATACTCTCTTTCGCTGCCATAAAGAGTGGGGTAATACCGGTTGTGGCCCGACAAACGCAGTATTTGATCCTTCCTTGACCAGGCTGTCCGCCTCTTCATTGGGAATCTAATAAATCTATCAATTGCAGAACACCAAAATGATTAAGAAAACGTAGTTTTCCAATTTTGAAGTTGCACTGAGCGTTAGGTAACGTGTAACGTTTTTTCCCGCCAAAAAGGCAAAAACTTGAAAATAGTCTATAAAATATTAAATTCTTATTATAATTAATAAGCAACACACTTCTTCTCCATCCAAGCAAAGACAACATAGTTCACAATATGATTAGGTGCTTTTGCTAAATTGGATAACTTGCACCTTTACTTTTCCCAACTTTTCCTTCGATCCTTATTATTATTTCTATTTTTTATCATTTGTATTACATGATTTAGTTCAACTTTTTTTTACTTGGTATTAACATCAAACCTTTAGTAGTTCTAGTACCAATTGGTGAAAGAATTTTGTGACGTTTACATTATTCTTAGAGGACTTTAGTCCCAGAATCGAACATCTTTGTATGTACCACGTCATACATGTAAGTAACTTCGGGAAATAACCTGAACTTTCAACTGAAGAAGTGTGATTTTTATTTTTAAACTGATGACGTTCGGCATTTTCTAGGGAATCTAGATCGTCTATGATCTGCAGAACGCGTAAAGTGCCTACGGAAAAATTTGGTGGGTGGCGACTGTAGTGAATTTTCGGAATGGCTACCTCGCCTATCAACTGTAACAGTACAATTATTGTTTTATTTTGTTTTCTGTTTAATTTGGAGGTATGTAACATTTTCTAAGGAAGCTATCAAGTCTGTTCGTTGAAGGGCGTCAGAATATCCACTAAAATACACGGAGGCAGTTAGCTACAAGTGGCATTTTTTAACTGGCTACCTCGCCTATCAACTGTAGCAGTAAAATTATTGTTTTTATTTTATTTACAAATAGCTACCACGACTTACGTCAGTAGTAGTGAGATTATTATTATTATTTTATATTGTTTTAAGTTTGGAGCTTCTCGCATTTTTGTGGTACCTACTTGTGTCTTTGCAAAATCAACCACGCCTTGCAACTTCAGTAACAACGAAGAGTTTTAGAAAATAATGGTCGTTGCCCATCAGACCAATATTGGATGTAAAACAGCATGTTCGGTTGTTAGTAGGCCAATTATTTTCAACCATAGACTTTCAATGCGTTCAATTTTATACAACGTGTTACAAATCCCCACAGGAAGAAATGGTGAACATTCAACCACGGAAGTTACATGTTCTTGAAGTGCCTTATATAATTTTCGATGGCCAACAGGCATTAAAAAAAATTAGCTTTCTTATTGATGCAAAAAATTTGAAGGAGACAAAATTGGCGATTAAAAAACTGATTGAGACGAGGGTGGTCACTTTTCATTTAGGGCTGACTTTGAAATAGATACCATTTGTATTTACGCAGGCCAGCAATGAAATGTGATATATTATTGGTCTATAAAATGAATTTGAAAGAATCATTAGTTCATATGTTGCATCAATTTATTTGTGGAACTTCAGCCTGCAACCTTTAGACGCCCCCCTAATTTCTCTCAAATATTTCACCGCACTGTTACTTACTAGCTACTTTAAAAAATTATATTTAAAAAAAAAAAGGGAATTAAAGAAAAAGTTTGATAAACAATCGTCTAGACTGTCCATGAGAAATGACAGGATAAATACTATATTTTCCTGTATGTATTTTAATCACAATCAATCCACTTTTCTCTAGTGATAGGGTTTTTGTATTTGTAGCTTAATTCTATGTATGTTATGGAAAAACTTAATCTTTTAAATGTGCAAAATTTGAAAATTTGAAAATTTAATAATAAAATATTTTGACTGGGTTGTATTTTTAACCGCATGTCTTTAGTGCTTTATGTTATCTTTTCTAAGTATACAATTTTTTTTTTGGTACTTACGCAAAATGGTTAACAGTACTGTTTTCAGCATTCACATACCTGCAACTGAAAAAAGAAAGAAAGTTAAAACATGTTAAAATGTGAACAAATGATCGTTATATTATTCGAATCAATTGTTGCCTGAGCTCGTGATTATCGAAGCGTTAAATTGTTGTACAAAACTATATTCAAAGAGGTAAACGATTGTTGTCACACCGGGTATAGTTAATTTTGCTAATTATTTACGCGGGGACCAGTCGGTTTAAATTCGCTCTGGAAATTACGGAATTAATAGTAATTTTGTGAGGTCGGAAAAGGGGTTATTTCAGTCCTTTTGTTTTAGCCGTTGACACCCCGGTCACTCTACGTCATAACACGTAACAAGATTAAAAGTTATATAGGGTCATGTTGTAACGAAAATAGACGGAGAGCTTTTTATGTAAATCCGCGCTTTATTTTTATTTCCTGGCTATTCCATTTCAATCGTAGCCGCTTTATTTAGCCAGGAGTAACTAAGGGTGGATTGAGTTTGTACATTTATCACTGCCGATCAGACTCGAAAATTTAAAGTCGGCAAAGTTTGAAATACACTTTTTCAAAACAATTAAGCTTAGTTTGTTTTGTTAAAGAGTCCAACAATATTGAAATATTGAACTGTTCGTTTAACATTAATTAAATACTATGACATTTTCCGGATTTTTGTCGTTGGTACATGATGGTTAAATAAAGAACATTTTTAACGAAGCATTTGACAAGAGTGAGATTAATGACTGTTATATCTAACAGCGAGGTATAGTGTTGTATGTTTGCCAAATAACAAGTGAAAAAAAGTGTTTTTTTTTTCTGAAACAAAATATTGTTGCGAGTGTTTAGGAGAAAGTTGACAGTTCCACCATGTAGTACTTCAAAAAGAAAAAAAAAAAAAAACGTTTCGTATATCGGTGTGAATTGTAGTGAAAAAAAGCAGGAAAAGCTAAATTACTTGGAAGGTACAGTTTTACGAATTTCCAAAGTTCTTTTTTAAAGATAAGTAAATATATTCTAAGTTACAATGATAATTAGAATTCGAATTACTAGATCTTCTAGGAGACCTCTAGCCTTTTAAAATGGATCAGTGGGAGAACCAACCTTGGTGTGTGAGCGACTCCGTGGTTGGGCTCTGATCGGGCGCCATCGACTTCTTTGGTCATTTCGGCGCCCTTACGTTCCCTAAAACTAGTCATTCGCACACTAGCTCATACAATAAATACATACTACTATATCCAAATCCAATCTCACATGCATATCCTCTGTCTAGAATCCGGGTCGGAGCGTCCCGGCATGGCATCGGTGGAGCCTTGAGATGATATGCTGCACCGCCGCCTACCATACATTCTAACATAAACTTAACCTAAAGTTTAACCTACAAAATAAATACCTCACTACATACAACCCATTATCCCGATATCTTTCTAAAATCTAAAAAGTTTTTCTTTTAACTCGTTGCCCTTTCTTGAGCATTCTCCTATAGTCCGGTGGTATTTCGGTCCCTATTCGGGGGCCAAGCTGCGACACCATCAGTCTGTTTTCTAGGCATGCTGGTCACTTGGGTCGACTAGCGTCGACCAACAGGGAGCCATGGGTCGCATCTGTGTGACCGATCCGCAGGCGTGTCAGGACAACGCGTTACAATTAGAAAAACAAAATTTCATTTTGTTCGGTTTTTTATTGTATAAGATAATTAGTCAATAAAATAATAAGAATAATTTATTTTTATATTTAATTTTATTAAATTTTTAATTTTAACTGTAGTTAATTTTCATGCGTTATTTTAGAAAAAGGACATTTATATTTTTTATAAATTCTCAAATTAAAATTAGAATTCTTTTGTTTTTATAATTTCATACAACATTAAATAAAATTTTTATGCGGATTTTTCATAAGAAACAGGTATATATTTTGAAAATATTCTGAAATTGAAAGAAGACTGTTCGATTTGGTAAAATGCGAATATTCAATATTTGACTATCAGTTTTAATCACTCATTTGTTCACGTTGATTCCAACTTAGGTTTCTTTTATTTTCACCAACTTCACTGTCTACTTGCAGAGGTCTTTCCCTTTAAACTTTGAACTGTAATTTATTTTGAATAAGATAAAACGTTTATTTAAATAATAAACTTTCTCCCAGTTTAAATTTACTTTTTTAAAAATAAATATTTAGGTATGAACCATATCGATTTGTTTGAAGTTGAAATAAGCTCTCCTCTGAAGACCACGTTATGAGCTATGGTTTGTTGGCTTGTTGGCAGCTTCACGTAAGAAAAGATCGATTCATAATATCTGAAACTACTTGATTTTTTTTTTTTTTTTTTTTTTAGAGAGAGAAAAATATTAACGAATTTGTCGTTCAAATTGGCAGAGAGTAACATAAAAGTTATTAAGTTTAAATGATATTAATAATGTGCAGGGCTATGACAAATATCGAGGACCCACGTAGAAATGAGTGAAATATACAGACGTGTGAACGTATTTATTTGTGCGAACGCTACCTGTCGTCCTCGTTGGAACCTAAAGCCGGTAATTCACTTACCGTTGCAACGCTATGCAACTCTGTTGCTACCCGACGCCGTTTTGGTGGGCGATTATGCAAAACCATGCAATAAATTATCAGTTAAATTTTATGTCCACAACCTTTCAATAAATTGTTAGTTAAATTGAGTGCTTATAAATAAAGTTATTCCGGTGTTTCGATATATTTTCTACCTAACTATCATAATTAAATAATTTTTATAATAAGCCATGAATTTTTGATCTCGTTTAATCTGCTTTACATTAAAATAAGAATGTTGTTATTAATATAACGACAAAATTACATAATCATAGTTTGTAATAAACTACGAAACATTTCTGTATCCTTTCTGACGCTACTCGACGAAAATGGAATATGAGCAAAACCTTAAAATAAATTGTTAATTAAATTTATGAGCGAAACCGTGTAATAAATTGTTAGTTAAATTCATTATATCAAAAAATTGTATTCCGTTGTTTTGATCAATTTTCTACTAAACAATTAAAATTAATTTTAAAAAAATTAAACTAATGAATTTTTGATCTCGGTAAAATAAGTATGCGTAGCATATCATCAGGCAGATGTGCACAGGGGTAATAATACAATCGTATGGAAAAATGGACTTTCGATTTGCGTCGTGTAGCGTCCCATCGTGTGTGTTCCGCGCTTAACCTTGTGTGGAAAGTGATGATTTGCTGGGCATCTGGCTTAATGAGACAATAGCGACCCAGGCGCATAACGGGATAGGTGAACCTCCCTGAGGTGTAGACCCTAGTCAGCTCATCGAGGAGTGACTGCCGACCCTTCGGGGTGAAAGTCCAACACGGTTAATTCTCATTTACCTGTTAGTTAGATAGTTAATTTATTAGTACCCTGGGAACACCGACACCCTCATAAAAAAGTAATTGTTAAGCGGGCTTATTTTGTTTTTATTTGTATTGGCGTAGTATAATCAGTTTTGGTTGATGTGGAGAATTTTCTCATCATTCCACTGTACGAATATTTGGAGATAGTGAAATGCGTCTGGTGTGACGTAGGCTTCAGAAAACCCCTTTTTCTTTATAGTGCCAACGTTTCAATCTTTATTGAGATCATCTTCAGGGCCGGGGATTTATACACACGTTTCGATCTTTACAATCAATTAAGATTTTTAGTTGAGATGAAAAAAAAGGTTAATGGCACAAGCAGGATTAGAGCCCACGATTTGCGGCTAGATACGCCGCTGCTCTACCACTTGAGCTATCGTGACCTCTATTCACTCGGACATCAACTTCCTATCTCAACCTCAGCTTATGAGTTTTCCCTCTTTTTTGCCATTTTTCAAATGCCATGTAATCAGATTGGATGTAATGTATCAGTTGGTCAAGCGGACCACAAAATTAGTGAATTTAAGTTTCGACCTTTGTTGAGATCATCTTCAGGGCGTGGGATTTACAAACATTGTTTAAATTTTACAAATAGATGGAGGATGTGGAAAAAATAATTTATACAATGCTTTTCTTTCCACATCCTACATGTGTTTATAAAATTTAAGCAATGCTTAAAAATCCCAGGCACTGAAGATGACCTCGTTAAATCTCGAAACGTGACACAATGAAGAAAATGTTTGTTTAAAACCTACGTCACACCAAACCGCATCTCACGATCTGCGAATATAATTTGCTAACGATCACTAAACATCACACATTACACTATGCGTTTACCCCAAAATAGTGCTAATTTGGTGCATTTTACGGTATGCTGTGAACATGGTAAGTACTTATTCTCTCGTTAATGACCCTAGATCAAATGATAAATTTTTACGTACGCACTGCAAGTTTGTCAGGGAAGCTGGATAACCTGAATTTACCCTCTATTTAAACTTGCATATATGTACTAATTTTGCTTTTGAGGTGGCACATTAAAGTACGCGTAATAAACCAAAAAACACCGGTTCGTATGCTTCTACTCAGACAGATGTAAATTTACAAATTAGAAAATATATTCCAATTGATAATTTATAAATAATTCCTTTTATATTCTTAAATCAGCGTGAATTGAGTTTTTCTTGGTATTGTTCAATCCATATAAAAGTTTAAAAAAAAACCGTTTCCCTCTGTCGGATCAAATCATCCGAAGCTGATAATTGAGTAAATAGAATATCGTTTAGCTCAGAACCGGCTAGAAAAGAAAACAATCTGTTTTGATGTTGGAAAACGGGGTGCAGAGTATTTCGAAGAACTTGTTCGTAGAACGGGTTGGGGGCTTGGAAGCTGGAGTTGCGAAGGAGTTAACTAGGTTTGTAAACTTCCGCTTTCCGTATGCGTGTCCAATAGGTCATCGAACAAATTTTCTCAAGAACTTAGGACGTAATGGCTAAAGGGAACACTTTTTCTACTACGTTTAACAAAACAAAGACAACAAATTTCATCTGTGGCTGTCAACGTTTTACTCACTACTGAAAAAAAAAAAAAAAAAAAAAAAAAAAAAAAAAAAAAAAAAGGTTTGATGGTATAAGTCAAAAATAATAGTTTGTATCATCTCGAGCAATTCAATAAAATATATTTATATACAGCATGTCGGGTTTAACAATACCAAATCAAATTTATCCCATCTGACACAAAATGGAAAGAAAGACCAACGTGAAAGATGTTTTTATTTTAATTTTAGTTTGTAAGTACTTTAATATTGGGTTATAAAATTTTTTTCTATGCCACATAAACTATAATTTGGACCATGTAACGTTATACGTCAAAATGAAAAATTTAATAATAAATGTAAATGCAAAATAAAATCAGTTTGCACAGGCTATTTGTACAAATATGGCCAAGAGATTTGAGATTTCCTCTTTGTATGGTATTTTTTTAACCACATTTTTTCATTATCATCTCTACAGTTATTCGTTAAAAATTTTACGTTAAAAATTAAGAATTGTTTTCTGGGTTCTCCCTTTATCCTCCTGTCCTAAACCAAAAAAATAAATATAAAACAGTTTTAAAACAACCAAAGATTATTGGATAGTTGAAAATTTCTCATTGCGTAGAGATTAGTGACCGTTAATCGATAATTATTCTGAGATCGTGAGATGCGGTCTGGTGTGGTGTAGATGTTGCGAGTGCCCCACGTGACTCAAGAATGCCACAATTACACAGAAGACAAACACGTTGAGCACTGAAGATGATCTCAATAAAAGATCGAAACGTTGGCCCTATAAAGAGAATGTTTTTCTGAAACCTACATCACACCAGACCCCATCTCACGATCTCAGAATAATTATTTCTCATTGTTTATTCCCCGACCAGTGGTGCTGTCGATCAATCTCAAACCATAGGTTTGGGTTAAAATTTTGTTAATGGCAAGTGTGGCGATTTGTTGATCCATCATTATTATAAAATAGCTGAGAATTAAAAAAAAATCACATTTGACGTATTGCCACCTGGTTCCTTACATCAAAACTTTTTTGCTTACCATCAGAAGACAAAACTTCGTGAAGCGATGCATTGCAGGGAATAAAATGAGCTTATTTTATGGCAATTTTGATTTTAGACAACTACACTAATTCACTTTATTTTGTAATTCTCTAGTTTCCAATGCTTTCACTAATTTAGTGGTCCGCTTGATCAATTAATACATTACAATTAATTAAGGTTTTTTTTTTCAATTGAGATAAAAAAGTCAATGGCACGAGCGGGATTCGACCATTCGGAGTGGGTCGAGGTCACGATAGTTCAAGTGGTAGATAGAGCAGCGGCGTAACTAGCCGAAGATCGTGGGTTCGAATCCCGCCCGTGCCATTGACTTTTTTCATCTCAATTAAAACAAACCTTAATTAATTGCTTTTACTAGTTTTGCGTCCCAGTCTTTCTTTTCCCCAAGTATCGACTTAATTACCTTAATAGTTAGGAGTCATAAAAATAAAATTAAACAAAAAATACATGTTCACTGCAAAAGTGATCGAACTTCCTGAAGACTAAACAGAAAAAAATTTGTTTTCAATAACATTTTTAATGAATAGAATAAGAAGAAGTAGAAGAAAAACAGAAATTAGTAAACCATAAATAAAATGCTGGTTTTATTTATAATGAATGAAAAAATTGAATTAATAAAAGGAAAACGGGAAATCATGCAAAACTAGTTTAACACAGTCTAGCATATTACCTCGTGGCCTGATTTAGTGTTAATCCTTAAGTATAAGTTTCCCTCTTACTCTTCTTTGAAATAGATCAATTTTTATTTTAAACAACGAATTAATCAGCAAGTTGATATTTTAATATTAGGTAATCTATATAGTACTTAATATTCATAGTAGAACAATTAATTGTTTTAATCAATTTTACTTTTTATCTAAGGTATTGGTTGAGATGAAAAATTTTCCGAACTTCGCGGGTTCGAATCCCCTTCGTCACATTAAATTTTTAATCTCAGCCAAGACCTTAGATAAAAGGTATTATCGTATTAGTGTATAATTGCGTGTGAAACTGACCTAACGGCGTTCAAGACCGTCACTTCTGTAACGCATACAGGTCATGAGGGTTTAGTTTGCAGGTGCCCCGGTTAGGCCCATTATTCCCAAAAAATGGCAACTCGTTCTTGAAGTGACCAACAAACTTCAGCAATCCGAGTGTTTTCCTGTAGCAAATGTTGTCAGCTTCGACGTGCGACTGGTACCGTAACATTTTATAGAATAATTATTTAGAAATCGTGAGATGCGGTCTGGTGTGATGTAGGTTTCAGAATAAACATTTTCTTTATTGTGCCGACGTTTCGTTTTTTATTGAGATCATCTTCAGGGCTCAAAGTGTCTTCTGCGATTCTTGCGTGTCGTGTTGAAAGTGTCCCACATTTGATAGAATGTTATAGATTATGAGGACAAGCACCATCTCCACGTACTGCACTGCCAAACCCCTCCCCCCAAATCCGAGAACCAGGTGGCCATGGTCAGAATGCAGAAGCGAACGGTGGTCTTTGACGAGGAGACCAGTTTCTTCGGCACTAGCAGTCATAGCGTTGATCCCCGATAGCTCACACCTCTGACCTCTGCCTTTTCTGTACCAGAAAGGTAACTACGAAGGCAGTTGACGTAGACAATTTTTTTGATCTGATAGAGTCGGCGATCCCTTTCACTGCCAATATAAATCGCGTGACACTAATGAACGATCCTTGGGGAATAACGTTCTCTTGAACATAATCACCAGATTCCTGATATCTGCCTGACTTGCATTCTCCTGTTTTTTAAAACTTAGCGAATAAATCGCAGAAATTAATCTTTGAGAGTGATATCTTGGTATCTCTGTAGTATCTCCATGGAGTGGCATATGCCTTCTCACGTTCAAAGAAAACTGCCAGAGCCGGTTCTTTCTTCAGGTAAGTGTTCTGAACAGCTCTTTTGAACAGGTAAGGGTAAAGATTTCTGCCGAATCTCCCCTGACTTTCCAACCACCCATTCTTCTCAAGGTGCCAGCTCAGATGAACATTCACTATGAACTCCAAAATCTTACTCAGGCAGATTGTCAGGGAAATCGGTCTATAGCTCTTAGCAAAATTCATATCCCCTCCGTTCTTATGGACAGGCTCAATTAATTATTCTCACCAAACGCCAAGATAGGAGCCCCAATCACACTGGCAGGGGTGGTGAAGCACCTCATTGGGATACCATCACACCTGGCACCGCAGCAAAATCGAGGAACAAGCTTTTTTTAATAGGCTCTTACGACCGGTAGAAAAACGACGGGGCCCCACGTACTAAATTGTTTATTGTGTATGAGAATAATATAAATGATACAGAAATGATCGAGTAATTGAAAAGTAAACTCAATCTTTTATCAATATACGAAACTTAAACGATAGCATGCTATTCTCGGACGAAATTACTACGGCGATTAAATTAATTATTCGAATTTATTAACGTTGGTAATCCATTGGAATCATGTAATACAGTTAGTATAATTAAATAAATTGAAATGTTCTAATTGGCGGAACTTTTGCAGAAGAGACCTTTTATACTCGTGTTATACGTTGTGTAACTTTTTCATTCCTATTGGCCGATAATAATTTAATTTATCAGTAAATTGACTTTCTCCATATTTACTGTTAGTACGTAGTTTTAATTTTTTTGCGAAATAACAAGGTGAGATCCATCTTTAATTAAATAGTACCACACTACACCGACGCCAAGTTTGAGGCTACACGAAAGACATTTAATTCCCTTCCTAGTGGGAAAGTTGGACACAGAATAACTCAATTATTCGGTCTCGACCGTGAGACCGTTTTAGTGGCACTACCGTTATAACAATTAATCAGACCTTTTTTGTTTATTTTGTCTTGTATAAGGCTACAATTTATATAATATTAATTATCAATAAACGAATGATAATCTTATTTCAGATTCTTCCTTGAAAGTTATTATTATTATTAATTTTTAAGGGCGTTTTAACGGCTAAGGTCATTTTACGCCCTAACATCCAAACATTCTATTTTAGGTTAGCTAATCTCTTCTGAGTTGCTATAAAGTTCTGACTCCAAACATTCACTCGTTATCTAATTTATCCTATTGCCATCCAAGCTTTAATTTTTTTTAAAAATTCTTAATTCGGAAGGCCAAATGTATGCAAAATTCCCATTTTAAATTACATAAAATTGTAAAATTTATTTATTATTTTAAAATTAAAATTGTGAGTTTCTTCCATAACTTTTATTCAGATATTAGCAGACATTCAATGGTAAAACAATTTGGTAAAAAGGCCTAAATCCCATTATAAATTCGAATAGATTTGAGAAAACTGAAAAGCGCTCTTGGAAAGAAACACTGGGGACCCAGTAACTCCTGTAAATCTCTCGAAAGGTTGAGCCTTCGCCTAAAGGGTTGTAAAGTGGGTCAGTCGACCAAAATATGTTTTGCTGTCAAAATGATTCGTTCTCCATTTCCCATACATCGAGGACAAGTTGGAAGGTTGTTGCCTATTAAAAGTCTATTATGAATTAACCTGATATGACCTATTCGCAATCTAGAGAGAATTCTTTTCTCTCAAGTTCTTCAGTTGGCCTTTTATGTATAGCTGGCTTAATTTCTTTCATACTATCTCTACTGCCTTTGCATCTTGCCGCCCACTTTCGTTTGATAATGTTTTTAACATAAGCGACTATATCATCTGGACGGAGAAGAAATTGATCTGTTCTTTGTAGATGGTTTGCAGCTTTTCTTTGCTGATGATCAGCTTTTTCATTTCCAGAAATGCCGACACGACTTCGAACCCAAACGAATACCTCATGTTAGTTGAGTGTTCTAAATTCATAGAGATATTTGTGAATTTCTAAGATGTAAGGGTCAACCGAGAAATTATTTTTGATTGCTTCGAGACCACTTTTCGAAACAGAGTATTATTATTATCGATAATAAATCGCAATATAAATATATGAAAAAATTACTAAAGCGAAACAAAAAAAAAAAACAAATTTTAGATAGTTATTTACTCATTTAATTTTACGGTCATGTATTTTTAGTTAATATTCTAAGTCAGTAATTAATGTTTCGACTCTTTATAATGATTTTTTAATTAGCCCTATGACCTATAAAAAATTTTAACCTTAAACGGTACTAACTATTTATGTTTGAGATTAATTTTACTTCATAGTTCACGTTTCGATTGCTTCTTTGGATCTGTATTTTTTTTTTTATTAATCATCATTAATAATTCTGATAACTTCCTTAAAGTGAAACAATGTCAATAATTCTTGTAATTAGCATAAAATGATTCAGTTGAACAGTTCAAGCAGGTTTAGAAAAGGCCATGAATAATGTAAATTTTATAAAATTTTGCAATCCTTTGTAAAATTTTGAGCATGAAATTCGTCTGAGAATGGACGTGAAAAACCCCTGTAAGATATTTCCGTTTAGTCTATATTGCCTTTGTTTTAATATCATTCATTACACACGGCATTGATTAGCGGATAGACTAACAAAATATGGATTCTTAAAGTGTCGTATTGGGGAGGAAATTGCGAGGAGAATGGGCGTCAATGGCCTATTTTATCCACGGACAGGAAAGAACCGTAAAAGTTCCCCACATTTCTTCGCCGTGTCAAAATATTCACAATTGATTAGGTTGTTGCTCTGGTAAATCGAGTTCAATTCTACATCCCTTTCTTCATTCAAACCGACCACCTGGTTTTTAAACGAAAAAATTGCCGAGTTTAGAAATGCATATTTTCTCTATCTTTTTAGTCACAGACCTGCGCTAGGTCTAATTTTTTTTAAATTTTACTAAGATAATAAGATTTTTAAATGTTTTCCGAGCTTCAGTCTTTCATAAGTAACTAAAAAAAAATTCGGAAACGTGTTAATTTTATAAATTTTTATGAAAATTCCAAATTGAGCTGTGGAACCAGGAAATCGTTCTGGAGCGGCGCCCTAAGCAATTGATTAATTTTTTTTTTTAATTTATCAATTGATCACCTTCATATTACCAGATATCCAAGAGTTTTCGAGTAATTCGCGATTTTTGAACAATGTGCTTTTTATGTGCTCATAGCAAACAATCTCCCATCATTTTTTCAATTTACTGCACTGCTTGCGCTTGAACTGTTGAATTTGATAGGTAACCTAGTTCGTCGTATGTAAAACAATTATATTATTTCTTATACCTTTCTTTTTTTTAAAGTTAATAAGGTTATGCATTTAATTGTTTATGTATGTAAAACCCACTTTCACCGGTCGCTCATTGAATTACTATTCATACCGGCCACATTACCGAAAAGGATGAGAGGGGTGCAAAACATGTTCATATCTTCAGGAATAAGCCGATTGACCTAAGAGTGGGACTTTTCCAGACAAAAGTCACACCCATCCCAGATTTGGCCCAACTTGTTACTTTTATCCCTCTATCCCAGCATCAAAGAATCGGTGTTATTTTCCACTTTTCCTAAACCGTTTTTCGATCCAGTGTTTGTTGTTCGTTACGCGAATGTCTTAATGATCCCGCGCGAGACGGCGAGCGGAAGAGAGGAAGAAACGATAACGTCGCCAATTCAAACAATTACAGTAGTCGTTCTGAGAAATGGTAATGAACGTGTCATCGATCTAGAATCTGATACCCTTACCGGGTTCCAAGCGGAAGTTCAAACAGAAATCCTTGTTTGAAATTGATCGGTGTTTGTTCAGTTCTGATATCCGCCCACATCGTCCACATATAGAATTTGAATGGGAAATTTATCAACGAATTTAAAACGTGATCGGGATGCCAATAAAATTACACTACGTGTACTTTTTACACAGTGAAAGAAAAAAAAACACAATTTTTTCACACTTTACGTACTTTTATTGTTATATTAATTAAAACAAAAATTACCGCAATACAAACCAAAATAAACCATATCAGAAATTGATAAATTTATTACAAACTATATAATTACATTGCAATTAATTAATCTTTATGTAAGGTATTGGTTGAGATAAATGCCAGTGCCACGAGCGGGATTCGAACCCACCACCTTCGAGTAAATACTCCGATGCTCTACCACTTGAGCTAACGTGATTTCGATCCACTCTGACACCAACCCCATCTTACCCCCACCTTTTTTAATTTCCCTCCTTTTTTCATTTTTGAAATATCGTGTGATCTATGTGATACTCGGCGGCAAATGAACTGGCCACAGAGAGCTTTAGTGAAGGCATACTTCATTTTAACTTATTAAATTCAGTAGTTTTCGTGGCGCGCTTGAACAAATAAATCTTTCAAATTATTACTCTTTATGTAAGACATTGGCTGAGATAAAAAAAAGTCAGTGTCCCGAGCGGGATTCGAACCGACGACCTTTGGCTCCACACGCAGCTACTCTACCACCTGAGCTATCGCGACTTCGATCCACCTGCACACCAACTTCTTATCTTAACATTTTTATTTCAACCAAAACTTCAGATAAAGATTAATTAATTGAAAAATATTATTTGGTCAATCGGACCACGAAATCTAATAGACTATGTAATTATGTTGGTTTAAAAGAAAATGACAACAAACACCGGAAAATCATTTTGTGATAGATTAAAATTTAACTAACAATTTATTACCAGTTCTTGCTCTTAATAATAAGGATTTCCTCGTCTCATCTCGAAGAAAATCTTAAATCTTCTAGGGATAGAGTAAATAAGTAAATACGCCTTGCGAAAAAGAATGACATGCTACAAGAAGAACGGTTTGAAGCTGTTCAACGCTTGCTGTCATTTCATCATGCCCCACAAGTGTTCTATAGTTTTTATCTGCTGGCTAGGCATTGTCATCATTCCTACATCATCCAAGTATCTCGAGCTAAATCAGGTCGAGCATTATCATATATTATTACGATGTTATGGCCCAAAAATGAAGCGAACAGGACCAAAGTAGAAAAACGTCATAGATGTACACCTAAGTTCGATTATGTATGACAATCAGTTTGGTCGATTCCATCTGCTACCATAACCGATCATATTTGAAAAGGCTGTGACTCATGGCACTAGAAGGAAAGTGCTATGCAGGTCCTCTCCGCACCACGGCACGAGCGTCTGATGACCGTATTCATTTTTCAACCCCCAATTTTTTAGGGGAAAATTATTGTTGTGTGAATAGTCGCCTTTCTACTCGACGCCTATCAAGTAGTACAGAACCTCATGCAAGACGTCTAGAGAATGCTCACGAAATTGTTTCTCCTTACAGGTGTAGAACTCACCATTATTGTCACCGTGGAAGTCTTTAAATTACTGTATGACCAACAAAATTATCTTCTGTAGTGCCCGAACATCTCGCTCGTGAACAGTAGAGGGCGGCACACCTTAAACATCGGGCTTTGTAAACGGCTAAGTCTGTCGTTGACGGATGCATCGGTCCGGGCGAGATTTCTCGACTTAGAATCATTATATTAAGAAACAAATTAATCATGATTTCTTACTCAAATTTAAAAAAAAACTCACTCGAAAAGTTCGAAATAATGAAAAAGAACTGACTTTTGTATATGCTTTTAATCTAAAGTGTATAAAAGGATTAGTTATTAATGGTATGTTTACGTTTTCAGTCGACCATTTATCCTTATACGTAGGTATTATGGAAAATAAACAAATAAATACAAGTGCCCGCTTTTTGGCCATCATCATTTATTTACCAAGACTGGGAATTTAAAAAGGTTATCTGACAGTCCGATTATTTCGTTTCCGTCATAAATCGCAGTGGTCTGTGAGCCATTCGGACAATTGCTACGTAAATAAGCTGTTTACAACCAAAACAGATGAAGATTTTCAGGCCGAGCCGGGTCAAAACAAACAACTATGGGAAACCGTTGAAGAAAAATGTGTTGTAAAATTGATTGAGGGGTTGTTTGTAAAAAAAAAACTTATTACAGCGAGAGATAGATTTATGTACAATTATCATAATAGATGCGTTTTTTGGCAAAACAAGTGATCATTTTTATTTTTCTAGAACTATATCGGGAGATTTAACTGACGTAAAACAATACAAAAATATCACAATTAATTACGGTTTTGGGTTGAGATGAAAAAAAGTTAATGGCACGAGAGGGATTCGAACCCACGACCTTCGGCTAGATACGCCGCTGCTCTACCACTTGAGCTCCATTCGAACATCAACTCCTCATCTCAACCTCACCTTACGAATTTTCCCTCCTTTTCCATATTTCAAATGCCGTGTAATCGGTTTGGATTCTCGACGACAATTGAAGTGGCGACGGAGAGCTTTAGTGAAGTGTACTTCATTTTTAAATCTTCATTCACTGTTTTCGTGGTCCGCTCTACCAATTAATATATCACAATTAATTACGGTTTTTGGTTGGGATGAATGTCCGAGTGGATCGAGCTCACGATAGCTCAGGTGGTAGAGCAGCGGCGTATCTAGCCTAAGGTCGTGGGTTCGAATCCCTCTTGCGCCATTAACTTTATTTTCATGTCAACCAAAAACCGTAATTAATTGTGATATATTAATTGGTCGAGCGGACCACGAAAACAGTGAATAATTACAAAAATAGATTACATTTTTCCAGTTGAAAAACCAAGGAAAACAAGCTTTAAACTAAAGTGGGCTAATTTTGAGGAAAAGTAGTACAGTAGCGAGAAATAGACTTTTAATTCTCTTATTGATGAAACCATGAAAGCATTTTCATTTTGATGTATTAAAAGTACAATTATCTAAAATAAGCAAGCCTAATTTTGAAACGTACTTCTAAATCTACTAGAATTTAAAAAAAATATAAAATCATTTCAGATTACTTTATATTTATTATATGATAAAGAAATGGGTAAACGTTTGGTTTTTTAGACTAATATTTTACCCTATTGATAGTAATTTTTTAAATTATTTATATTTCCGGAAAAGATCCACGCGCAGCTGGAACATCAAATTATAAATGTGTGATGTTTAGTGAGGGTTATTTGTTGATTAATTGGAAATCCTGAGATGCGGTCTGGTGTGACGTAGGTTTTGGAAAAAGATTTTCTTCAAACGTGCCAACGTTTCTATCTTTATTGAGATCCTCGTCAGGGCTAAAAAGTGGCTGCTTTCTGCATTTTCAACACGTCGCACAATGATGACACATCTACACCGAAAACACACACTTTGAGCCATGTAGATGTTCTCTATAAAGATCGTAACGTTGGGACGGTAGAGAAAATGTTTTTTCTTAAGCCTACGTCACACCAGACCGCATCTCACGATATCTGACTAATTATCGATTCACTAATCTCTGCACATGAAGAAACGATGTATAATTTAAAGAAATTTGAATATGTAAAATAAAATTCCCTCACATTTGCGCATTTGTTGAGTATAAAATAATTCAGCCTACGATTTAAAAACCACATTCAATCTAACTCTGAACCGCTGAAGAATAAGTCTTTGTTCTAAAAAACGGATGCTACTTCATTGATCAAAATATTTACTTGCAGTTTTAAATAATTTTTTTATTCCACATTGATTAAACAATCCTTTGAAAAACGTTTTCCTGTTTTGTTGATATTTAAATCGTGTAGCTTGGTCTACAAGTATCGCAAGGAAAATGATAAAATAAAAAATTGTTCGACTCAATTTAATCTTTTTATTTTTGTAATCAATTCTACAAAATCCTTAGCTAGTAAATCTGGTTGCAACAAGTTCTTCGAAGTGGTTGAAAACGTGAAAATTTGTCGGTGAAGTGGTCCGTACAATGAGGGGAAGTTTTATTCTCCCGCAAGCGAGTAATTTTTTCAAAGTCATTCGTTACATGTGCGGTCGAGCGTTGTCCAAAAGAATCGGACCCTTCCGATTCACCAGTCCGGCTTTAATTACGGTCAATTTTCTGCGCATTCCCGCGATATCTCTGCACCAATTCTCTGCGGGTAATGGCTACAACGTGGTTTTGAGATGTGGCAATCGTCGGTCAAACAAAGAGCGTAGAAATCACTCTTTGAAAGGTTTCGAATTGAAACTTTTTTTCCCCGGTAATCCATGGTTCACAAACATATTCTAACATATTTTCACGTAAGACTGAGCAATCTGATTAATCAAATATGTCTCAAAAACAATAATTAATATTTTTTACGAGGGTTCGCAACAGCAGGTTATTAAATCTACTCACAGTGTGCCTGTAGTTTTGGGGGGGGGGAACAATTTGTGAGTATGTTGGGGGATTCGAACCCGGGACCTTCACAGTGATGAGAGCCGTGTCAACGGCTAAACCGTTGCGGCAACCGATGCCCCTTATTAATAATTATTCTTGCATGTTTAGTAGAAGGGGTAAAGCCCTATAGTATTTAAATTTTACCCCACTGTGTCCGAACTCGACTACCAATTTTCTTTTCATCAATAATGTATAGGTCATGAGTAGGGCATGAAGACTTTATTATTCAAGAATGGCTATCCCTTGTACAACCTTTTACTTCCTATTGCCAGCTGGTTGCGCATGTACGTTTAATTTGAACATATAGAGAATTAATTATGGGGGTTTATCTCTTAATCCTCCTGAGGCAGCTTGTACTCCTGCCTCAAAAGCAAAAGTTAGGCGCACTTACGCATTTGACCCTTTGGTAAACCCTTTGATTTTTTTTAAACTGCTGTCGATTTGAAATCTTCCCTCAGTATGTGTTTCTTGTGCTGAAAATTTTCAACGTATCGTTCTTCTCCTATGCATCGGAAAATCACAATTTGGAAAGCTATCCTTTGATCTACCAGTTGCTTTACATTCAATTTAATTTTCGACATCAAAGGTAACATTACTTCTGTTGTTCTTTCTTTCTTCTCTACACGCAGTCAGCATTGGTCACCTGTAATAGTGTCATTTTTTAAAGCATATTCTATTATGGTTTCTAATCTTCCTGCTGAGAAGGAAGTAATTTTGTTTGACTCAGGCTTGTTTTGCAATTAGTAGTTTTTTTTATTAGTTTTGTTTCCTCACATTTTCGCAGTATTCTTTTGAGTATTTTAGTAACGAAAATTTTCAATCTTTTTTCCAGCCAGGGGGGATTGGAAACTATTTTTGCGAGGTCCCGTTTTTGCATAGGATATCGGTTGTCTAGTTTCCCACAATTTACTCAGGACTTGGAACTCACCTTAGCGCCAGATTATTTGAACATACCAGTTTGTTTAGGTTAAAGGCAGTTTCAGACCAGTTTGAACTCGATCCATTAGGCGTGAAGACCCTGGCTGGCTTGAGATGTCCGATCAATATTTCATGTCCACATTCTTTAATGGTTAGTAATTCGGCTTGAAAGATGTTTGTAATAGAGCCAAGGGTTTTGTGGTGCTCTTAGTTCAGCTTCTATTTGCCAATTATCAACTTTAAGCCATCTGCACTCCATATAAAATCTCCAGTTTTTAATTTATATTATCAATTCATTTTATTCTATTCTCACTTGTATTGAATCTTTCTTGTTTTGTCTTTAAAAGACAATTTCTCCGATATCCCAGAGACAGTTTTATGAATGTCTGCGTTATTATTGAGCTATTTAGAATTAGATAGTTCTTCTAATATTCTTGATCTTCACTTTATGAAATATTTCTGTACATCCTTTTTGTATTTTATTAGACATAATTTACATGTAGAACTGACATCTGTTTATAATTTTTTTTATAGTTTTAATTAACTTTTTACAGTTTCAAAATAAATTTTTACGAAATCAACGGTGCTAGCGGTTTTTAATTGTCAGCTTACTCGAACAAAAGACCCAATGAAAATTGGTTTTCGTACTTTTTCTTCAACTTCTTCAGCCTAAAACCAATTAATTTATTTATCATTTTAATTTATCTAGAACTAATTGTTCTTTTGTTTAAATTTAATTTGTGTATGGTTTTAAAAACATTGTTAATTTGAAATGACAAAAGATATAAATGCATTGGCTGAGAAACGGTTTCTCTCAGGTTTCCTAATCGATGAGAAATTGCTGTGCATTATTACCATGGAACGATGAAAAAATAAAAACTCTCAGTTATCGATTGGTTTTGTAGTGTGGTTAGAAAAACGTACCACAACGTTATTTCCCTATATCCAATAATAAAACCCAGTTTATGAGAGAGGGCGTCATCAATACAAACAGAACAGTAATCATTCATAATAATAATAATTATTATTATTATTATTTATTACTCTTTATGTGAGGTATTATTAGAGGTAATAAAGTCATTGTCACGAGCGGGATTCGAACCCCACAACCTTCGGCTAGATCGCCGTTGCTCTACCACTTGAGCTATCATGATTTAGATCCACTCGGACACTTCCCGCTCTTGACACTGACTTTTTGATCTCGACCAATATCTTCCATAAAAATTAATTAATTGAATTAGGCTATTTGGTCAATCGAACCACGAAAACCCAAAAAAATGGCAAAAAGGAGGGACAATTCAAAAGGGGGGTGAAGGAAGTTGGTGGAAGTTGGTGTCCGTGAATCGAAGCCACGATAGGTCAAGTGGTAGAGCAGCGGAGTATTTTGCCGTAGGTCGTGGGTTCGAATCCCCCTCGTGACACTGACGGTTTTATCTGAACCAATAGTTAATTAATTAATTGAAAGATGTTATTTTGCTCAATTGGACAATCTAATAGATTATTAATTAAGGTTTTTAGTTGAGATGGAAAAAGTTAATAGCACGAGAGGGATTCAAACCCACGATCTTCGGCTAGATACGCGGCTGTTCTACCACCTGAACTATCGTGACCTCGATCCACTCGGAAATCAACTCCTCACCAAATTGTATGAGTTTTCCCACCTTTTGCCGTTTTTCAAATGTCGTGTAATCTGTTTGGATTCTCGACGACAAATGAAATGGCGACGGAGAGCTTTAGTGAAGTATACTTCATTTTTAATTCATTAAATTCACTACTTTCGTGGTCCGCTTGAGCAATTAATACATGACCATTAAATGCCGAGCGGATCGAGATCACGATAGTTCATATCTAGCCGAAAATCGTGGGTTCGAATCCCGCTCGTGCCATTAGCTTTTTTCATCTCAACAAAAAACCATAATTAATTGTCATGTATTAATTGGTCAAGCGGACCACGAAAATAGTGAACAAATGGATTATTTTCATCATACAAATATAAAATTTTAATTCTTTCAGTCGTTAAACAAATCTGTTTCCTTGCACAATAACCGACATATTGGTGTTTGATTCATTTAAAAGAATGTTAGAATTTGTTTTGTTTAATAATATTCATTGTTGGGAGTTTATGTCATAACACCTTTTTTTTTTTTTTTTTTTTTTTTTTTTTTTTTAATTCTGACCTTGCTTTATGCATTGGCCAAAGAAATAACTATATGAAGCCCGATGGGGCGGAGACGACCAACGGGGCCAGGCGGATTTGGCCTAAGCAGCCCAAGCCAACGTCAACGCAGCGGGGACTGGAGGGCTTTATAAAAATCAAGCGTCCCAACAATGACCCCCCACTAGCCCCCCGATCATAACCGCCTCACCCAACCTAGCCTATTCCTCCCATTTAAATTTCAATGCTACATGATACCAGAAAGTCAAATATATGAGTATATATATCTATATCATTAGTACCAATCAATGTGTCCAAGTTGTAAGGCCGTTCGATACTTTTAGACCCAACAATATTCCGTAATAAGTCAGCTCTCTGAACTTCGTACTCGTTGCAGATCAAAATTATGTGTTTGAGATCCTCGACCTCATCGCATGTAGCACAATTAGGGGTGGATCGTAAATTTATTTTGTACAAATATGCTCCACATATACCGTGCCCTGTCCTAAGGCGAGATATAGTGGAGTAGAACGCTTTACTCTTACCCCCGACTGCAAACCAGGGTTGCTTTTGAATGTTGGAAAATATAGCTCGATAATGTTTCCCAGCTTCCGGAGAGTTGTGCAAAACTTGCCATTTTTCTGAACATATTTTTTTAACGTGATTTTTAAGATCACCTTTAGTATAGCACATGTCAAGA
This sequence comes from Cimex hemipterus, assembly GCA_039619505.1. Taxonomy (NCBI): domain Eukaryota; kingdom Metazoa; phylum Arthropoda; class Insecta; order Hemiptera; family Cimicidae; genus Cimex; species Cimex hemipterus. The sequence continues at coordinate 19,713,099 of CM077100.1, read as the reverse complement.
GTAGCGCCACTTTCGGTAGCAGCCTTGGCCAGCGTATCCACTGTCTCGTTGTGGCAAACCCCCGAATGCCCTTTGACCCAGCATAATGTAATCTTTTTATTATATATTTGGAACAATTCCTGTAGTTTCTTAAGAACCTCGATAATGAGATATTCACACTTAGAGTTTAGACTGAAATTTTTAATTTTTTGAATGAGGCTTAGACTATCCGTAAAAATGCAGATTTTGTCTGACAAAATATCTGCGGCATATTCTAAAGCCTTGATTATAGCGACGATTTCGGCCGAATAAATTGAAAAATGTTTTGGGAGAGAGACTTGTTCATGATGCTTATTTAGGGGATCGAATAAAGCGCATCCTGTATTACCATCTATTTGGGAACCATCCGTAAAAATCAGTCGACAATCAGGAAATAACCTAGTCACATCAGCTAAAAATTCCTTCTGCGCTTGTTGAGGAGGAAACTCGGAATAATCCCTGAGCGTGTAACAGTCGAATTCTCTTACAATTGTCTCGTATTCGTCATAACACCTTAATTTTTAATTTATATATTTTTATGTGTGTGGCTCTACGTTAACACTGTTTATTGCTATTTTAGTTAAAATTGAAATATTACACTAGAAACGTAGTATTAACGGAAAAATAGTCGTCGGTTGATAAAAATAAATTTCTTATATCTATTTCTCCTGGTAATTAGAAATAACCTTACACGATTTCAACTCTCACTGCTTTTCAACACAAGTTTTCTCTTGTACATCATTTTATTTCACCCTTCCCTTGAGATGTTCGACTGGATCAACATATTTCCCCCAAGATCACAGAAACCTACAAGGGTGCCAATGAATAATTCGCCGTTTATCCCTTAGATAAGGGATAGCCAGCGCGGTTCTCCTGGTCCGATCGCTTTAATAAAGTCTCTTTAACAGCCTGCTGGAAAGTAGTAAATTCCAATCTCTGTGGAATTGGTTTTTACCCCGGCCTTCAATTATTTCCTTAGCCAAGATGAAGGAATGAGGTATCGAATGATGGAGGGGACGGTGAGATGGGGCAATAAACGATATTTCAGTGGTCGTTGAAACATTGTTGCGTTTAAAATGATATTTTGCAATATAAACTATGCACAAACTGTCGTACAGGGACAATAGTTTAATATCTCTTTTCAAAATGAAAATTTAATTAAATTTTTAATTGAATTTATTATGTTATGGCGTTTCTGATTACTTTTCGTAACACAAAGTAGTAAATGTAACTAGTTCATAACTGGTTTATTTTTTACTTTATTTTATTTTTTTCTGTTAATTGGAATAATATTATAACTTCTTAACGAGCATGCCACACAAATAGACGGTAATTAAAAGTTTACTTGTTATTGATTAAATTCTCCCTTTGCCAGTACGGTTCCGATTCTTATTATGGAGTGTTACAGTGAAAAATTAATTTTCCCTGTATCAACTCTATCCACGATTTAAGGGCAATTTTGACAGGCACGCGAAAACCGAAATTAGTACAACTCTGTTATCACTTCACGCGAGATGCCGGAGCTAACATTAATACTGTACTTATTATTCATGACCCCGGTCTGTTTTTCAAGCAAAAAAGAATCTTTCTTCATGCCTACTGTCTTGTATCTTGATGTTTCCCTCGCTGGTTAATTTGTGATTCTGGTTTTTCGCAATTTTACGACCGTTCCTGTACACATTCTAACATACAAAACTCAGGCTACGCTATTTTTTTTATTTTAGCCTTATTTTTTTCAATATTAACCAGGGAAATTATTATATTTTCCTAATGTTTCTGAGCGAAGGGTAAGATAAAAAGAAAGCCAGAGGCGCGGTGGGAATTGAACCCACGACCGCAGAGTGTACGAGCCCAGATCCGTCCCCGTAAGGACGGCACTCAATGATGGTCGAATATGACTAAATTATTGATTTATCATCCCTCGGTCATCACCCAGATTGTAGTTTAAAACATATGATTTTAAGCATCCCACCTGAAATGTACCTATTAGTACCTACTATCTTGTATCTTAAAGTGCCACTTGGTCGGTTTTTTTTAATTAATTAATTTTTCTTTTACGAGGGTTCGTAACAGCAGAGGTCATATAACCCCTCAGGGTGCCGGTGGTTTAAAAAAAAAAAAAGCCATTTGTAAGTATGTCGGGTTCGAATGCAGGGCCGCTGGATTCGAACCAGGGACCTTTACCTTACAATGTCAAAGACTTAACCTAGGGGCCACCGACGCCCCCCGTCAGCTTGTTGAAGTTGAGGTTCTGACGTTTTGCAAGGACGTATCCTAAGACCAACGCTATAATCTATATACACTTTCTAATACACAAATTGCACGATACGCTATTGATAGTGCAATCTCCGCTCAACTTAGAGGATCCAATCGTACAGTTGGACTTTTTCAATGTGTGTAAAACACCACTCAATCATAAAATAAGTTTCTTATACAAAGACGGAATTTCGAACCGTGAGTGCACAGAAAGTTTATTTTATTTTTTATTTATTATAAACGAAACAACGTTAAAAAAAAGTTTCATGGCTTCGTATTAGATAAAAATATCAAAACCGACAAATTAATTTAAAAATTATAGAAGCAAGTAAAAACACGAATAATTTTGAACGAGATGCCCGAATGCTCCCAAATTAGAAAAAATGGTACATCATGGCCTCAAAATACGACTCGTTTCCAAACGTTAAGCAAGTTTTTGAAGCTTTCATCTGTCATGTTAAAATTTACGGAAATTTAGCAAATACGAAAACAACCGTTTCGATCCCGGCAAGGCCATGTCCATATTGAGTCGTGACAAAACGTTGTCGTGTAAAACCCTCGTACCTTTCCGATTCATCATGTACGATCAATTAGGTCGTCCTCGGTTTCCTTCATTAGTCTTGTCCGCTTTCGATCGGTTTCACAAGGATTTAACACTTTCTAATGAGAAATTTAGTGGTGGATATTTACCGCCACCGACTCATCATTCGAACGAAGTAGTAATTTTTTTACATATAAAAATTAGGTTTCGATTTTTCTCCAGATAGGTTGACCCAAGGGTTCAAAAATATCCGCCGTAAGTCTGAAAAATGCGATATTTTACTTTCAAGCAATGTTTTCTTTGCATAAATTACTTTCGGGAGAAGTGAACCTTTTCCCGTCGCAATGACAAGTAAAAACAGACGTGTGATCGATCGCCAATTAATTTATCGAATTTTTAATTTACAGGTTAGTTTTTGTACCCAGAGGAAAAATATCCCTATAAACGGTGACAATATTTTGTTTGTTTCTTCTAAATTCATCCTCCAGAAATTAAATTACATCGAACCTTATGTAAATATTAACTGTTAAAAAAGACAAACATTTTCATAATGTATTTCCATTTTGAGGAAAAAAAAGCAGGTTATTAAATCTAGATGTACTGTTATATCATTTTCAATAGTCATATTTCACTGAAGAATCTTTGAGAAAACATATTTGTCATATAGGTATTTTTAGAAAAAGAAACTACGAAAAATATGTTGCAAAAAAAAACACTATACACCGTATTTTTTCCATTTACAAATTGAAATGTTTCTACTCCATATCAGGCAAAAATGTATAATTAACAGAGTGCGAAGTTTTTCTTTCATGTTGAACCTTTTTTATATTCACTAATTTTCGTTATCCGCTTGACCAATTAATATTTTTCAATTAAATAACCTTTTTAGTTGAGATAAAAGTCAGTGTCACGAGAGGGATTCGAACCCACGATCTTCGGCTAGATACGCTGCTGCTCTATAACATACCGCTCGTGACACTGACTTTTTATCTCAACTAAAAAAACTTTTTTTATTATTCGCATAATCGGTTATTATTTTAATAAAAGGAACTTTTGACAATGCTCGTACTTTTGTACATTAACGATCATGTTATTTATGTTTAAAAATGAGTTGACATTTTGTTATAGGATTTTTTAAGTTCAAATAAGTGTATACTTTATCTTCTTTACTTGTTCTTTTATATTGAGCCTTTTTCACTCTCTTTTCCATCCGTTTCAATTTTCCCGTCGTTCCGAATTGATTAAACCCCGATTAAACGTTACAGCATCCGTCGGCCGTTCGCCCATAATAGTATTCAAAGTATGGTTTATCGGCTTAGCGTTTCAGCGGCACATCCGTCCAAATCCCATTTACAAAAATAATCGTTTTTGCTAAAGGGCTGTTCAATGGAGAAACAGTGTAACACCGGATCGACGGGGCCGATTTTTATCCCCTGTAACTTGCTAATTGCACTTAACCCCAAATTGAAACGGGAGAAGTTCGCGAAAAAACAATTCCCCCCACGATATTCAATGACCAAGGGAAGAATTTTGAGAATTATATTTATGCGAGATTAAAAGTCAAACACCCTTATGTTTGTTTCTGTCGAAAAAAAATTTTGTTTAATTATTTATTTAATTACAGATTTCATTTGTGATCTGCAGGTTGTAAAATTGCAGTTTGGATTTTGTTGTCTTTTTGGTCCATCTGTCTTCGATACTGTTTTCTTACACACTACCAAAAATGACAAAATGCGCAATCAGATTTATTACATTTAATTTAATTAACTTACACAATGTTTCAATTAAAGTATTAATTGTAAATTAAAAAGATTTAATTTGAAGTAAACAATGGTTGCCTTGTAATTAAAATATATTTTTCGAAAAATTATTTATTTTTATATTTAATTTTAAATAATTTTTAATTTCAAGTGTAATTATCTTTCAACTGGTGACCATTAGAGCCCAATTGTTGTATTTTAAACAATTACACAAATATACGAGAAATTCACCTTATACGTATGTATTTAACATCAACTAAGTCTTATTGGGTTTCTAAAGAAAGGATTAATTTAATATTAAAAAATAAGTAGATGAAACGAAAAAGTTAATTAGAAATTAAAAAGGTTAATTGTAAGTTAAAAAGGGGTAACTGACATTAACGTGTTCATTTAATAATTTAGAAAAGGCTTATTTACAAGAAAAAATGTTCATTTTGGATTTGCAGGTATCAAGGGTTAATTAAAAATAAAAATTAATTAATTTGAAGAAAAAAAGGTTAAAGCGACAGAAAAAACCATATATATTTGGAATGTACAAAATAATTGGCTTTAAACTGAAATATGTTTTGGTTGGTTTGAAGGTGATAAATTTCTATTTTGGTCATTTTCGATTTGTGGGTAGTTTTTTTGGGCCGAGAAACAGGTCATCGTCGGTTCTGCATGTTTTCCTTATTTTTCTCTCCTTTCGCGCGTATTGTGTTTTAAACTGCAGCTATTTGAGCGTCAGGATCAGATTAATAACTCTTTACTTTTAAATTTATACTACATTGATATCCTAGAATGCTAGCCTTTTGTTTGTACTTCAGGTTGTCAAATATAGATTGAAAACAAAACATACAATATATGTACATCACCACAAAAATAGATGTCTGGTAACGACGAATTTTATATTCATAAAATATAATTAAATTAAAATTAGAGCCCTTTCGTCTTATATTTAATTTGATACGATATTAGGTTTTAATTTTAATTAATTGTCATATGGTATTTTAGATAACCAGTTGCATGAAAAAAGGGCCAGGAGCGACGGTTGGAATCAAACCCACCCTGCCAAAAATGTAAAATTATAGGGGCATTCACGATCTTTGTGTCAACTCTGTTGGTCCAATTAGAACGAGAAAAATGATGACGTAGACTTGTTAGACGCGGTTAGTTAACGTTGGTCGATGTAGTCACATTGCTAGCCGTTAGGGCGTGGGTAACCAACATGGCAGCCGTGAAATTAACAGCTGTGTTTTGTTAACGTATCTTTATTCTTAAATATGCAATGATTATACCAGACCAATGCATGTTGTTAGATATTGTTTGTTAATTGCTGTCCTGTCCGTATACACTCATTCATATTAGATACATCCTCTAACCTGTACGTTGTAGGCTGTTAGATGTTGGAATTCAAATTAGGCATGTCGGCACGAACTGAAGCGTGTCATGTGTTAGTACTTTTCGAATGAATAGATAGCTCTAACAATTAACACAAAAGAAAACCGAAACAAACGACAAGAAGCCTCCAAGGACTGTTATCGCTTTATTTTAGGTTCTATCAATCCCCACGCGCAGCGTTAAAATTAACGGTTAACATGATAAAAAAAAGAAAGGGGTAAAGATCAGCAACTAGCATCGTGAACACCCCTATATAAAAGTAAACAAAAAAGATTTTAATAAAAAATTTTGAGAAAAAAGTCGTCCAGGCCGCATGGGGATTGGCTGTTTGGTAGCGACTAACAGTGTCCGTTCACTATAGCAAGTGTTTTTCTCCTAATATCGGCTTTTTAGCCTATACTCAGCCACACGGTTTTTGAGTCATATATGAAAGCATTCCTAACTCGTTGAGAACCGGCCTTTAGCATGCTTGCGGAATGATTCAGGTTGTGTTGTTCCGAATTTTCATTTTATCAAAAAAAATCGTAGACTATTTGAAAAATCGTGTTCAAAGTATTTTCCAGTGATGTTTGAAAGGATGTCCACCAGTTTGTGACCGAGGTAGGTTTCTTGTTTAGAATGAGTGATTATCCTGGCTCTACAGGCGAGCGATTGCCCTATTTTACTGAATTACTTAAGCTATCTAGTTGTTTAATAACTTCTTGTCGGTTGTTCGAGGCTTTGTCTCATTGAAGGAGCCAGGTTTTGATGCGAACAGCGATGCCGGCCTCGTCTAATCTTATTTGGATAGCGAATTCCTTTAACGAAAACCGAGAGCTGAACAGCCCGCTGTTCAAATTCCCTTGACAATAGTCATAGATTCATGGCGGCAATTGACACAGAACTTCAATTAATTTACTGGCTCAAATTGAGACGAGAGCGTAGAAGGAAGGAAATGTTGAAAGGAGTAGAGGGTTGAGGAAAGGGAAACAGAGAAGAATGGGCACACCGAGGTAGGGATTGTTCTACTAGTTCTAATAATACAAACAGAATAATCTTCCCCCATGTTCCACTTCCGACGATCTAAGATAAACGAAATTTAAAGAAAACAACTAAAAATTAACCAAATTTAATTAACTCTCTTTTCAATCCACTTTACTTCTTTCGTTGTGAAGAAGACGATTAGCTACACAAGACACTTTTTGTAGACACTGTCCACACTTGATGTTAATTACAAACTACCCATAAAACAACAGTCGAACATTAAAACGGGAACAATCTTACCCGACGCTTCCCGATGCCACCCGACGCAAATTCAAAGTCCATTTTTCATAAGATTGTCGTACCCCCACCACGGACGGATGCCACGCAACGCTACCCTACTCTACGCTATGCGATCCCATTGCCCAGATTTTCGTCGACTAGCATCGAGTACAGTCGAAGACAAAACAACCTTACCCCTCATATTTTTATTTCAAACTATATGTTTAATGTCGTTATATAAATTACAAGACACTTATTTTAATATGAATCAAATTAAGCGAGATCAAGAATTTATTAGTTTTTATTAAAAAAAAAATAATTTTAATGGTTTGGCAGAAAATTGATCAAAACACCGGAATACCATATATTGAAAGAATGAATTTTAATAACAATTAATTACATGAATTTGCTCCTAAAATTTAACTGAAATCTATTACACGATTTTGCTCATAAAATTTAACTAACAATTTATTACATAGTTTTGTTCATACAATTACACAATTTTCGTCGAGTTGCTTCAGCACCGGCCACTCAAAATATTTGTAGCTTATTTCGAACTGTACATGTAACTATTTCGTTATATTAGTAACAAATTTTTTAGAACTGAATAAAATCATTTTTTCACATCATCCAAGTATCTATAAAATTTAAACAATTTTTATCCATCCTGAAGATGATCTTAATAAAGATCGAAACATTGTCGTGGACGATAAAGAAAATGTTTTTCTATAGCCTCCGTCGCATCAGACCGCACCTCACGATCTCAAATAATCATTAATTACATCATGTTTATTTTAATGTAAACCAAATTAAACGAGATCAAAAATTCACGTGTTCTTATAAGAGTTATTTAATTACGATGGTTGGGCAGAAAGTGTATAATTTACATGGTTTTGCTCAACATAATGCATTAAGAACGAAAGGGGTGTTGCGATTGTGATGCACGCTGTGTAACTGTACGTGGCGTACGCTTGACGTCGCATAGATGTGCACACCCTACCAAAACGTGGCAAAGCGTCGGGTAGCATCGGGTAGCGTCTCATAGCGTGGCAGTGGGTATGCGTGTTCCCGCTTAAAACGGCATTCACACCAACCATGAGTTAACAATAATGCATTAGAGAATCATTGAATCACAAGAGTATAAACGAGTAACACAAGCGAAAAAATCCTTCCTTTCTCAATTTCAATAATTGCCTAACTAATTAAACTACTTGTTATTTGAGTGTTCGACGATAACGCCTTACTTCCTATGTAACAGTAGCGTTCATAGAAACACATTACGCACTTTACAGCCGCTTTGACAATGTTATTTTTCCAATAAGGGTTCAATTATTAGTAAATATTAGCTAAACTTTGAACTTTCTTTAGCTTTGAACATTTATAAAATAATCTCAAAATATGTTTTAAACTGATTATAGAAATACTTGCATTACTAACCACTAATAAAATAATGTTTACTGTATTTACTCTACTTAGTAAATAATTATTTCTTGAACTATTATTAAACAATATCCAATTAACGATGTGTTTCAATAAAAGCAACATATTGTTTATTACTGCAATTACGCTAAATTATATTTAAAAATCATGTAAAAAACAGATATAATTGAGGGTAGAAAACACTCAAAGCTAAAAAAAAATTATAAATATCATTTATATTAGGGGTTCTCGACCGGGCCCTCTATTAGGCTCCTTGTAGGACGAGGATTCGTCCTTTTTAAGGGTTCAAAAATACGGTAAGGGGCAGAAAAGGAGGGTTCCACTTCTAGTCCCAAAAGGGTTCGATGGTCCTTCACGGATAAAAATATTAGAGCAGGGATTATTACATCATTCCGATGAAGCAGATTATTTAGATTGTAAGGGATTCGGCGAACGCGAACGGCAGCGTACTCTCTCACTCCATTTTCTTTGTACGCAAGGTCTCAACTTCGATGAGAATAGTGTAAAATTACGATTATTTAACGAGAGATAATAACACACAAGAGATAATACTTCAGAGCATGCCGAGATCTTTTGGAATGACCAAACTAATTGGCTTAAAAATGAAGATTTCCTATGAAACCCTGTGGGATGATCAAACTGTACCTCGTCGCTTCCGAAACTTCTGGTATGCTTATTCTTACTGTTTTAGTCTGGCAAACGCACACACCAAAGTTGATCAAATGCTGAAGCAGTTAAAATTAATTAAGTCGGTTTTGAAGAAAATACTAATCTGAAATTGAAAACAAAAAGTTTCAATTAGAAGTTCAAAAAGGTTAACATGAAATTAAAATATGTCATTTCAAGATTATTCGGAGATAGTGAGTTGCGACCTAGTGTGACGTAGGTTTTAGAAAAATATTTTCTTTATAGTGCCAACGTTTCGATCTTTTTTGAAACCATCTTCAGGGCACTCTCTACACGACAGACAAGAAGGACATATCTACACGGAAAACAAACACATTTTTCACATCCCACATGTATTTGTAAAATTCAAACATTGTTTTTAAATATCAGGCCCTGACGATGATCTCAATAAAGTTCGAAACAATAAAGTAAGGTTTTTACAATAGTTGAAATAAAAAAGTCAATGGCACGAGTGGGATTCGAACCCACGATCATCGGCTATATACGCCGTTGCTCTATCACTTGAACTTTCGTGATCTCGATCCAACACGGACGCCAACATCCTATCTCATCCAGAGATGATAGATCTGTTCTTTGTTAGTTATGGAACTACTCGGTCTGCTTGTCCTTGCACTTTCATCTTCATGGCTGCAAATTTGCCAATTTCCAACCTTGGTTTGACAGAGCAGCTGGGATGTTTTACAGATCAAAAATTCATTCATCGGGCGCCAAAGAGGAAGCTATAATTGCCGTTAAATCGTAAAACAATCTTACTGTATTCACGTTAAGCTAATAATTGTTAAGAGTAGCTTCGAAATTCATCGTTTATTCCCGGCCATATGTCGGTGAACCGGTGTGCTTTATTTAAGCACTTTTATTAGTAGATTCACATCTCCACCCTTTCTGAGAAAACATTAGTGAGAGCTCATATTAATATCTCACAGGAATTGCTAAACGGTCGTCCGAAAATGTAACTCGCAATTATAGTTCGTAATGTTATCAGTGGATAAGAGAGCTCTATCGTTTTGTCAAATTCTAGCAAAACATGAAATTAAATTGTAGCAATTAAGGAGATAGGTAGCGGTGCTTGGCAGCATTAGAGGTAATGCATGGGGTGTCCGCCCAGTTTTTAGGTGTCATTAGCTCGACCAATATCAGGATTAACCTAAAGGATCGTTTTTTTGTAGAATCGGCTGTAGCGGAGGCTATTAAATAAATGCGCTCGCCATTTATTGACTACTCACCATTTGTTTTTACATAGTTCTTCAAACGGCCAGGAGCGCTAATCACATCATCCAACTGTATGAAAATTTTTGACGTTTTCTTGATAGCAATGCAATATAAAAATTAATTTGCACATTTTTGTATTTCATTTTCATAAACGAAAAGATTGGAAAAGATAACGTCTTGTAATTTTTCAGTCAATGTCTTCCCATTATAGTTTAGATAAAACAATAAGCATAGTTGAATAATAAAAAGTTCCAGAGATTACATACCGCCTTTTATATCTGCATAAGTTGAATTCTATATTTCTCTGAGTAGATATTTTAAGGGTTTATAAACATCCTGGAACTCATACTGTGTTAAACACACATATGAATGCAAATAAATATTCATTTGATACAAAATAGTTGTGCACATAAGCTGAATATTCATACGTGTTGAAGTTAATAAAGAACAAGCATGGCTAAATAAATAGGACGGTCGAGGAAACACACCAAAACTGTCATGCGTAGTACATAATAGAGAGACAGAATAAATTAAATAAAAACAGCTATCGAAGCAGGTAAATATATAGCCTACAAACCATACACTTCGGATGACCATTAAAAAATGATTTACTGCGTTTACCGCAACCGTTACATTCTGACTCTATCGTTGCAGCACAATTCACCCAAGACTATCTAAACATGGTGACGCATCTTGCTAAACGAACGAAATAGCCGGCACGCGACGATCCCCACAATCCCCATCCCATGACGATGATGATGGTCAAGGGTAATCCCCATGTAAACAAATCTTGGACAGCAGACTTACCCGAGCCACAGAAAACAAAAGACTGCATAGAAGATACGGACAACTCAGTCCCCTACTTAAACCCATATCCACAATGCTTACACACAACATATATACAAGACATTAATTAGATCGTTTTGGACTTAAGGAGCTGATTCAGTCCATCCCATACCCAAAAAGTCTATCCTTTCAAACCTCCGTCAAATCCTCAACTTTCCCTTCTACGTCACCAACCAACCATCCACAGAGACTTAGCTATCCCATTAATGATGGACATGATCCAAACACGATTCCACCACTTCCTCTCCAAGCTCTCCTACCATACCAATCCACTAGCTTAATCCTTTTCTTCAATGTCCTACTCCAATAATATTCCCTTCCGCCTAAAAAGACAGTGGCCTGGTGACTTATCACACAACTCTCAGCCTCAGTCAACACTGTGACTTCCGGTCATTTCCGGCTCCTCTCCTCCTTCCCCGTCGGTTGACGGGTTCCCGCCAGAATCATTTATTGATCGTTACAAACAAATAGGAAGATGTGTAAATTTTTGAACAGAAAACATTTAAAAAATAATATTCAAAACAAATTTATCAACCATATCAGCTCATAATTTTTGTATTGGGATTGTTTGCAGTTCTGAGTTCGAATCTATTGCTCTAAGAAATTTTTTCTAAAAATTATCGAGTAACGGTCTTTTTTTAATTGTCCCGATCCTTCGTACGCAACGTTTTGTTGAAGACTCTCGCGTAAGACAGAAAGTTTATTTTCATTGGATTAAGCAAAATAGTATAATTTAGACCACTGGTTAATGCTTATTTGGAGATCGTGAGATGCGATCTGGTGTGACGTAGGGTTTTTCTTTATCGTGACACTTTCGATCTTTACTGGGAACATCTTCAGTGCTCAAAGTGTTTGTTTTCTGTGTAGATGTGTCATTTTTGTGTACAGTAGCTCGATAAAGAAAATGTTTTTCCAAAACTTTCACACCAGACCGCATCACAATGTACAAATAATAATATAGCAATAATTGGGCTGTATTGTTTTTCTTCCTTTACTTTACTCATTAGCCAGTAGTAACGTCCCTGTTAGTAAAAAAATCTTCATTTAACTATTAATTTGATTAAGTTACATAATTAAAAAAATCAGAAGTTGCCGTTATCGTGTAATTTACAGCAGAGCTTTCATTCAAGGCGAGGTGAAGCGATAGGCAATGCTATCGGCACCGTTTCATAATGTTGTTCCAATTGTGGGACGGGACTGTTTCTGTTTAACAAGGGCACGTGACTCAGGCCGGAAATCGGCTCAGTTCCGCCAGCGGGGTACCACGACGATTCCGAATTGGCGAATTAGTTAATTGATCCGTGCAGTTTAACGAAACCAATCTACGGATAGAAATGGGGAATTACATCCTTCGGAATCGGCTCAAGCGATTCAAGGGGCAACACACAGTACGCTAATCGTTGCCGCTAAATATCAGAAAACTAAATATCTTATATTTGGGTGTTAACAGAGGCTAGACGCTATATTTGCACGTGAGAATCTTATAGTTAGCTAATCGTCGACTTTTCAAAAATCCATAAAAGACATTGAAGCTTTCAGGAAATATTTTATGCGTTGAGAAAACGGTTTTATAAATTTATTCTTCTATTATTTTAACTTAATAGAATGCGTAGTATTTAGTGACCGTTAATTAATAATAATTAGGGATCTCGAAATGCGGTCTGGTGTAATCAAGGTTTAGGAAAACATTTTCGTTATCTTGCAAACGTTTCGATCTTTATTGAGATCATCGTCAGGGCCTGGGATTTACAAACATTGTTTAAACTTAACAAATTATAATTTAAACACTGTTTATAAATTCCAGGCCCTGATATCAATAAAGTTTGAAAAGTTGGCACGATAAGGAAAATGTTTTTCTAAACCTACATAAGAACAGACCGCATCTCAAGATCTCTAAATAAAACATAATGGAATCTTGTCCATTAACTTATAAAAAGTTGAATTTTTTAATTTTGCTTGTAAATTTATTCATGAATCTATCGCCATCAGTAATATGACTTTGTTCTTTCCACTACTCCTCTCCATCGCCTGAGTTCCCGACCACTCAGGATCACGGTAGAGCACAGGAGACGATGCAAAGGCCGAATTGGCTATAACCAAGGTAGATACGCTACATTATTTCAGTCGGAAAGTATTGGAATTGAACACTGTGCCAGAGAAAATAAAACTGCTTGGAATCCACTCTAAGAAGCCATGCTCTCCGAAATTCAGGCAGCACTCGCAGCTTTATGCTCATCTGAAGACAAATGTGTCAGGTGAATGGGATCCTTGGTCAAATGACATTGTTTTAAGAGATGAACATCGCTTCATCGAAAAAAAAAAATTGTTACATAGTTATATATTTACGGGCTATCGTACCTGTAACGGTACGCGCAGGTTGGGGTTGCCCTTAAGCACGACGGTGTTGGACGATGAACAAAAGGGTCTTAAGTACCAATCTAGAGTAAATATATATATTAAAACTTTGTTCTCATCAGCAATTTCAAATTAACTATTTTTAATTTTAAATTGGTCATTTTTAATTTTAAATTACCTTTGTTCCTACAAATTGGCCCTTTTTACTTTTAAACTAATGCTTTTAATTTCAAATTAACTATATAATTTTAATAAGATTTAAAATATCAAATAAAATTATCATTTTAATTGTTTAAATAATTGTTAGGTATGTTTTTACCCAGACAATAATTTACATTAAAGTAAGAAATTTCACTCATATTTATTATGAGAAATGGTAGCGTTTAAATTTTTTAAAATTATTATTTTGTTTACCAATGGACCTCATGGGAAAAAATAAGAAAACGGTACCTAGCGTTTTATAAATATTATTTATTAAATTTTCTTATTTTCTTGATATTTTCAAAAAAACCCTAAAGACGTCAATTTTTGACGTGTGTAATACACATTATACTTAGAAAAAAATCCGGTCCCAGCGGAAAAAAATGGGGTTTCCATTTGAAATAAATATTCAGATATCGTGAGATGCGGACTGGTGTGATGTAGGTTTCAGAAAAACATTTTCTTTATCGTACCAACGTGTCGACCTTTATTGAAAACAACTTCAGGGCTCAAAGTGTTTGTCTTCAGTGCAATTGTGCCGTTCTAGCGTGTAGTGTTGAGAGTGCGCTTTGAGCACTGAAGATGGTCTCAATAAAGGTCGAAACGTTGACACGATAAAGAGAATGTTTTTCTGAAACCTACATCATAACAGACCGCATCTGACGTTTTCTGAATAATTATCGATTAACGGTCACTAATCTCTACAGTTTTGAAATAAAAACGTGAACTCGACGTCGATGATACTTGACTTCAAAATAAAATTCAACCATTTTGGGAAAAAGGAAAACTTTAAAAGGCTTACCACTGTTCACTTTTTGCATCTGATCAAAAATTATTGAAACCTGCTGGCCCATGTTAAAAAAACACCCTGCATAAAAATATCATTTTGAGTATAAATTAACAAAAGTATCGCTACTCTCATTAGCTTTGTATTATCGGTTTTAAATGAAAAGCTTTACAAGTTTAAGAATAAAAATGTATAAAATCTCATTTATGTGTAATATCATACATATATGTACACTCATAATTTTGTAATATCGATGTATAGTGTAAAAGTGCAAGGTCCAGATATTAAAAAGTAATTAATTATACTTTTAATTTAAAGTATTCGTTACTTAAAATAATTATTTGCTTAATTATGACTGCTACATGCACGAATGCATTATTTAAAAAGTAATTTAAAATTTCGTTTATTAATTTTTTCGTAAGTCTGACTTAAACAGATAATTAAATATGATTAAAATAACTTATACAAACTTCCTCTGGAAACCCCTATTTTCCCCCGCTAATTATAGGGTTTTCTCAAATGTTTGCCTTCTAGAACATATATTTCTCTTTACAGGATTGGTTAGGCTCGTTGGGAAGATAGAAAACACATTAACTTCGCCATTCATCTTTTAAGTGTACAGAAGCCAACTGCCTCTTTATAAGAAAGATTCTTAAGCTCTTACAAATTTAAAGTGCGAGCAATTTAATGGTAGGCTTTAAAAATAAATAGATTTTGATCTAATAGTGTTGTAACTTTGTTGTGACAAGATGTCATAAACGTCAGAGAGCGTAATTATTTAGCTTTAT
This sequence comes from Cimex hemipterus, assembly GCA_039619505.1. Lineage (NCBI taxonomy): Eukaryota > Metazoa > Arthropoda > Insecta > Hemiptera > Cimicidae > Cimex > Cimex hemipterus. The sequence continues at coordinate 19,697,589 of CM077100.1, read as the reverse complement.
TGTCGTTTTTCATGATAATAATCGATTGTTGAGGACGCAGAGGATGTGGACGTTTCCCCTTTGGGAGATTCCCTCTCCAGAGCCTGCATAATAAACCATCTCCTTGGCCACTTTAACAACTTCATGCCCAAGACACAAATATAACACCTCTCTAACCACCGACCCCATTCCTGAGGACGTCTCTCTGAATAAATTTCAACAATGGTTTAATTTATAAATATGTTTAACAAAACTGTTAAAACACGTTGACAATTCATTTTACAGATGGGTATTTAGAAATTTATTGATTTCCCGGGTAATTCTAAACAAACTGTTTTTACTTTTCTGACGAAAATAAAAGGTAAATAGAACTCCTGAGGTCTATGTAACAGGTACACATATTAACACGTATTTAAAAGAAACTGTACTGTTTGCAGTATTAGTGTACTGATAGACCGGCACTAAAATGTCATACACGATACGTACAGAGTGTAAATAATATTTTCAATTAAACCTGATTTGCAGAGAGAGAGAGAGAGAGAGAGAGAGAGAGAGAGAGAGAGAGAGA
>CM077100.1:19682666-19696642 GCA_039619505.1 Cimex hemipterus | reverse complement strand
AGAGAGAGAGAGAGAGAGAGCGAGAGAGAGAGAGAGAGAGAGAGAGAGAGACAGAGAGAGAGAGAGAGAGACAGACAGACAGACAGACAGACAGACAGACAATGACAGAGATGATGATTAGGGATAAAAGGAAAAAACAAGAGAGAAAGTAGAAAGAGAAAGAATAAAAACAAGGAAATAACCAGCTACGAATCTAGAATGTATAGGGAGAAAAAGAGTGATAGAGGGGATGAAAGTTAATTGGTGATTGCAAAGAAATAGTATGAAAACATCATTTTTCAAGCGAAGCTATTTTCGCACATTTCCACCACTTCAACGAAAAACGTAGGATTATGGACGTATTTTAAGATGGTGGGCTACACAAATGCACCGTTATAACATACAAAACGAGTGTAGGAAAGGTTTTTTTTCTCTCCTACAGATGCAAAAGCATGTCCGAATTTGAAAAATTGCACTAATGGAGCACAAACAGTGAGTATTTAATCACAAGTATAATTGTTCTATTTTTTACATTTTGTATCAAATCGATTTATATTTACCGCGTTGATTGAATAGACAATGAGAAATTTCAGGCTATACTTTCTCACCGTGTATTATTATTAAATTATTAGTAGAAGTTATTTATTAGTAGTCTTATTTCTCTAAGTCTACTTTGAATTATCTTCTTAACTAATTATTTTTAGGGGATTTTATCAGTTTAACAGTCTAATCCCGAGTGCGGTCTACGGTTTGTTTAAACATTAATCACTTTTTTCCTGAAAAAAAACCAAACTATTATTCACGGAGATAAACTTTATAATCTCGCTATTATTATTTAATTGTGTATTTTGTCTGATAGGTTCTCATAGATTTGGTTATGATATTAATTTTATCCGAATATATAAAGAATATTATACGGTATTATTAACTGATTGTATTTTTTTTAATTATTGTCTGAATTTCTTTTTCGTATACTTCAATTTTTTATTTCATAGTAACGAAAACAGATTTACTTGGGATAGAATTTGTACTATAGTATTTTCATTCACTAGTTTCGTGGTCCGCTAGGCTAATTAATATCTTTCAATTAAGGTTTTTGGTTGAGTTAAAAAAGTCAGTGTCACGAGCGGGATTCGAACCCAAAACCTTAGGCTCGATACGCCGCTGCTTTACCACTTGAGCTATCGTGACCTCGATCCACTCGGACACTAACTTCACTATGTACGCTTCTGAAATGAAATAACAAGAATTCAAGAATGATTATTTCGTTTAATCTAATTAAATAATTTAATTTATTTTATTTTCTCACTGATATAATTATAGTGCTGGATTTACCTAGCCACGTGAATATCACACTATTATCGTTAATCTCTGCTGAGAAAGCACATCAACAACTTTGTTCTACTTGGGGCTCGTTTGTAAACGATTTTGCAGTTCAACTCATCAAGTTGAAGTATGTATCTTAGTCACTTGGAATTAAGGGGCTTTGAATTAAAGAGCCATTGGTGTGGGATATGGTGGTAGTAAATTTCCCACCTTTCCGTGACGTATAAACATTAAAATCCCCTCGGATTATAATTATGAATTTAATTATTGCCAATTGTTTTGGATTAATTTGTTAATAAGGTAAATATGTTGAAATAATAAAAATTTGAATGTTAAACGGAGAAAATGACGATTTTGAAAATAGGATTAGATAGTTTATGTAAAGTCCATCTCTTTCAAAAAGTTGATCATCGTAAGGTGGAATTTCATGATAATTCCAGTCATTTCATTTAGGAACATTTTTAATCCTATTATCAACCTTAAACTGATCGTTCTTTGTTTTGATCTGCTCGAAATCATTTACGGTAATGAGGACAAGTTGACTCCTTTGTTCATAATGAGCAGGATACACTTCTTCCTTTGTAAAGCTTTCCCATTAAGAGGCCAGTTTGAAATAAATTCGTTCCATTTTTTCCTGGCATCTAGAGCAAATACATCTTATTAAAAAAAAAACGGATCAATCATGCGGTTATTAAACCGTACACATTTCGGACAGATTGAACTAGTGTGAGATAAGAAAAAAAAACTAAAACCTTGTAAATACCCACTACGAAGTAATTCGTGAATTCTTTAATTTTTTTTTTTTTTGTTAAACGTTTTATTTGTTTTTTACAACTGCATTCTCCGATGCAACAAGTAAAACAGATAGTATTTACATGTTAACTTATTAAAGGTGGCGTGAAAGCTTGTCCAATTACCAAAATCGTATATTACAGTCTGTGCGTTTAAGTCGTGTCTGGGGGTTCGACGTCAGTCGTTTGTCTAGGTAGAGTCCGAGGTATCGTACATGGTTCGCAATTGGGATGGGAATGTTGTTGAGGTATACTGGTGGGAGTGTTTTCTTGTTTAGCGTAAATATTATGTTCGTTGATTTGGTTTCGTTGACCTTGATTCTCCACCGACGGAGCCAGGGTTCTAGTGCGTTTAGGTGATTTTGAAGATTACGAGAAGCAGTGACAGGAGAAAGGATTGCGGTGAAGGTGAAGGTAATAGTGTTTGGTTGCGTAGGTAGGTCGGATGTATACATTGAATATAGGAAAGGAGCGAGCACGTTGCCCTGTGGGACACCTGCAAGAATAGGATGGATTAGGATGGATAGATGACAATGAATTTTTGTGAGATAGTTGGAAGTAACGATCGTTAAGATAGGATTTTAGGATAAGGTAATAGATTGATGGTAGGATGTTCTTGAGCTTCCACAGCAGCCCTGCGTGCCATACTCGGTCAAAAGCTTGGTGTATGTCCAAGAACACACTCGGGCAATACTGCTTTAGCTGAAGGGTTGTGGAAATAACGTTGATTATGCGATGTGCTTGTACAGTTACAAGCCGAATTGGTGATGGGGAATTGTATTTTTAGGAATTTCCTTGAACAAGCGGTTCAGATGGAATTTTTCCAGTATTTTGCCAATAATGGGCAAAAGACTGATGGGTCGGTAGGAGCTAGGAAGGCCTTAAAATATAAACGCGTTTTTTTTTTTACCTGCAACTAATTATCACTTCACTCTACAAACATAAACAAATTTAAAGAGGTCTTTGATCATTAAAAGTTTCCCGAAAGCAACACTTGCTTGTGTCTCTGAAGAAGAATAGAATAGGAGATAGAAAGAATTTTCTGCCTAGTTGGCCCTATTCAGTTTAACTCGCACCGTCAGTCTGCAACAAAAGTGCACTGCGATTTGCAGAACACCTGTCAAAACCACATCTAACTTGGTTACAAATTTTTCACCTTAGAATAAATTTGTTACTGGTATACTTTTTTATGGTGCTTCATGCATTTTCAGTGATAGTAGGTCGAAAAATGTTGTTTCAATGTTTTCTCATTCTTGCCAATGGGCTCTAAAAGCCGATTGAAAAAAAGTAATTTTAAAATTTACGACATTCTACCATCGTTGTGCATGTGATTCAAGATTATAATTTATCAGTCGGTTAGATTTTTAAAATCTAGAATATGAAAATAAAATAATTGTTCGTATTGAATGAAATTAATGATATCAAAAAGTAAAAAAAAACCGAAATACGTTTAACGTAAAGTAGGTAAAAAAAAATGATTTCAAAAATCAAAATTATCATTTGTTTTAAACGCACTATAAAACCATTAAGTACGAATTTTCATCTCTTACAATAAACATATATTTTTGGGCTGGAGCATTGTTCAACTTTAAAAAAAAGTTCTCTGTATTTTATGACAATTCAACAATATGACACCTTGCAATTGATTAATGTTTATGTAAGGAACGGGTTGACATAAAAAATTCAGTGTCATAAGCGGGATTCTAACCCACGACCTTCGGCTAAATACGCCGCTACTCTACCACTTGAGCCATCGTTACTTTGATCCACTCGGACGCCATCTTGAACCTTTCGAATTTTCCCTCCTTTTTGCCAGTTTTCAAATGTCTTGCAATCTATTCGATTCACGGCGACAAATGAAACGGCCACGGATGCAAAAAAGGGGGAAAATTCGAAAGGTTGTAGATGGCGTCCGAGTGGATCAAAGTCACGATAGCTTAAGTGGTAGAACAGAAGCGTATTTAGCCGAAGGTCGTGGGTTCGAATCCCGCTTATGACACTGATTTTTTTTATGTCAACCTCATACCTTACGTAAAGATTAATTAATTGAAAAAATGTCATTTCATGACAACTATTGGAATGCTGGATTGTTCCAGTTTTCCTACTTACTGTACAAATTACAAACCATTTTATGTTTCAGGTAGATCAAATGTTTCGTTTTATATTTATCGCCAATTTTGTAATTTTTGAAACAAATCACGAGCAAATGCAAGAAATGTTGAGGCACTTTTTTTAAATTTTGTATTCAGAGTTTTTCGGAGTGCTAAAAAAAAAAGTATATGAACATTTGTTTATTATTAATAAAAAGCATTTTAACCTCCTTAAAATGAAAATCAGTGATGCCATATCTTTAGCCAAATTTGGTATATGATAGTTTGGTTCATTTAGGACCATAATGTTCATAAAATTTTCCGCAATAATTTTTTAGCATAAATCGTAATTAATTAAGTAAAACTTAGCATGAAAATGATTAAAATTTATTTTAGGTAACTGTTCAACGTTGTTGGTTTCATTTTTGAAGCAGGTACTTGTTAGTTTGATATTGATCAACAATTCATTGTAAACTATTGAAATTCATCTTACGGTAATAAATTGACATCCAGGAATAAATTGAAAATGTAATTGAGCATCTTTGTACATGACTTGTAATTTCATCCATGTTTACTATGGGAGTAACGTTTTCATAAACAATTAATTTTTAAACATTAACAAAGTAAGAAAAAATTCCCGTGGACAAACATGGTACGGACAAATAAACAAGTAATTCAGTTTTGTCGATATTTTCGTTCGGTATAAATTGAACCCTACTCCCGGCTTTGTAAAGAATTAACAAATTACGTTCGTCGAAGTACAGTTCACTGGGCGCGGTTAACAAATGAAGATTGTTAACGTAAAACTTTTTCCCTTACTAAACCGCTTTTGTTTCTCAACTAATCTATTGTTGCTCTCCTAGTCCAGAATGTTAACCTCTCACAGAGTATCTCGGCAAAAAGATTTGTAATACCCGGTAATTAATGCTATAATTTTTGTAATTATTACGGTCGTTTAGGTGACCATGATCGGTCATTATTTTCTATGTATGTTTAATATATAATGTGCATGTAAGGATGCATGGTGGTTGTCATTTCATAAGTTGCATCATGACCTTTTGTACTACAGTGCAAGTATGTATATATATATATATATATTTGTATAATATGTACATACATTTTACAATATATGTGTGTATGTGTATGTATGTATGCATATGTAGATATATGCATATGTATATATATATATGTATATTTCTATATATATATTATATATACATGTACATAAATATATACACATATACACAAATTATTTTATTATATATATATATTATATGTATACATGTGTATATATATATAACATAAACTATTTAAATATATGCATATTTGTATAATATGTACATCCATTTAACAATATATGTGTGTATATGTATGTATGTATGTATGCATACTTGTATACATAATATAAACTATATATAATATGTACATACATGTGCGTATATGTATATATATGTATGTATATTTGTATATATTTTATATTGTATATACGTATATACATACGCATACGTATAATACTTCCATTTATATGTATGTATATTTCTATATATAATATATATATAATATATATATATATATATATATATATATATACACAAGATGAGTAATTTTTTGACGCACCATTGGAATATCAACGTTGGTGCGTTTAATTATGACTAGGAACATTTTTTTTTATCATAAAATAGGGGAATCACTTTTCGACGCACCGTTCCTTACAAATTAGTTTTGATAGGTTGTAAGAAAAATAAACAAAACCAATACTATCAAAACATTATTCAAACACAATATAAATTTATTTTATTTAAATTCTTCAAAAATTAATTTGATTAAGGTTTAAGAGTATTTTTTCCGATAAGGTAAAAAAAAATTTTAAAATGTCTATCATACAACAATGATAGGACGTTAAACAATGCGTAGCTATTCGTTGTACTTCTTTACAAATATATGGAAAATTTAGAATAGAATTGATTGAACTGTAATTAACAAGAGTGGACTACTAGAAGTAAACAACGATGATCATAATAATAAAAGTGAATTATTCTATATTTATATTTTTTAATTTTATCATATAAACTATTCAGTTTTCATTGATTGGAAACAATAAATGAGAAATGCTCGTTTTTAATTCATTTTATAACCGACAAAACAGAACAAACCCTATTAGAAAACAAAGAGACGCGTACCGTTGGACAAGTGTTGTCACTTTTCGACAGGTATCACAGATTTTCCTAAGGGGAATGGCACAACGTCCTAAACCCGTCAAAAGGACGTTTCATCCGATATGTTTACGCCTCTTTCAAGACACCCCTCGGGATTTGAAAACAAGAAGGCCAGGACATTCGTTTCAGGGCGGTCAGCGTTTATCACGTTAACTTCCAGCCTTACTCCGAATTGGTCAATCTCTGTCACCCCAAACACGTCCGCACAGTCCATCGTATTATTTTCTACTCCTGTCAGTTGGTTTTTTAGTAAATCTTATCTTTTATATAATCGATTGCCGGATAAGCAAATAACGTTTGACCTCTGTTGAAACTGAAACACTGAAATCGTATAAAGTAATAATATTATTATTGCAAACCAATATATACATTTAAAATAATTAAAATACAATGAATTCCTCTGGAAAGCAAATTATTATTTATAGCTGTTATTATCAAATTAACTATTTTTTAACTTCAAATAAACGCTTTTTAGTTTGAAATTAACCCTTTATTTAAAGCATTAAAAAACCATGGATGGTTTATGAAAAGTAAGCATATAAACGTAAAATTTCCGTATGTTTTATAACTTTTTTAGGATAAAATAATTCGACTCTTAACAGGCTATTTGAAAATTAATTATACTTAAAATTAAACTTTACTCTTTTAGAAATGTATGGTGTTTATTAACCGTTAGTTAATAATTATTCAGAAATCGTTGTTTTCTTACATTTCGACAATTTTTTTTGTAATTTGATCTTCTTCAGGTGTCTATAAATGTTAATAACTATGTTGGATGTGTGGACTATGTGGTCATAGTATTTTTAAAAAATTATTCAGATATCTTGAGATGCGGTCCGGTGTGATGTAGGTATCAGAAAAACATTTTCTTTATCGTGCTTTATCGTTTCGATCTTTTATTCAGATCATCTTCAGAGCTGAAAGTCTTTGTCTTCTGTGTAATTGTGTCATTCATGCGTTCGTGTTGGGAGTGCCACCAGACAGCATCTCACGATATCTGAATAATTATCAACTTCATGGCCTGGGATTTACAAACATAACATACATTTATGTAAACCATTTCTAAAAAAAGAATACGTTTAAATTTGTTTTGGAAATCCAAAAATACTTCATAAGAACAAAACAAATTTAAACGTAATTTTTTAGAAATGGTTTACATCAATAAGGATAAACACAGCATCAATTACAGAACAGATACATGCAAACTCAGTCGCAGCTACGCCAACATCATTAATCAAATTCAATACAGATAACATACATATATCATTACATTACATTCCGCACATCAAAAATTTTTCGCATAGTCTAATTGTCCAACAATCTAATTTTCCTTTTCCCATTTATCCCTTTCTATATAATCCTGAAAGAAAAAACTGGCCGAAACATTACCAACACATTGTTTCCCTTTGTCGGCTCGTTTCACCTCAAAGAAGCCGACGACTTATATAAAATAGTCTCCTCTATACCCACTCCCTTCTCCACCCCTCCAAAATCCAACATATATAAACATTAAACAACAAAATCTCACTGGCACTCTCAACACGACACGCAAGAATGGGACACGTACACAGAAGACAAACACTTTGAGTGAGTAGAAATACTTTGATGGAATATAAAATATATTTTGCATTGTATAAATTCACTTTTTCCAAATTCTATATGTATTTTCTAAATGTAAACTATGTTTGTAAATTCTAGGGCTTGAAGATGATCTCAATAAAAGATCGAAACGTTGGCACGATAAAGAAAATGTTTTTCTGATACCTATATCACACCAGATCGCATCTCACGATATCTGAATAATTATCGATTAACGATCACTAATCTCAACACGTTTTTTATAATGTTATAACACGGTTATCTTTAGTTTCTAAAGCAGCGTTAAATTAATTTATATGAGCATAATAGTTATAAAATAAGATCAAATAAAAGTCGAAAGCTTGGCAAGATTATGATGGTAATTCATTGTTAAATAGGCCGTATCCCTGTGCTTTATAACATCAACTTCTCTTCGTAGTTGGTTGATTGCTATCATTTCTGTATGAAAATATAAAAACAATTGATTCTTCTATTGATTAGAGATTTTTTAAAATACAAAATATTTATTTTGTATTGAAAAAAAGTCTCAAATTAATAGAAGAAACGTTTCTTTCTATATTTCATTTCAGTTGAACTAGCTCAACATTATTTATTTTCATATTTAACTTTATAGAATTTTAATTTTAGTAAATTCCAACGTTGACTTCTGAAACTGAATTATTTTATATTAAAAAAATATAGAGAAATTTTAATTTATATGCTTGTATTCGTACCATCTAAAATGATTAAAATGTTTTTTTAAAGAAAAGTTAATTTAAAATTAAAAATTTCAAAAATTAATTTGAAGTTAAAAAATCTATCTAGGAAAAAGGTTTTACATGTTGCGCGGTTTTTTTCCAAAAGCGCCTCAATAAATACAATACATCACGAGACAGGCAGGGAAATTAAATTCGCTTCGTAAGAATTTTTATTAATTTAAATTCGAAACAAATTCACAATTGAATATTTTAAAATCCTCTTTTAAAAAATGAAGCGAAATGTAAATGACGGTAAGTTATTTGATTGTGTGAAAGAATTTTCTCTAGGCATTTTGAGAGCGGATGGCGCTGTATAAGAAAACACCGAAGAGTTAGTAGGTACTAATTTAACATATCCTTCACATATCCTACACGTCGGGTGCCATTAATTATTATTACAAATTGCACAATGCTAAGGTTGTGACCTCCCACGTGGCATGGTAATTATGTTCTTTTCCCTACATTTATGAATAAGTTCCCATTGAAATGAGCCGATTTCTCATGATACCTGAAGCCCGTTTGATCTCATGTTGCCTCCGAGACACATTTGATACCGTGCGCATCAATCACGGCCGATATTATTCAATCAAAGCTTCTATTCGAACAAGGATGCGTTAAGTAATTAATTATATCGGATTAACAAGAGCTTATGTGTTGAGCCGTAAACGATTTTTTTCCAAATTATCATTCAGATATCGTGAGATGCTGTCTGGTCTCACGATATCCGAATAATTATCCATTAACGGTCACTAATCTCTACACTTTTTTCCAAATCTTGTTCATGTTGAAAGATGAACAAAAACGCTTAAAAACAGTGCCGAAATTGACGTACTGATAGTCGTAGTCCATGATTTTAAATGTTTCGTTTTCACACAAGCCTAACTTTGATTTTAATCCCATGCCTAAAATCACGTAGAACTTCGTACTGTATCATAATCTTTAACTCGTACCACATGGGCATACACGCTTCCAGCGCTTAACCGATTCACGCGCTCTAGTTTGACGACGTAGTCAGCCTGATTTTGCAACAGAACGAAAATTTGATTAACGGACATGATATTGCGGACGCATCACTTCAAATCGTCTGACGCAAATTATGCAGGCACGAAGTGAATTTTATTCAATTTCACTGGACTCGAATTTGTTTTACAAACCCTGTTCCATCAATCTGACTAAAATTTTGAATGAAAATTGCATAGTATACTTGATAGTTAAGGCGACCAAAATTTTTATAAAGTAACTAAATCTAGTTTGATGGGAATTCGATTTTGAAAAAAAAATGTAATTTTTTCAAACATGAAACTTTTTGTAATAAAGAATAAATTATTATCAAAATTTTTTAATTACAACTGTTCAAAATAAATCTTGCTAAAGATTCTAGAAAATAATTATGAAAACTCGTCCAAAACGTTACGAATTCCCTGTTACAAATTAACGTACGTTTATGTGTTTTTTTGTTTTTTCAGGAGAAATAGAACTGTTTAAAAATAGTAATTCCCGCCAAAAACGACGTCAATGCAATAAGGAACTCTCTGCGATTGTCTCGAGAAAAACATTTTACACGAACAGGCACTCATTCCTTAGAAACTTTTTCGAGTTGTTTTCCTCGCGTTATTTGTTTTAACCTGTGAAACTTATTCAATTTTTTTGTTGATGTGGGTCGTGTAAAACGAGTTTGCGAAAAGAAAAAAATGATACGGGATACAATTTTCTAGCCAAAAGCCATCCAAAAAATCACGTAATTCAAATTGTAGAAATCGTCAAATTCCACATATTTACATTAAAATTAGCCTTTAATAAAAAATTAAACAAATGAACTTAATCATTAAAAAATCTTTGTATGCCTATGACATATATACATATAAAGTTCTTAGTTAAGTAGTCTTGTACTTTTGCAAGTAGTTTTTAAATGTAAAATAAATAGAGTTTCAAAGGACCCTATAAAAGTTGTACAATTGAAATTAAAAAATAAAGGATTTGTTTTAAATATTTTTTAAAAATATAAAACAATTGTTTATACGTATAAAATAAAATACCAAATAAAAATTATAACTAACATCATAGGTTATCTGAAAATAAATATAAAGACTAATAATCATTTTTTTATTAATTATACATTATTGAGATATCGTGAGATGCGGCCTGGTGTGACGTAGCACTTTCAACACGAAGCAAGAATGGCACAAGTACACAGAAGACAAACACTTTGAGCCCTGAAGATGATCTCAATAAAAATCGAAACGTTGGCACGATAAAGAAAATGTTTTTCTGAAACCTACACCAGAACGCATCTCACGATTTCTGAATAATTCTCTACTAACTGTCACTAATCACTATTTGTTTTATTATTGTATTCAAAATTGTATAATTTATTGTAGTTTTGTGATAAATATAGCAACATGAGTGGTGTTTAGTGACCATTAGTTAATGATTATTTGGAGATCGTGAGATGCGGTTTGGTGTGACGTAGGCTTTCTTTTTCTTTATCGTGATAACGTTTCGATCTTTGTTGAGGACATCTTCAGTACTCAAAGTGTTTATTTTCTATGTGATGTGTCATTTTTGTGTATCGTGTTGAGGGAAACGTTGGCACGATAAATGTTTTTCTGAAATCTACATCACACCAGACCGCGTCTCACGATTTCTATTTTATATTAATAGAAATCTTTAATTAATAAAAAATTCTTTGTTTTTATACTTAATTTTATACAATTTTAAATTCTAATTGTAAATATTTATCTTGGGGTCTTAATACATTGCAAATGTACTGGGATTTTACTTTGCCTGCGGCTACTTAATGCCGTCTCCTACGTTTTTTCATAATTTACGAACGGATAATTTGAAGTTAAAAAGGTTTAGGTCAAAGTTAAAAAAAAAGAATAATTAAGAAAAAAGTTGCTTTGAAGTTATAAAATGTTAATTTGAAATCAAAAGAGGTAATTAGAATTTAAAAATGATTAAATTGAAATTAAAACGGGTTAAATTGACGGAAAAAATACATTCATACATGAGAAAGCCGAAGGGAGACTATTCTGTACGTAACTCTCAAGCTGTAGCTCAAGCACTTGTAGTATAATTGTGGTATAATTAGTATGTATACCTATATTTGTCTATAAGACTTGTTTATTTTGGTTTATAATTTTATATAAATTTTTATTTACATTTTGTGCACATTTTCAGGAATCTTGATAAATATTTAAACCTTTTATCATTTTTTAAAAGAATAATTATTTATTTGCGTATTATAAATTTGTTTAATTTGTTTTAATATTCTTAAAATTTGTAAATTCGAAGAGAAAGAAGAAAAACGTACGAAAAAGAGATATGATAATCCTAATTCTTGCTTCTTCCATCAATGAAAATTAAATTTGCTAATTTGGAAAATAAACCCGCAACGCTCAGAAAATTGTTTAGAAAATTTCGTTAGATGCAGGAAAGCTTGGCGAAATTTCTACGTAAATAAAAACAAATGTTTTTCCTATTGTCGCTCTTAGCCGAAACTATTAGAAAGTTCAATATTTTCCATCGGCATATTTTAAAATACGACTTGTAAAACAAGTTTCCAAAACGGCCAAAAAGCCATTTTCATTGTAGAAACAATTGCTATCAACTTTATATATAGAATTTATATTTATTTATTTATATATGGCACTATCAACACGACACGCAAGAATGGCACAAGTACACAGTAGACAAACACTTTGAGCCCTGAAGATGATCTCAATAAAAGATCGAAACGTTGGCACGATAAAGAAAATTTTTTTCTGATACCTACATCACACCAGTCCGCATCTCACGATATCTGAATAATTTATATATAGTGTATTTATTTTATATACATATCTATTTTAGCCAATAAATAGCCACCAATCACGTAAAAATATGCGGGGATAAAATAGTCGAACACCTCTCCAATTGTGGAAGGCTTGACGTATATAGAAAATATTTTGGCCTCGGTCATCTGACCTGTGCCTTGTCTTTGGGCACCGCAGGGGGCACGCATCCCTGTTCCGAGACCTCATGGCTATTGGTATCATTAAATGTACAGAATGTTTTTTATGTGTGTTTGTGCTGTGTCTGTATTGATTTTACGCTAATTTATTGGAATGAATGTAATTTATTAGCGTGAAAGGAAGGGGTGATTTGACACCGCCTCGAGGAATATCGAGTACTCTGGGGGAGTGAAAGTGTCCAGACCTCTATGTTTCTATCGAGTGTCGTGTTTGTGTTAATTTATTGTAATGAATGTAATTTATTAGCGTGAAATGAAGGGGTTGCTTATAACTCCGCCCCGAGGAATATGGAGTAATCTGTGGTGAGTGCTTGACGCCTGGAGAGTAAAATTAAATTATTTGCGAGAATGGAGTGGGTTCAATATCGAGTTCTAAGGGGGATTGAATGTGTCCAAACATCTATGCTTGTAGTAGATGATGGGGCTTGGTCTGCGAGTTGGCCAACTCTTGTTGAACCGGCACCCGGGAACTTACTAGTCTGACTTCACTCCCTTTTTTTTAGTTATTTAAACGCGTTTTGGCATTACGCCATTTTCAGTGAAAAACTGTCCGTCAATTAGTCAACTAGTACAGTTTATACAGTATTGCGTCCGTCGCTTGTCGCTGGGGGCGTTGCGTTAGGGGGCGTGGTCTCCGTGTTCGTTGGTCGGTCTTGGTGGCGGTTATTCCCGGCAGTTATTATTTGTGGTTGTTGGTTTTTGTGTTTATTTCCTGGTGCTGGTTGCGATGTTGTGTTCTTCTGAACATTTTTGTTATTTGTTATGAAGTGGTTTTCGTGTTGTGAAGGTGGTGGGTGATTGTGAGTTTGTTTGTGGTTTATAAGTTTTTCCGTCTTTAAGTATTATTTGTTTGTATATCTGAAAGTCCTCCAGTATGTTTAGTTTTTGTCCTTTATATGCGTTGTGTATTAATGACATGATTGTTTTTATGTTTGTACTTATATACACAATATGCATAGATTATTTTGCCCCTATTCTGTATTTGTCGGCCCATAAATTCCAACTTTATTATCATTAGGCATTAAAACAAGAAGCAATTTTAAGAGTAGAAATTTTTTCCGTGTAATTAAGACTTTTTAATATCAATTAACTTTTTAAATTTCAAATTAAACTTTGCATTTTAAATAATAAGTTTTTTTTTAAGATAAAATTTTTAATTTCAAATTAACCTTCGCGATTTCAAGAACCTTTTTAATTTCGAATTAGCCTTCACGATCTCAAGAACC
>CM077100.1:19619719-19629899 GCA_039619505.1 Cimex hemipterus | reverse complement strand
TATATTAATAGGTTAATATAATATATATGTGTGTGTGTATCCATCGACGATCAATATACTCCTCTATCCATGCCACTGACTTTTTTATCTCAACTAAAATCTGAATTAATTGTATGTTGGATAAGTGAAAAAAAAAAATAGAAAGACGGACAAGTGAATAGATGAGCAGTTGGATAGATTTTCACGGCAATAAATAGATTGATAGAAAAATAGATGAGAAAATGAAAGGATGAATAAATGAAAAATTTGCTGCAGAGAAGAGTGATAGGAGGAGAGAGAGAGAGAGAGAGAGAGAGAGAGAGAGAGAGAGAGAGAGAGAGAGAGAGAAGAGAAGAGAAGAGAAGAGAAGAAGAGAAAATAATAATGTGTTTCGCTGATCAAAATCTTCAGAAGGAAAATTTAAAACAAAATCACCTTTTAGTTTGATTCATTATCAAATACATCGGAATAATAACTATAAAAAATTCCCTTCCAGTAACAACCTTGAAACGTAATTGTTTAACATTTAGCAGAATTATTTATTAAACAGTAGAGTTTATTGTTTCAAATGAAGCGTCCCAAGATCATTAAAAAAAGCCCCGTCATGTATAATTATTTCTGTCATTCAGAGATAAACAAACGTTGCCCTCGGTATATCTTTCATTAATAAAAGCGGAAATGTTGAAAGGCATGTCGTGCATTTCTATCACCGCCAAATGGAAACTTCAACGCTAGAATTGCTAAGAAATGTCCTCGTTGCAAATCAAAATTGACTTTGTCTTTCAAGCTTTTTTATAAAAAAAACAAAAACAATTTGACAGTTTCCAATTATTATCATACCGGTTTCAAACTTTTTATTTTCATTTATGTACTCTTTGCGATTTCAATATTTAAAGAAAACGTGTGGTGATTAGTGACCGTTTGTATATGATTATTCGGAGATCGTGAGATGCTGATCGGTGATATAGGTTTCAGAAAAACATTTTCTTTTACGCGCCAACGTTTCGATCTTTATTGAGATCATCTTCAGGGCTCAATAAAGTTCGAAACGTTGCACGGTAAGGAATTTTTTTTTTCTAAAACCTACGTCCCACCAGACCGCATCTCACGATCTCCGAATAATCATTTTAAAAAAAATTAAGTTTATTCACTCAGATTTTTGTTCATTTGTTTGAAAAGATCTTTTACTTTGATTTTGATACAAGTTCGATAGGGCTGAATGGTGGGATCTGGAAGTTTACAAGTTCACAGGTCGTGCTCTTAGGGATGTTTATGCTTCATAACCCACCATAAAACACCATATTGCAGTATGCCTTACACTTTATCTTCTTGAACTTAATGTGCCGTTTTATGTACGTCATTCTTGAAATATGTGCAATTGAAAACTTCTTGGAACATGTGCAAGATAACATTCTATTATAAAATATGTCTATGAGTTAGAATTATAGGATGAATCTTGCATAAATAATTTTTTAAATAGTACAATTTTGAACTAATGTTTTGAAAGTCAGGCTTAAATAGTAAATTTACCGATTTAAGGTGTCTTAGAGACACTATTGAATCTACTGGGAATAGTACTATTGATATCTGCCAAATATTTATTTTTTATGTACTGACTTGCCTTACTTATAAATTAATTATTAATGTGTAAAATTATTTTTATATCTTCTAAATCTATCCACAATTTAAAAGCAATGTGAGTCTTACAAGTTTAAATTTTTTATTATTATTTCACTACTGTTATTACGTTACAAATGTAATATGAAAATAAAGAAACAATAAATGTTGATATTTATATAAACTTTAGGTCTTATTTTCAATTATGATGTTTAAAATGCTTAAAATATTGTCATAATAAATAATTATCGGATGTGCTGTATTATTTTCTGGATATTTTTTTCTTCCTTCAATTTTACATTCGTAGCCATGGCCAGCTAAATCGGTCTAAAATGAGAGGAGGATCATATTTAAATGAATCTTTTGCTATTATTGAAAACAGTTGTCATTTTCAACTTTTTTATTGCTATTTTTAAATCAATTTAGTGGTCTGTTGACCGATTTACTTCATTCGATATTTTAACATTTTATGTAAATTTTTAAGTTGAGATAAAAAAGTCAATGTCACGAGCGGGATTCGAACCTTCGGCTAGATACGCAGCTGCTCTACCACTTGAGCTACCCTGACATGGATCGGTGTCAGAGTGGATCGTGTATTTTGGTTGGGAATTTTTTTAGAAAGACCCTTTCTTAGACATTTGTTATCTTTTTGCCCTTTGTTGATTTGCTGCACCTTAAAGGCATTATAAACTCTGAATAAGATGGGTTAAACACTGAATCTCTCCCTCTGTACATCGCTTATTTTGCCGATTTCTCCACCTTTTCATTGAATTTGATATCAGGATGAGCTCTGATCCTGAATTTAATAACATTATCATTCAGTTTGAGACAATTTCTTTAAAATTTCTAATTTTACAGGAAAGCAAACGGTGTCCCGACCGGCAATCTGAACAATTTCTTAACAAAAATATTTATGTGGCGACTCTACTTTATTATGTTTAATTCCTTCCCGAGTTATAGACCCTATATCTATAGAAGAAACTTCTTCAGCAGTCTTGCATTTCAATTATTCGAAATAATAAAATAGAGTGTATTTCTTTAAAAATGTTATATGTTACCAAAAAATATATGCTATAAAATATCATTGAACCGTAGTATATAAATAAATACATATAACACCCAGATCACTAAATTCTTTAAGGTTGTAACAAATGAAATGCAAAGTAGGCAAGCGTCGTGAGATGCTAAGCCGATTGATGATGTCTGTTAATGGTGGAGATGGTGAAATGCGGTCTGGTCTGACGTAGGTTTGAAAAAAACAAACATTTTCTTTATCGTGCCACTTTTCGAGCTTTATTGAGTTCATCTTCAGCCACTGGGATTTATAAACATTGATGAAATTACACAAATGCATGTAGGATGTGAAAAAAATGAATTTATGCAATGCCAGCAATTTTAGACACAATACAAAAATTTATACTCACTCTAGCATATTTAATTTCAAAATTGAAAAAAATATAAAATAGCCTGTGTTCTAAAAACCGTTTGAAAATTAATTACGATTAATTAAAACTTGTATAAAATTAAATAAAAATAAAAGGGCATTTCCTTTAAATTGAGTATTTAAAGAAATATAAAATAGCTTATTTTTTAAAAAACATTAACAAACAATTTATTACAATTAAAATAAAACTTATATCAAATTACACATAAAAACAAATGTACAATGGAATCCTAGGCGAAATAGGTTAAGACCTAGGAGAAAAAAAAGTAATGTTGTAATCTCCTGCATGAACACTATAAACTGGGAAAAAGGTTCAGGTCAGGGTTAAATCAGAGTTAAAACAAGAACGATCCCTTCAAAAATTTGATCTGTTCAAGTTGATTTTGTTTTTTCAGAATTTTCTGCTTTTCTATCGAGCTGCTGAGTATAATGAGCAGGGTCAATAGCCTTGCAATGTAGAAAAAGCTCAAAGTGCAAAACACTTTCCAAGTTCTACCACACGCAAGCATGAACTTTTTCAGAATATCCGGTTGAAACATTTTGCCTTGATGTACCCACTGCTTGCTGAATTTTCTTCTCCGTTTGTATCAGAATTAACTGATTTTCATAGAAGAATTATGTTTTTCCCCAGTTGCCATCCATGCCGATATTAGGGGTATTCACGATGTTTTCTCTTCGTGAACGACCCTTCTTTTCTTACCATGTTAAACGTTATGTTTTCCGCAATGCTGCGCGTGGCGACTGGTAGAACCAAAAATAAAGCAGCACAACAGCCTATGAAAGAGTGTTGTTGTTGTTACGGTTTCGTTTTGTGTTAAACTGTAAGATGTCAAATGTTAGTAAAAAAGTAAAATTAACTCTTCCATTCAAAATGCTACCTACGCACTCGAAATTCCTAACGGTAACTTAGGATCCTACTTTATAGGATAAGTGGATGTATCCAGTATGAAGAAAAAGTAAGGATAAATCAGAAATTAGTAAAAGAAATGTATTTGTCCTTATTTAATTAACGCGCATTTAAAAATAATACGGGACAATAAAAAAACAGCTGTTAAACTCGTGGCCGCCATGATTGTTACCTAAGTCCTAACGGCTAACGATGTGATTAGACGGCGATTCGATTCCACTTAACATATAACATAGGCCCTGGCCTGAGCTATGTTAACTAGCCGATTCTTACAAGAGCAAGTCATCATTTTTCCCAATCTTACACGACCAGTGTTAATAGGGTTATCACAAAGATCATGAAATAAATATCTCTTTTATTTTATAAAAGTGTGTCAGTTGAAAAAATGTTATAATAAATAACAACACAGTAGGCTGTATACTCCATTAGAGTTTGTTCTTATCCGGCCTTTTTAGAATTGCTTGTTCGTACGGGCGAAAAATTGTTGGACAATTAAATATCGCGTAATTGAGTCAACCCGTGACATTTAAGCGTATAACGCGGTAGGGTCATGAGACGTCTGACCTTTGGGCACAGGGGCAGCCCGGAACGCCGGCATCCCACATAAGGGCACGCAGTGTGCCCTGACATCTATACATTCTTCCCTTTAAATGCACTCTGTTTTTATAAACTGATTTTTACATTGGTGAAACTCAATTTGTCATGCTGCGCGGTGTTTTTTTTTATCTCAACGCGCTCTTTTCGGTAGGCGAAAATGCTCGGCCCCTTTGTAATAAATGATCCACGTACCTTCTGTCACCAATTTATGATAATTATTTTTTTTTGTTTGTGAAATGGAATTTATCTCTCACGTTTCAAGTTACGTGAGCCCTTTGTGTCACGGTTTTGTGTGAATTTTTAAAAAGGTTGTCACAATCGTTTAAAAGGGAAAATTTCAGTTTTTAAGTAAATCATGTACAGAGCGGTATTTTCCCGTTAAGCATTGGAGACATTGTGGATTAAAGCAAATCGACAACATCGATAACAAGAAGCGATAAGCGAGTTGTCCATTATAACCACGCTTTGGGTAATTTAATGAAAAATCGGACGTTGTAAATGATTTAAACCTTTTTCTCTCCTTTCCGTATATTTTTATTTATTTCGCTTTACAAATAATTACACGTTTATAATTTTTTGTGGGATACGAAAAGTTTTCAATGACAATAGGTTGCTCGATGTACGCTCGAAAGTACAAAAATAAACTTAAATCAGTTTTGCTTTAGTTGCAAAAGAGGATAGTAACTTTACACGTTTTTGTCAGTTGGAGAGGAACGCACGCAGAACATGAGAATTGAGTTGATTTTAAGGCAAAACCTTGCCCGTAGCCATGGGTCCTATCCAAGTTGATACATCCTATCCTACAAAAACAGCCGAAGCTGAAATGAATTCAAATATGAAATTAATTTTCCGTCGCTCTACAATAACCTTGCCTACTCGTGGGCGATTATTATTAAAATAATAATAGCTAGCATAATACCAAGGTGCAAGACCTGGATGTGGGACCAATTTCATTGTTTTCCTTGGGGTTTTTGGAAAAGCTATGAAATTGCTTTTCCCACTATGTTCAAGGTGTAGGCAATTACTGTTTTACACGGCCTCAATTCTCAGTTTGTATTTGAATCCATGTGCTTACGTCGAACTAGAAGGGATGATAAA
Source organism: Cimex hemipterus (assembly GCA_039619505.1). NCBI lineage: Eukaryota > Metazoa > Arthropoda > Insecta > Hemiptera > Cimicidae > Cimex > Cimex hemipterus. The sequence goes on along the minus strand of CM077100.1, from coordinate 19,624,257 downwards.
ATTCTGGGGATGATTGCCTGAGTAATCCTGCGTTTGGGATCGTCGTTTTCATAATGGAAGATCTTGTCAAGCAATAAACGCGAAATGGCGACCGTGATCCTTTAGCTGCGTCACGAGTTAACCTGCTCCACTACTCACCGATGAAACGAAACAGTTGTAAGTGACTGACTCTACTCCTACGAACAAATTATACTTGGAAATGAACTCTGGCGGCAAATTAACAAATTTGTTTTTAAACAACTGGTGAAGGGACGACTGGCGCGCTTAATTAGCTTCAAAGTTCTGACAAGGGTTAACTTAAGCATTTTACTTGCGCCCGTGTTTGCTGCAACTCTCTGGTCTTCTCAAATCCTAACGTTGTTACTAGCCGACTTTGAATTTCAATATTGGTCCGAATGCTAGTTAGAAAGGTACATTTGAGGAAAATTAATGAAATACCCGGTTCAATTTTATTTTATTTAATTAAAAAATTATAGTGTATCATTATAACAAAAATAATCAACTATAAATACACCAGTACAAATTAAAAAGAAAAATAACCAGCAGGAACAATAAAAATATAGCAGTTCGTCAAGGGACAGGCATTTAAAGATATAGCCGATACACTCTTTACATTCGACACAAGGTTATAAAAAGAGCTCAAGCAAAAATACACCCTGAAGATGATAGTGGAAACTCATAAACCTTCGAAAACCAAGGGATCGGTAGTCGGTAGTCTAGGGGGCATGAAAGCTGATATCGGTCAGAATTAGCGGTCGTTCAAGGAAGGTAGGGATAAAAGAGGTGGCCACAACGCTTTCTGAACCTCGCCCTGAAAAGAGAATCTGGCCAAGTTTAGATCGTAAATCAACCTCCATAGCCTTGCCAGTGGCTCCTTAGTATAGGATCATGCTTTTGGCGTTTTCTCTCCTAGTTGCAAGAATCTGAACCTACATAGACCTTCGCAAAATCGCGAAACGTGTTCTGCGGTCTCCTCTTCTTCTTGCCAGTATCTGCACATTGTTTCTTCTGTCTGTAGTCATATCCGGTACATGTGACTTAGTATGCGGTAGTGCTCTTTCAGGAGTTCAACCAGAATCCTGGTTCGGTTTAGTTACCTTCCAGTATCTCTCCATTTGACACAACCCCACTTGTCTCCTGAAATAATGTTCTTTATCCTTGGAGAAGCTAGAGCCTCATTTAACAGGCTCCAATAGCCTACATTCATAAAAAAGTTTCAATTGAAGCTTTGGGAGGAACTTCATGGATGCTTGCTGACGCCATAATACAACATGGTAGATTTTATAAGAAAAAGCGAACTGTCAATACACTGGGATAATTGTATTGCAGTTAATCCCCGCTATATCTGATATATACATAGTTTATGACCAAGCACGGGCCAAAAGCTTACATCTACAGACATAAACCAAGTACTAGAATTCATATAACACCTTGTGCAATATACAATAACACAGTATTTCAGGAAGAGTCTTTTTAAGGATATGGAAAGTTTTTACATTTCACGCAAAACAGAATCTATCTACTGAAGAGCCTGAAGAGCCAGGCGGTATGTAAAGACCAGAGCAGTTTGGGATTGTATTAATGCTTAGTCAGACATTTCAGAAAAAAAGTATTCTTGGTTAGATTGAAATGTGAGCCGAATAAGCCCTTCAAGGATCATAGCAGAAACTAACATCAGAAGTACTAAACATAGAACTCGTTAGAACTAGAATGATAGTACAGGATTCTGCAGCCTCCTGAAACATACGTTTAGAATTCTTCATGTAGCATCGCAGAGGAGAAATTAGCGTATAAATCAGCCAAAGAAAGACAGATGAGAACGCTACATGCCCTGAATCATTTTGGGGCATACAAATCATCAAAAAACTTAGATCCGTCAGGCAATAGATTAAGAAATACTGCTCTGTTTAAGAAATTCATTAAAACCATCGCAGAAACAGAATTACTAAACCTTGTGTGTAAGAACAGGAATGATAGTAGCATTACTGACTGGACACTGCAGCCTTTTGAGGCATAACTGTAGACTCTCCAGCAGCGGATTGCAAGGAAGAAGGAGAAACAGCGAAACATCCTCAAACTGATTTTCAGTGGTTATTGCGTGGTGTGAGAAGAAAATCAAAAACCGCCGATGACGAAACGAACGATCGCAAGTTAACCGGATATTCAGGCGGCACTGAAGACAACTACCCAATTGGAAAATCAATAGCCGTTTTTGATTGCAAACTCTGTCAGACCGGAAGAACAAAAATCGTCCTTGTATGGGTACCAAAGTGTACTAACAGACCGAGGAGCACATTTACCTAACTGGCTCAAGACTTACAATATTCGATGACATCTGTATTTCCTGAACCCTTTTGCGGCATGCTAAACACCAAAACGCATAGATCCACCAGAGAACAGGTTAAGACACAGAAAAAATAATATTAACTGTTTTGTTTAAAATTTCATTAAAAGTTCATCGCAACAGTGGAACTACTAAACCTTGAACATTATTGGACTAGAGCAATATGGCAAAGATAAAACAGAATCCTAGTATATTAATTACCTTCGGGGCTCCGTCCGAACCATGTATGATGTGTCGTATTGAGAATGCGGGAGGAGACACCCGCGTTATTTTGAACGCGATAATTAACAAAACGAAAGAAAAAAAATTCTTCTTGAAAATAAGAGAAAACTGAAAGAAAACTAATAGAAAATCACTTTGGAGGCTAAATTAATCGTTGACTGTATGGAAGCGAGACGGAAGCAAACAGGACTGAAACAGGACAAGGCAGCGATTGTGGGGAAGGAACAGAGCTAGAATAAATTTTATATTAGCGATATTTCGGAAACGAATAAACAATTATAATTCGCGATTTTTGGCGCAAACACCGATTATTATTCATAGGGTACATAAATTTCATTTTAAAATTGTATATTGTTGGAAAAAAAAGATTTGTGCTGTTTTTATCCAGTTTTGCTTAATATCAATCAAATATTTTTGTAAATTGGGTAAGTTCATGAATTTAAACTCACGCATTGCGGATACAGTGTGTAGAATTTTATTTAATTAAAGTTTTTCTACGTTTAAAGATGGGGCAAAACGTATCCGATCTTAAAAAAAATAAAAATATTTCGAAAAGGGAACGCAGTCAGAAGGTTGTCCAGATAAAAAAAATGTGTGGTGACATCCCTAGTCCCTGTTTACATTTATCATCAGTTCGTCCTCTGGGCAGCGGGCTTTCCGAGGAGCAAAAACGGAAACGGGCCGAGGCTTAAGGCTCTTCAGGAGGAGCGAGGGAAAACGGGGCCAAACCGCCGCCCTCTTATTCTTAATGGCCTTCTTGTCTTTGAGGCTCGTTTGAGTGACGAGAGAAAATATGAACACTTTCAATAAGAGACAACGCTGAGGGTATCAATCAATCGCCGATCCCCCGATAAATGATGGAGGTATTAGTACATTTAACTTTTGTTGTGTGATTGATTATTTCCATCAATTCCCTGGCTAGACTCACTTTTGTCCTTTCTGAACAATGAGGGGGATATAAAAATATCAAATGGAAGAACGGCTCTTCCACTTAAAATCATTTGTCTTTTTATGGAAAAAAATCCCTTTTGTTTAACTATCGGTATAAAAAAGTTTACTTTTTAACCCTCCCCGTAATCGATCAATAGCAACGTCTTCATTGACTCATTTGTTCATCCAGGCCCATATTTGACAAGAGAATTTCATTGTCCTCTGAGGACTCTCTGCTTTAATGAACTCAAAGGTTGAGTAGCTAAATCTTAACATTTTCCGGTAAAAAATTAAAACAAAGAGTTAATCTCATTTTTTTATAAGCCACTTTAAGGATTTACTTTTTTTTTTTAAATAAAAACATTGTTCTTTTTTCAATTTGACATCACAGCAAACGAACAAATTTCGTCGTTGGTCGAATTTCGTCAACTTTACATGGGAAATAGCTCTCTCACTGGTCCACCAATTGTCAGAGATTCGATAAGCCCTCTGCTCTATAAAGCTTTAATTACTTTTTCGAGAAACTCCTGTAAATACTGGTACAACATAATAAGGGAGATTAAGCACTCATTCTGACGCTCAATGCTTTGATTGATTATAAAATATATTTCGCATTGTATAAATTCACTTTTCCACATCCTATATGTATTTTTTTTTTAATGCAAACAATGTTTGTAAATCCCAGGCTATGAAGATGACCTCAATAAAAGATCGAAACGTTGGCACGATAAAGAAAATGTTTTTCTGATACCTACATCACACCAGACCGCATCTCACGATATCTGAATAATTATTATATTATTTTTTAAATTTATTTCTCATCCTAAGATAAATTGTGTATTACTGGGTGGAAAAGATACGATTTTTAGTTTAGGCTATCACTTTGATCCATTTTTTAAAATATTTATTGAAATCAATTTAATCTTGCCACTGTCAAATAAATAATATTATAATATGAACAAATAAAATATCTAAATTCCGCCAATGGGTTTTTATGGCTTTTGGTTAAAAATTACTGTCAATATATATATATATATATATA
>CM077100.1:19538057-19548060 GCA_039619505.1 Cimex hemipterus | reverse complement strand
CAGATATAAGACCATATAAAAACAAAATACAAATAAAAGTTATATAAAATTAAAAGGCTTTCCTTTAATTTTAGAATTTTTTAAATGTATAAAATGATTTCTCGTTTAAAATGCCATATTAAATAATTACATATAATAAAAATTAAAATTAATTTAAAATAGAATATATAAACAAATAATTTTTGCGATAAATCAAGAGAGAATTATTTTCTCATTTAAAACATTTAAAAACAATGTTCCATCTCGTTTGAAGGAGGGACGGTCTTTTCATCGATAATGAAATAATTTTAAGTGTCTGTATGAAACCAATGATCACCCTAGAATTTACAAAAGCCAACATGTAATGAGCTTGCGACAATACTTGTCTTCAAAGATGGATGCATAAAAAAAGGAAGTTAACATATGTGTATAACCAAAAAATGAACATGACCGCAATTTCATCCGAGCCAATTCCGAAAATTTTTTCAATCGATTACTTTTTCTTTTGCTTTTTCCGACTGGAGAAACGACTTTGATCATAAAGCAATCCCCCGGATAGCAACAGAAAATTTAATCCTCTTCAGTGTTACATATACCGATGAGCAATTCGTTCAAATTAATTTAATCAAACTCGCTATTCTAAAAGACTGGCCTAAAACTTTTTCCTGCCAACTCATATTTCCAAGTTGAAGGGAATCGATTGTACCGAATAACCTGGAGGAACCAAAGAAATTTACGAACTGGAGGTATCCAAGGCTTAATGGATCATGCAGAAAACAGCACCATGAATACTACAAACAAATTCCGATCGGGAAAAGCTCTTCCATCTTCATTTCAAGAAAGTCCTCGAACAATGCAACAGCTTTACCATGATACGATGACCATTTTCCCGTAACATCGGTCGTCGTGATTTGTTCATAACCATGACATGCAATCCCAATTGCCCAGAAATAGAAAAGTTTCCCCCTGTCACGACTGGGGCACTCCAGAATTTGTAGTTTGTCTTATCAAAAGCGTTATTGAAAGAATTAGAAATTGTATTTGGAAAGATTCATCAGTACTTATTCTAAATAAATACACGTGAGTTTCAAAAAAGAGGTTTGGTGCATATGTATTTATTGGGTTTACTAAATGGAAATGTACTTACAGCAAACGATGTGGTTAGATTTCGCACAAAGGACCTAACCCTTCATTATGGTTTAAAGTGATAAAGCAGCTGTCACATGGTCCTCACGTTAAATACCGTATTGAAAAAACGCATATCTATTCAAAAAAGTTTCCGAAATTATCTATAGAAGCTACGAAATGACAAAAACTGTTTTTCCATTGCACAAACGACTAGACAACCGTTAAAACTTAAAACAATATCATGGGGAAAGAGGAGGAAAAATTCTTTACGTAGACAATTCGATATTTGTACTTTACTTGGTTAAACGTCATATTAATGTTGGGTGTTGTGCTTCTGTCATGAGTATCAAATACATTCACAAATATAATTCCTAAAGGTCATTAGCATGTGTCACCGTTAGTAATGACGACGTGCGCGATGAAGTTCGATCGTACATAGATTCAAGATTCGCAAGCACAATGGAAAGCGCGTGGCACTTAATGGATCATCAATGCACGCACGATTACACAACGTTGAATTACTGCCTCTTTATTTGTTTCGATAAAACCATATACATGTACAGTGGGAAAGGAACATAAAACGTTAATGTTTAAAAAAAAAAAATTATTAGCTTGTTTTAAATCGATAAAACAGATACGAACGCTCCGCAATATATATATTCACAAATTCCATTGTAGTACTCGTGAAAAACAGGGTAAAAAAATGGCACGTAAGTAAAAACAATTATAAAATTGTGATACGACTGAATATCGTTGCACTGAGAGATGTCGAACGTTTTCATCTTATTGCTTACGGACGCAAAATCCATTACAAGTTTGACGGAACTGCGCCCCAAAAGGAGTACAAGATTCCACTTATCTATGTAGAGATTAGTGACCGTTAATCGATAATTATTCAGATATCGTGAGATGCGGTCTGGTGTGATGTAGGTATCAGAAAGATAAGAAATTGTTTTTCCGACACCACACCAGATCGCATCTCACGATATGTGAATCTGTAGGCAGGGAGACCAGAGGGATTTTTGAAATCTGGGAGTTTTATACTCGAAATGATACCTCATCAATGCCAAATAGATTAAGCTATTTTTTTGTTTATTTAATAGTAAGTTTTTATAAGTTGCTAACAGTTTATAAGTTACTAAAATATGATCCCATGAACTTACGAGCAGAAGTTTTTCCGGGGTCTGCAAAGTCTGGGATACGAGGAAGAGACTTGGTAAGGCTCTAAGAGAGAAAGTTTTCTCGCAAGAAAAATTATTCGCATTTTTACTCGCAGACAAAAAGTAAACAACATGTAAAAAAAAAAGTGTGAATTGTTTTTGGAGTCCTTCGAAGTCGATTGATCGACTGTCTCGACTAATACTTTCAGAAGATCTGGATAACAGACATGCTAAACTCTCTAAAAATAATTCTAATTTAGAAGAAAAAAAAAATTTTCACGATGGTTGAACATTCGTACTAAACAAATGATCGATTTGTTTGGACTTAGATTCAGAACAGTCCTGAGGAGTACATCAATCAGGATCCACCAGTACGTTTTCCACAGGTACGTACCGACTTACCGGTAAATACTTACAGAACGTCTTCGCCCTATAAGATGCAAGAATTTGTAAATGGGGCAAACACTTTTTCGATGATGATCTGGAGCAATCTTTATGCTCGTTTTTAGCAAAAGTAGACCGTCAAGTTTCGAGAGGAGTCAGCAAAGAACTTTGTAATGCAGAGCTCTAATTCAGGTCTAAAATATTTTGAAATCTTGCTGAAGCTCTTTGTGGCTCAAAAGGATTATTTGAAATTAAAAAAATGGTTAACTTGAGGTTAAAAGATTAAGTTGAAGTTAAAAAGGGTTAATTTGAGAGAATATTTATTTGTGACATCGTGAAATCATGAATATGATAAGACATCACCCCCCTCCCCCCCAAAAAAAAACCACTTTGAACCCTGAAGATAATGTCAATAAAAATCAAAGGAGCGTCGGTGGCCGTAACATCTTAGGCGTTGACTTCGGCGCTTATCACTCTATGATAAAGGTTCAGGGTTCGTATCCACCTGCCCTGCATTTCGAACACGACATACTTACTAATGTTTTTTGTTTTTCAAAATCACAGGCACCCCAAGCGTTCATATAACCTATGCTTTTGCGAACCCTCATAAGGCAAATTTAATAATTTCAACAAAAAGATCAAAACGTTGTCACTATAAAAAAAAAGTTTTTCTAGTTCCCATCTCATGATCTTTGAATAATCATGTATTCTACCAGTTAAAGAGAACTAATTACTTTAATTTTTTATGTAAAAATATGTACTGAAATTACAAAATTGGTTTCTTAATTATTAAAATAAATAATAATTTTTATATAGAAAATTTAAGTAAATTTAATAATATTTTCTTACTACAACCGGTAATTATTTTGATGAAAATGCTAGCAACATTTTTCCGTTTCAACCGGATGATTTAATAGTGAATATAAACTTGAGATCCACAGTCATATTCGGTGAAAAGTTATCTTTTGGATTGTTCAGTAGAAAACGTATAAATCGTCAATAGCTCAGAGAGTTTTTTTAAAAGGGGTTATCTGTGCAGTTTCGGGACAATCTGTTTATATCGTCGCTCCAGGGTGCTATTTTATCCAGATTCTAGTATATGTGCTCCGTGTTGAAACAACAGTTGATTCTGGCAACAGTTCAAGAACCGAACGGTTATCTGTTGATCTCCTTTTTCCTAATTCTCCTCTTAATTTCACTTGTCTTCCCCGGGCCCATAACCTGTTGGAATCGCCTCGTGGATCCCCCATCCTCGGCGTTTTATTCCATTTACTTCCCACCCCGGCCCAAGGCTACGTTTTATAATCGAATAACGTTCATTTTGAGCGGCAACTCCTCTCATCTTATTAGCGAGCAGAGCACAATCCTCGTTTAAATAAGGGGTTTTGGAGCACTCTTCATATTGGAGAACACCCTCAATTCAAAAAGAAAAAAAAATTATAAGTTTTGAAGAACAGACGGTGACGTAGAAAATACTGCATAATAATAATAATAATAATAATAATAATCACTAGACCGATATGAAACAGTAACAATTCGCTTTCTTAATTTAAAAAAATTACTATTTAGAGATCGTGAAATGCAGTTTGATGCGACGTAGGTTTAGAAAAAAATTTCCTTTGTCCCGCTGACGTTTCGATCTTTATTGAGATCATCTTCACGGCCTGGGGTTTATAAACATTGGTTAAATTATACAAAGACATGTAAGATGTGAAAACGATTATATACAATGATACCCACAATATAGAAATTTAGGTTTAAAATTAAATTATTATGTGTAGAGATTAGTGACCGTTAACGGATAATTATTCAGATATCGTGAGATGCGGTCTGGTGTGATGTAGGTCTCAGAAAAACATTTTCTTTATCGTGCCAACGTTTCGATCTTTCCACCTCAAAGAATCCGACGACTTTTACAAAATTGTCTCTTCTATACCCACTTCCTTCCCCAACACTTCAAAATCCAACATACATAAACACGAAACAGTAAAATTTCACTGGCACTCTCAACACGACGTGGCACAATTACACTGAAGACAAACACTTTGAGTGAGTAGAAATATTTTGAAGATAGAATATATATTTGATAGAATATAAAATATAATTTTTGCATTGTATAAAATCACTTTTCCATATTCTGTATGTATTTTCTAAATGTAAACTATGTTTGTAAATCCCAGGCCCCGAAGATGATCTCAATAAAAGATCGAAACGTTGGCACGATAAAGAAAATGTTTTTCTGATACCTACATCACACCAGACCGCACCTCACGATATCTGAATAATTAAATTATTAATTCACTATTTTCGTGGTTCACTCGACCAATTAATATATCACAATTAATTACGTTTTTTAGTTGAGATAATATATGGCAAAAGGAGGGAAAACTCGTAAAGTGAGGTTGAGATGGGGAGTTGATGTCCGAGTGGATCGAGGTCACGATAGCTCAATCAAGGTGGAAAAATGGCAAAAAGGAGGGAAAATTCAAAAGGTGTGGTTGAGCATGGAATTTGGTGTCTGAGTGGATCGAAGTGACGGCAGCACAAGTGGTAGAGCAGCGGCGTATCTAGCCGAAGGTCGTGGGTTCGAATCCCTCTCGTGCTCAACTAAAAACCTTAATTAATTGCGATATATTAAACAATTAATTAAAATAATATAATATAATAATATAATATAATAATATATTATAATATAATAATAATATTATAATAATAAATACTATAATTAAATTATTAATTAAATTTAAGTTTACTGATTATTTGCATACCTTGAGATAGGCTCTGGTGTGACATGAGTTGTGACATGTGACGTGCCAACGTTTCTACCTTTATTAGGATCATCTTCAGCGTCTGGAATTTATAAAGTCTCCATTTATAAAGAGTTTGGTTGTCTGTCGGTTGAGAGTGTTAGTGATAAATTAATGTTTTTGGTTTATATAAGTTGGATTTTGAAGGAGTGGGGGGAGGAAGTAGAGATAGAAATTCATTATTCTATGAGTAGTCGGCTTCTTGAAGGTGAAACGGATCGACAATGAAAAAAGGGTTTGTTGTACGGGAGTAGTTATCTTTACAGGATTTTGTTTAAACTAGGGTTCGCAACAGCAAAGGTCATACCAAACCTCAGGACGCCGGTGTTTCTGAAAAAAGGGCCGCTGGATTCGAACCGCGGACCTCTACCTTACAGTGTCAACGCGTATACCGTTGCGGCCACGGACGCCCCCGTTCAGGATTATTATAAACTGGATTATTATGGAAAGTAATGATAAATAGTTGGGGAATTGGACTATGTAGAAATTGTTTTATGTGTGGAGTGTAATGATTGTTTTATATGTTGTATTATACATTTTGCATGTAATTTATATCTAAGTTTATTTATGATATTACCGTAGCTGCGGCTGAGTTTACACATGTCTGTTATGTAATTGATGCTGTGTTTATCTCTGTTGATGTAAACCATTTCTAAGAACGTACGTTTATGTTTATTCTGTTCTGTGTTTAATATTTTTGGATTGTTGATGTCGAAATTGTGTAGGTGTTCAAAATGGTAGGTAGCCAGCCATGTAGAAGTTTTTTACACTTTTACCGACAATTTATACAATTGATTGTGTACATTGCATCAGATTTATTTGGTACAAGTTTTCAAAAGATGGTGTGAATAGTTTTTGAAAAATTATCGGTAATAATTAAGGAGGCAATAGTCAGCAAAGGGAATGGGTAATATTTTTTCATTTCTTACCTGCTAAGATGTAGGGTAGATTTTCGTTTGTGTGAGTTGTTGCAAAATATCTTTGATTGTTTTTATCGAGTATTTGGTTAGTTCTCTCTCCACACAATTGTTCCGTTCATTATTTGGTATTCATTGGGTCCAAATGGTGTGAGGGCTGATTTTGTTTTTGTTAGTTTTTCAGCCTTTTAACTTCCTTCAACCCCCCTAATCCATGACACCCGCATTAGAATGGCCTGATTTTGTTTTTCCAGGAGTTTGTGGTACGTTAGGCAGATTCTCAGACGCCCTTTGAGTTGGAGGAGGGGTGGTCAAAATCATCCTCCGTTTATCCTTGCGCGAAGGGCTATTTTGCATTGATCTAACATGGCGTCACCGTCAAAATTTAGCCTTATCCTTCCTGCTCCGTTTGAAATTTCTCCGAACAACATAATCATGCCTCAAGGTTTACGGTTTTTACTTACAAATTCCTCTAGAGGTCCATTTAATGTGAAAGTATCTGCCATTGTTTGTAATGATTGCCTTTACATTTCTGTCAATTTTTGCGCATTTCTCCGGCAGATAAAGGAATATAAGGACAACATGCCATGGCTCCTTATAGCGAGCGAGTATGTCATCAGATATGATGACCGTCTTTGGGCTGTGATTCCATCTCCTCTTCCAATTTTTCTTTTTCTCAAGAAACTATTGTCTTCTACTCTTTAAATGTTTTTATAAATGTTTGTGTGTTATGAATAAATTTTTTACCGTGAATGTATAGAGTGTGAGAGGTTATAGTTTATGTTCCGTATTTCTTCTCTGCCTTGCGGTTTTTTTAGGTCGATGTTTTAGTTATATTTATGTTTTAATCTTAGTTTTGAGCTAAAATTATCTACTTTTTGACAGTGAAAAGCTTAGGTTTCCTTGATGGATGAAATCTTTGTCTTGTGAGCATCGGCAGCGTACACAGGTCAAGTGAAAAGACCAATTTCTATTCTTAATATAATTATCAATTCGACAAACCATACATGTTTCAGAACAGTTCGAAACAAAGAAAAATATTTTTTCATGGAACACACGAGTTCAATTTAATCGCCGTTAATAACTGGTGAATATTCTCAAAATTCATTTTTTTTAAATAAAAATATTTTCATTTCATAAGGCGTTTTTTCAGGCAATATTCTTAATTGGCGCCCCTATATACGTGTTTTTGTTTTACATTTTTATTCTTGAAACGATCGCGTTTCCCATAATGGACATACTTCTTAAATTACTAATAGTAATTATTTACTTCAGCCGAGAAGGAGAAAAAATCACGAATTAAATGGTACTTTGTTACTAAACTTTGTTTCCTTATAAAAATGTGTACCGGATAAAACTCTATCAATATTATGCTAGCGCTACAATTTTTTACCATTAATGTAAGTTTAATATTTCAGTTTACATATTTTAGAAAAATAAATTAAAGTTAATTAATTAATAATTAATTAAAGTTTGGGTTGAAAATTAAACAAAATATCTAAGAGTTAAGCTACACAAAATTCTGGTTTTGAGAAAACAAATCAATACCCTCATGGAAATACTTTATCAGTCCAAAAAGATAACTTTACAAGAATAAGATTTTTAAGTGTAAACCTTTGCGTTGAAAAGTCAGTGGTTTAAGGCGAGAAAAGAAACAAAAAACATATTTCACTTTTTTTGCTTAAAAATACGTTCTAGGCAATTCGGCGCATGATATTTTCCAAAAGATTTTCTTACCATTCAACAATTTTTTTATATTATTAAATTTAGCATTTTTACCTTCAAATTTTCTTTTTTGTAATTTCAAATTAATCCTTTTTATCTCGAAAATAACGGGCTTGATTGCAAATTAGCTTTTTTTTTTTTTTTTTTTAACTTCAGATTTTCCCTCTTAATCTTCAACCTGACCCATTTTAATTTCATTTTAAACTGATTATTACAATTAACCTTTTTAATTTTTACCATTTATCATCTCAAATTAGTTCTTTTTCGTTTTAATACATTAAATTAAAAAAAAAAAATAGGAATTTTTATGAATAAGCATGTAACGTAAAATTCCTGTGTTGTTTATTTAATAATGATTAATTGCGCTTTTAAAAGACAATTTTAACATAAATTGCAATTAAAATTAAAAACTTTATAAAATTAAGTTAAAAAAACGGAGTTAGCTTTTAATTTGAAAAATTTTAAAATAGAAAACAAGAGCATGACCAGTAGATGGCCCTCACCCGACTGAGGATTGGCCATACCCGGTTGACACATGGGCACCTGCTCTTGGGCCAAAGGCCGCGCAGGCGTCCGTTATGCAGAGAAAGGTTGTTCGATGCGTCCTACATAATAGAGGCTTGTCATGCCTTTGCTCCATACAGAGAGCGTGTAGTCATGCCGCAGGACTTACGAAGGGTTCTCGGGCACGGTAGCAAGTTTCAGAGTCCCCTGTTCCGCTTTTTAGGGGAAATTGGGGTGTTTTATTATATATAGTCTTATGTGTTGTGTATGTATGTTTTGTCTGAGTGAATTTATTTATTAGCGTGAATGGCGAGGGGTGAGAGTGAATATAACGTCATCCTCGCCCCTCGAACGATCAAAGTGAGTGTGTGTTCGGGGTCGATAGGGGAATATTTATAAAAGTACCCCATCGACCCCAATCTAGGTTAGTTTAAGTATAGGTCGGTGGAGGAATATCAAGTACTCCTGTGCTGTCTGGGTGTATTTAAGTTTATGAATGTATTTATTTGTATGAATGAAGTGTTTGAATGGGTATAGAATACAGAATATATAGATTTAGTAAGGGGCTGAAATGGCCTGAAAAAGCCCCAGCAAAAGAAACAAAAAAAACATAAATATGGATTCTATTTAATATACCACTTGGGAATTAAATCTAGTTAAAATTAAAGGTTAACAATTAAATTTAAAACTAACGATTCTTCAATTAATTTAAGAATTTTGAAAATATAAATTTGTAATTCTATAGACTAAAAATTTTATTTAAAAAAAAGAATTGTAAGAAAAATCTTATTTATATATAATTTTATGTCATTTTTAATTGTAATTGCAATTAGTTTTCATATTGAGTTTTAAGAGCCGAATTATTTCATACTAAAAAAAATAGCAATATTCTGGAATTTTGCATTAGGTGAATTTCTTCAATCTTCTAATGTTTTGCAAATTAAAAAGGAGTAATATGAAGTTAAAATGGTTAGTTTTAAATTTATTGGGTTGTCCGGAAAATAATGCAGGATTTTAAGTTTTCATTAAAAAATATCTATATACAATATTCTGTTTACGTTTACAGGATTACTCATTTGTATGAATGTCAACACTTATTAATCCTCTTCCAAATGATATTGTTTGTTTACCTCTGTAGCATTCCGCTACTTGGAAATAATTCAGTCATCCTTATAATGTGAAAGCGAGAATTTCGTACGATTTTCTTTTACGAGTTTAAACTCGGCCGAAGCGGAGCCCAAACGGCTAGAAACATTAACCAAGTCTGGGGCGAGGGTTGTGTTAATGAGTGCACTGTGCAAAGGTGGTTTAAAAAAATTCGGGAGGGAGATTTCAGCCTTGAAGATGAAGAAGGTCGTGGAAGGCCTTCCTCTCTTAATGATGATGTTCTGCGATCAGT
>CM077100.1:19501908-19527571 GCA_039619505.1 Cimex hemipterus | reverse complement strand
TATGTATATATAATCTTCTATAATATATTAAAGTTTTGTTTAATTTTATATAAATAAATTTCTTTTCAATGGTAATTTATTTTCACGTGGTATTTTAAGCAAGAATTTTTATACTTTTTTAAATCATCAGTTAACAGAAAAATACATTTTCATATGTGTTCTTCTAAAAGCCCTGTATATTTATGTTAAAACAAATTCACAAGTGTACGGTAATTTTATCGTAATTCATCCCATCTCATACGTTATTTGTAATACTTTAAAGAAAAGAAAGGTTACTTTTGAATTGAGAAGGGTTAATTTGATGTTAAAAAGAGTTGATTCGCAATTAAAAAGATCAACATGAAATTAAGAGGTCAATGTCAAATTAGCAACTGTTGATTTGATAAAAATAAGAATTTAATAAATTCAAATAAACAATTTAAAATGGTTTAATTTCAAAGCTTCAAAACCCTGGACATTTTTTAAGATAATTTTTTTTCATATTGGAACCAAATTTCTTCGTAGACCAGTCATTTCACAGCCAGATACGATTCGTACTTTTCTTTTTGATATGGGTGGTGATTAGTGACCGTTAATCGATAATTATTTAGGAATCGTGAGATGCGGTGTGATGTAGGTTTCAGAAAATCATTTTCTTTATCTTGCCAACGTTTCGACCTTCATTGAGATCATCTTCAGGGCCTGGGATTTTATATACATTGTTTAACTTTAACAAATCCATTTTAACAACTTTAATTAAAACAGCAAAATCTCACTGGCACTCTCAAAATGACACGCGAAAATGGCACAATTACACAGAAGATAAATGCTTTGAGTGAGTAGAAATACTTTGATTAAAAATATCAATAATATATTTAGATTGTATAAATTCACTTCACCACATCCAAAATGTGTATGTTAAATGTAAACAGTGTAAAACCTAGGCCCTGAAGATGATCTCAATAAAGATCGAAACGTCGGCACGTAAAAGAAAACGTTTTTCTGAAACCTTCATCACACCAGACCGCATCTCAGGATTTCTTTTTGATATATTAAACCTATCTACCCATTTCAATATGTGCCGTGATGGTAGAGAATGATTCGTTAATAACTAATGAACCAGTATATTGTGTACAATAAAAAAAGTTTGTATTTTTAAATAGTCGAATTGTTCAATGAAAGAGAAATGTGTTATTTGATTGTCATTTTTTCCGACCGAATGCCCTACAGTGATGGTATTACACAATTGAGAAATGTTTCTATCTAAAATTATGGCAAAAAATCAGCATGAATAAAAGATTGCACAAGAGATGGTGCATATTTATTTGCGTGGGTGTTGTTTCTGTAATATTGAAGTTAAAATGGTTCGTATTTATTAGATTATTATTGTCCTATAATATTTTTTATTATAATATTTTGTAATAGTAAATTTGAATAGTAGTATATTTGACTGTATAATAAATGATGTTATGTTAGGAAAGTTACGTTTTTTTATATGTATTTAAATTATTAATTTTGATATGTTACTGAAATGGTATTTTCTAAGTGTCGAGGCGATTTTCTCACAAATATTTCAAAAGCGAGAATAACGGCGAGAAGCTAATTTATTAAATTCCGAGCAGCTTGTCGAAATTCAGAGCGCTCGTGACTAGGAAGTCCGCCAAAACGTCGAGACATATTTGTCCGTTTTATTGTGAATTATTTGTGTTTTTGAAGAATCGCTCTCTCGCACTTCAAACATCCTAGGCATCCGTCTTTGAATACCGGGGCGCGTTATTTGTTCGGAAAGTCGAGCGCGTCTGCTTTTCTCAAATTATTCAATCCGCAGCTCCAATGAATGGCGCACGGTTCTCTCCATCGAATCCAGTTAAATAATGATCGAGTTAACGAGGAAATCTGAAAGTAGCCTTCTTTCACGTTTTTCAAATTTGAACCACGGCTAAGAGGTTTTCAAGTTAAACGAAAACAAATTAATTAAAACGCTACAATTCTGGTCGATTTTTCAACTTTAGTTTCATACAACGACCACTAAACACCTCGGTGAGCTTAATTAATTTTAACCGGATTTACCAGAAGCTAAAGCCATTTAAGCTATTTTCCTCTTCCAAGCAATCACACTTATTCACAACTTCAAACCCACTCCAATTTCCCAGTGGGACATTTAAATATTAGTCCACCGACTCTACTATTAACCCAAGCCCTTTTTAAACAGTTAAAAACGCCAACTTGATGAAATAAAGCAGGGAAATCTGATTACAGCGCACAATTTCATTCAGAGCTGAGGAAACAATAAGACGCAATTTTTACACTAGTCACATGGCACAACAATATGAAACTCCAATTAATTTTGTTTTAACATTATTCTTTGTCTTGTTTCAAAAATAAAATGTGCTTGCGCTGTTTACGCGCGAGATTCTTTAGAGATGTTTTCCTCCCTTAAAATTTTACCTGCTCCCTCCTCAGACCACTCCTTTTTTCTTTCCCTTTGTTCTACTAATTTTACATTGAGGTGATGGAAAGTAATACTGGTTTTGGAATAAATATTACAATTGTTTTCTTTTATACAAAATATTGAATTTTATAAGAGTGAGGAGATGCAAACCTACGCCCGAACTAATTTTTTTTCACATTTATTTGTACGACTTTAAATTTTAATATGCGGATAAACCGCGCTTAACATCTGTACAGTTTGGGTAGAGGGAAGCATCGGCGAATGCACAGTGAAGCGATGGTTCCAGAGACTTCGTCATGGAGATTTCGATCTCGAAGATGGGGAAGGATGCGGGATGAATTCCGCTGTGGAAGTCGGCCAATTCAAAACATTGGAAAATTGCGGAAAAAATTTAGTGTTGACCGTTGTTCGCAATATGGACTAAATTGGTAATGAATGTCGATAAATGGGTACCGTCCGAAATAAACGAATTGCAAAGAAATTTGAAATTGACACGTCTATTGCGCTACCAAAACGATCCATTTCAAAATCAAATCGACACGTGCGATATTCTTATTCTTATTCTTCTTTACGATATCCCGAGGTCTCGAACAAAATGTCCCCCTAATAAAGATTTTGATGTAGTTTTGCAGTGGACTCCTTGGGTTGTTCTTCCAATTTCCTGAATTTTTCTGAAACTATCACAGTAGTGAAATACTGCCCAGAAAGACAAAATGAACGGGAATCTGCAACGTCTTTCTCCAGCATTAGTAAACGGTAAGGGAACGGTTTTTCTTCATGATAACCCCAGGCCACATGTCGCATGCCTACACTGCGGCAACTTAAGGACTTAGGATATGAAACTCAACCCCACCCTCCATATTAACCCTACAACGGGCCTACAGACTGCCACTTTTTAGGCCTCTCGAGGAAGCCTAAAATGCCTTGGGATACTTTATTGAAATTCGAAATGACGATTTTTATGTCCGAGGTACATACATCATGTAGCACGTTCGCAATGATGTATAGATTGTGGTAAGAAATATTTCAATTAAATTTTCTTTGTTTTACAAAAATTAAAAATTGTTAGGGTTGCCTTTTCAAAACCATTATCTTTGTAGCAACTCAATAGTACCATTTTTGCCTCTGCGTGTGAAGCCATGAACTTACCCGATGCAACGCTATTCGACGCTACCCGATGCCACGCAACGCCAACCCTACACTACGGCCTTTGCGATCCCCAGTCCCCACTGACCACATTTTCGTCGGGTAGCATCGAGTACATTTGAAGACAAAAGAACCGGATACTCATATTTTTATTCATATTATATGTTTCATTGCCGTTGTTTTAATTACAACATACTTATTTTAATATAAATCAAATTAATCGAGAATAAAAATTCATTAGTTTTTGTTTAAAATAAAAATCTATTTTAATGCTTTGGTTCAAAATTGATCAAAACACCAGCATACCGTTTTTTGATATAATCAATTTACCTAAGGATTTATTACACGGTTTTGCTCTTAAAATTTAACTAACAATTTATTTCATGGTTTTGCTCATAAAATTACACCATTTTCGTCGAGTAGTTTCAGAACAGGACACTCATATTTTTTGTAGTTTATTACAAACTACGTAAATGTACTTTTTCCGTTATATCAATTACAACATTCCTATTTTAATGTAAGCCAAATTAAACGACATCCAAAAATTCATTTTTTTATCAAAATTATTAACTTATGATGGTTAGGAAGAAAAATGATCAAAACACCGGAATAACTTTATTTAAAAGAAGTTAAAAATTTGGTTTAACAAACAATTTATTACATAGTTTTGCTCAAAATAATGCATTAAGAACAAAAAAGGCATTGCGATTTGCGATACTGATTTATGATAAACGCTATGTCGGTGCTATCGGGTAGCGTCGCATAGCGTTGCATCAGGTAAGTGTGTTGCCGGTTTAAAGCATGGTTCGTCATCATCACTTTTACCACCGTACGAAAAATTTATTCGATTTGTTTCGAAATAGCTTCTATCTGTTAATTACTAGTTTCCCCTGCTTCTCCCCCCGCTAAACAATATTTTCGAGAAAGGTAACGTGAGTGCCGTATCAAGATCGCCGTTATACTGAAACCTCATCAGGCCAGGTTCGGACGGACGGGAGCTCTCAAGGTAGCCCAGGTCTGGTGAAATTTACATCTTTCCTTTGGGCAACGCGTGGGGTGCATTTTAGCCAGCCACACCTCCACGTGCATGTCCCATGGGACGATCAAAGCGGGTGGCGCCGCTGCCACTCAACTTGGTGGGTATTCCATTTTAGATTATTGCCATTATTCTTTTAGACATTTCCATCAGTTTTAGCGACCTTCCAGCGCGCGTATTGAAAATATAATCTCGAGAAATGAAATTTTCCAAATACGTTTAATAAGTAAATGCTTAAAGATCGTTCATCTGACCCTATTCAATAACCGTACATAAAAATTTATAATCCCATATCAAAATAAAATTTAAATCTATCAACCAGTCCCAGAATTGAAGAACAATACATATAGGTAACTTTTTTTATAGTAGCTATATTCAAATGGCATATGAAAACTTCGAAATTCGAAATCTTGCAAATTTCTATATTTACATCTCAAACCTAGCAAGAGTTTCGAGTAATTTTTATATACCTACGAGAAAGATTTTAAGGCATAATCAACATAAAATATTTTCCAATTTCAAAGAACTTTATCTCTTTTGAAAAAAAAAAAAAAAAAAAAATCAAGTGTTCAATTTAAATCCAGCCGTGTAAAAACACCACTAAATGATTTCCATCAGTTTTTTTACACCATGCCGAAAGCAAAATTTTCCACGTGAGTATACATAATTCTTTTAAGAAAACGAAAAACAGTCAGAGCGTTTTTTTTTTAAATTTTGTATTACATAGAAATATTTCTTCACAATTGGAGACTTCCTAAATTAGAACAATTAAAAAATTTAGAATTATTAGAAGAATCATTGGTTTTTATAGAAAATATTTTAGTCAGTTCGGACATGTGATCTGCTACTGGTTAAGAATGTTCAAATTCAAATCTCCAAAGCAAAAAAAAAGTTGATTCTGTCATCTGCATGGCTTCATCCTGACCTCTTTATTTTAATATAGGTTTTTATATTTACTTTAAAATTTTAATTGTAATTAATTTAATTGTGGTAATAAGACCTCTTTTTTATGTTTTAAATTTTAATTAACTTTTATGTGATATAAGAAGTATATGAACCTATTATCACCCACTGAAGTAGATATACTGGATACACTAAAACATAAACAGTTTTTAGGTTCTAATTTTTTTCTCGAATATTCGAATTATTTTCAAGTTTTAAAAAATCCCAAATACCAACGAATTTTTATATATTAATATCTCAAACTGTATCCGAAGGTATTTTTTGCTTAAAAATGGTTAATTTGAAAACAAAAGTTTATTTGTAAATAAAACGGCTAATTTTAAATGAAAAAGAATTAATTTGAAGTAAAAACAAGGTTAATTTAAAATTAAACAAAGGGAATTAGGTTGAAATGGGAAGTTGGTGTCCGAGTGGATCGACGTCATGGTAGCTCAAGTGGTAGAGCAGCGGCGTATTGAGCCGAAGGTCGTGGGTTCGAATCCTACTCCTCACACTAGCTTTTTCATGTCAACCAATACCATACGTAAAGGTTAATTAATCGAAAGTTATTCTATCAATCGGACCAAGAAATTTAATGGAATTAAACAAAGAGCTAATTTGATGTCACAATACTGTATCACAGTCCATGTGATATAAAAAGTATAAGAACTTATTCTTGCCCAGCATTCTGGGTATAATATATATAATATATTTTTACACTAAAATTTAGCTAGTTTTTAAATTTAAATTTTTTTTCGAATGTTCCAATCATTCTAGACTTAAATACAAATGGATTTTTACATGTCGATATCTCAAACCATATCCAAAGTTATTTTTTGCTTAAAAATGGTTATTTTAAAATTAAAAGGCTAATTTGAAATGTAAAATAATGATTTAAAGTTAAAAATAGTTAATTTAAAATTTTAAAAAATTAATTTGAAGTTAAATAAGATTAATTTGAAGTAAAGAAATTCCATTTAAAATTAAATAATTAATTATTCAGATATCGTGAGATGCGGTCTGGTGTGACGTAGGTTTCAGAAAAACATTTTCTTTATCGTGCCAACGTTTCGATCTTTGTTGATATCATCTTCAGAGCCAAGGATTGTTTAGATTTTACATAAAGATGTAGGGTGTAAAAAATGAATTAATACTTTAATTTACGATTCCTTTTAATACATTTTTTAACGGGTGTGGTGTTTAATAATTGTTAATTAATGATTATTTGGAGATCATGAGATGCGCTCTGGTGTGACGTAGGTTTTAGAAAAACATTTTATTTATCGTGCCAGCGTTTCTATCTTTATTGAGATCATCATCAGGGCCTGGATTTACAAACATTGTTTGCATTTAACCAGACCGCATCTCACGATAGCTGAATAATTATCGATTAACGGTCACTAATCGTTACACATTAAATAAATAAGTAATTCGATTTTAAAATGCTATATCACAGTCTGATTTAAAAAAAAAAGGAAAATTGGCCGACTATTGCCGTCCAGTTTGTAGAGAAAAACTGCTCAGTGTGTCAAGTTTAGACATGATTTGGCTCCATACAGGGAACGAGTAGGCAGGCCCGTAATATATTATGAAAATAGTACTAAGACGGGAGGGTCCATTTTTGGGCCACCTTTTTCGTTTCTTTAAGAAAATTAGGGAGAGTGTTTCAACACATAAATGTTTCTACCGTGTACATTTTCATATATATTTTATGGAATTTTATAGTTGTACAGTTTTTTTGTTCAAATTATGCTTTCATTTAAAT
Source organism: Cimex hemipterus (assembly GCA_039619505.1). Taxonomy (NCBI): domain Eukaryota; kingdom Metazoa; phylum Arthropoda; class Insecta; order Hemiptera; family Cimicidae; genus Cimex; species Cimex hemipterus. The sequence goes on along the minus strand of CM077100.1, from coordinate 19,520,251 downwards.
TTCCTAAATAACCATGGCCGGAAATGGATCAAATATCGCAAAAAATTACTTATTTATTGGTGTTTTATGGGTTTTAAGATGTAATTAATTTACAATAAAAAAATTTGTGAAATTGCAGTATTGGTAAAACGTGGTCGGTTGTTATCGTTCCTGTTGGCCAGTTTCAGAAATCACAAAAATATCTTATTCAAACATTTTTCTCTAAACTGGTTTTCTTTGATCTGCAAAGAGTACGACACTGCCTGGAGATTTCGGACCCCTAAAAACCTTTATGAATGGAATATTGAAACGCTTTGACGCTCGATCACATAGAAGAGACGACGTCGGTTTCCAATTCCTTTTAGTGAGAGGACATTTGCGTTTTATTTTCCGGTTTTGAAATAAAAGAAGACACTAAGGAATATTTATGGTGCTACATTTTGATAAAGAATGTTGATGGAAACCGACAATATCCCAAATGGCTAATTGAGTTATAAACCACCTTAGGCTAACGAGAATCTTGGCTAATTACAGTTTTTTTTAAAATTAGGGTAATTCTTTTAGGTTAGGTTCTAACTCACCTACTCGGAGATTATAATTATTCCATTTGATCTTATTTTATTTTAAATAGTGCCCCAACCTGATCACCATGGATGATCGTGTGGTAAACAAAAGCGTTTACCCATTTATTTCTACCGGTGGATACCAACAGTGAAGTCATTTGAGCACCGACGCACTTTGAATGCTGATGGGTACTCTCGATATTCCGCCGTCCGCCCCAAACACACACACATGCTTATATTCGGTCTATACAGTACTATATGTGTAAACACCTCCTCTCTTCTTTTAAGAAACGAAAAACGTGGTACCGAAAAAGAAACCCTCCCAATCTAGACCACAGTACCGTCTTGATATTAGTGATCATGCCTACTCGCTCCCTATGACAGGCTATCGCATGGAAAACTTCGACCACATGTGACACACCGAACAGCCTATCTCTACAAAACTGGATGCCCAAGGTCGGTTAATTACTCTAATTTTTTAAATTGTGATAAAGGTCTTACTTCAAATTACCATTTTTTAATCTCAAATTAAATCTTTAATTTTGTTTGGTCGCTCACATTTGCCATTTGTTTAAGTAAAACTACCTAGGATATGCTATAAAATATAAGCATGCAAATTAAAATGCCTGTGTATTCGATGTATTCCTTTTAAATGTAAAACAATCAGGCGATTCGAAAACCATACTAAAATTATTTAAATTTTAGTATAAAAATATTCACCCAGAGGGAAAATAGTGGCCGCCCTTAATAATTTACATCTTGTACAATCCACCATTGATTATCTTATAACAATATTTGACCAGTTTTAAAGGTATTAGAGGTAAATAAAACACAGATCAAATCTCATACTAATGTTTACAGTTCAACTTTGTAAATAAATCATTGAATAGTCAACACCTTTATTTATTTTTTTCCGGCATGTGTTTCTATCGCGCGTTGTGTTTGTGTTATTTTATCGGAATGAATGTAATTTATTAGCGTGAAAGGAAGGGGTTACTTATAACACCGCACCGAGGAATATCAAGTACTCTGGGGTGAGTGTATGCGACCAGACATCTATGTTTGTGGATATATAAATATATGTTTTGTTTTTTATTCTGTATTTGACACCCTGAGCTACAAACGGGAGACTAGCGTATCAACGTAATATATATCTGAAGTCAGAGAGTCAGTAACCAGATCGAGACGCTCAAATGGCTGCAGTTTAAAACAAAATATGCGCGAAAGAAAAGAAAAAGATGGAAAACACGCAGAGGGCCGGCGATGACCTCAGCTGTTTGTCGGCCCATTAACATTGCCCACTTTATTATTTATTATTATCGACATGATTTTTCTTAGATGTACGATATTCAAGTTTCAAATTTGTTTAATTGATGGTTTTAAGTGATTCGATCATAGCATTGTCGAAGGATTGAAGAAGTCGCGCGTATGTTGCCAGGGTGCTTAACATTCCCTGAACAGCTGTCCATCGTTACTAAGATTCTGAAGTGTACTGATGAAGGGCACTGAAGGCATGGATAACGTCGTCATCGTTCTACATCTCAGAGAGAGATGATGGTAATAGTGTTTCCAATTCACTCCAAAATCGACATTCTGCCACTTTTGAGATCAACGACGGCTTCATTAAGTTAGAAATTTTAATGTCGGTTTACCCACTTTAAGCCGTATGCTTTCAGAACCTGGATTACGTGCGGGAAGGCTTTGTGCACATTCGACGGGGCGCAGAATTCGAAAGAAAATAATAAGAAATCTTTTGGTCTGAGCAAGATAGAACTAAAATATTAATTTCGGATGACTCAAGGCTTTGTTTGTGATCTTATGACGGCCGAGAGACGGTTTGGAGAAAAAAAAACTGGAAAGCGATATAGCGATATCCCTGCAACATTTTTTCACTCTGGAAGAGCTATGGAGGTGGTAGTTGAGCAAATATTCTATGGAAGGCCTGAAGGAATGATCTTCATCGAGGGTTCCCTAACAGCTGCATGATATATTCAAGATGTGTTATCAGAAGTTGTTCTTTATGTGCCAATAATTCGCGTCGGTTTTATTTTTATGTATGACAATTTAAGGTTCCATACAGCTAGGATCGTTGGTGACTGCTTCGGGCTTCAATTCAATGTTTGGTGTGACCAGCATGTAGGTCACCTGACCTAAACTGTCTCGAACCCACTTGGAACGAGTTGTCACAAAGGTGAAACGTCGCCCAGTGATAACAGAGAATTATTTGGATTTAACAATGACGCTGTTGGAAGAGTACGAAAATATTTCACATCTCTATTTACAAAATGTCAATTTCAAAAATCATCAGTTTTGGCAAAATTAGTTTACTCAGTAAACTTTTTCATTTTTTTTTAAATTTTAATTTATCTATATCTTATACTTTTATTTAAAAATAACCAAGAAACGATAAAATATAAAAATTATAACTAGTGTGGGTAATTAGGGGTACTTTTATAAAAAAAAATTTTAATTTGTGGTCATTTTTGACCGATTTAAAATCTGATTCCACCGTTGTTTTCAGCGTAAAACAGCCTAGATGTATCAGGATGTGTGGGTTCTTATTTGAAATTTTAAATTTGAACGGGGCTTTAGTTTCCCTATACAATTTTTCTACTAAAAAGATAAAAATTTGAAACTGAAAATGATTAAACGTGTATTTTTTATAGCGCCGTTGGTTAATCGCCTAGCTAGATAATCGCGTGTTAAGGTTTTGGCAGCCTGGTCCCGACTATAGTCTGAACCACGGACGATGTTAAGTCCAAGGGAGGTCTTAAGCTAGGTTTGTTCATTCTCCAGGCATGCAGTTCTGAACCTAGGTTTCTCATTTACTCTTAATTTTAAATCACAATTAATTACGGTTTTTAGTTGAGATGAAAAAAGTTAATGGCACGAGAGGGATTCGAACCCACGACCTTCGGCTGGATACGCCGCAGCTCTACCACCTGAGCTGTCGTGGCCTCGATCCACTCGGACATCAACTCCCCATCTCAACATCACCTTACAATTTTTCCCTCCTTTTGCCATATTCCACTAAAGTTCTCCGTCGCCATTCCAATGAGAATCCAAACCGATGACACGACATTTGGAATATGGCAAAAGGAGGGAAAACTCGTAAGGTGAGGTTGAGAGCAGCGGCGTATCTAGCCGAAGGTCGTCGGTTCGAATCCCTCTCGTGCCATTAACTTTTTTTCATCGCAACTAAATCAATTATGATATATTAATTGGTCGAGCGGACCACGAACTTAATTGAATTGACTTAATTTTAAATTTTATTTACAAACTCATAACTTAAAGGGAATGGAGTACTCGATATTCCTGAACCATCAAATACATTTTTATGTAATCACTGTACTTGATTGTTGATGTCTAATGGTATTACGCTTCGAATTTCCAAGATCTTAATTGAATGCTTCATTTTTACGTGTTTTTATGCTGTGCGTGATGATGTTATGTTTCCAAATATTTCGAAAAGCCCGGTAGAAAATAGAAAGCGGCCGACTTGTTGCGATGCTTTATTCAGTCAGAAAGTTACCGTATAAAACAAAAGAGTCGTTTGGCCAAGATGTGTCAGGACGAGCAAAAACCGACGCCGCCCTCGCCTCCGTGTCAATAGCAGCCGCCCCCGCCCCCGTCCCCGCGCAGCTACCAACGCACACACACATACCTCTCCATTGTCCCCTTGAATTATTCTATCAACTCTGATTTTGACGTCGACTCTATTATCTACCCTGATTTACTGGGATCGTCTCTCTCCCAGTTTGCTTTCATCCTGACCCGGAAGTCAGCCTGACTTGAACCTCTGACGAGCCAACCGTTGACAGATATTTTAGGCCAACAGGGTGAATTAGAACTTATGAACGCTCGTTATATCAAAGATTTTCGAACCTTCTTGGTCTTTGTTTTAATTTTCTTTTTACATTTTATTCATCTAAAGAGAAGTGAATTTTTTTAGTGTTAATAAAATGCAACAACGAATGGAAAACATTGGATTAACCGTCCTACGAGCAATAAACGTTACGAGGCTGAAATATTTCATCGAAAGCAGAGTGGGCATTAATTAAAAATAAATTAATTTACTTAGCGTCTTTTCATAACAATTTTATATTTTAATGAAAGGCAAATTAGGGCCCTCGTGAAAAGCTGATAAATATTCAGTTCGTATCACTTTAGACAAATCTAGGAGAAATCAAATTATATTTCACCGGAGATTTTTTCCAAGGGGTTGTCCAACGGACCCTCGCTTTAATTTAATAATTCCTTCATAAAGTTGAAGAGTGGATTGAAAAATTTTATTTAGATTATGTAACACGTTAAAAATTCATGAAGGAAGTGAATAACTGAAAGGGAGTAAAAGTTTTGATCGACGTTACAGAAGAATTCTCCCCTGCTAAAAGGGAAACCGGAGACGAAATACTATTATAAAACTGGCTTACGACGGGGTTTTCGATTAGTACGTGTAAAATTCAAATCTTTAACTAATTGATATTTCATGAATCGACGTGGTTTATGAAATAGCAATTAGTTGTTTTTTTGAATGTTTGAAATATACCTTTGTTAACCTCTTTTATTTCGTTTAATGGTTGGAGTGGTACTATTGAATTCCATTTGACTGAATAATACTGTTGTAATACTTTCGCATTCATAAGTTTCATGTAGGTCAGTTTCTATTGTTACAACTAAACAAGAATAAAAATGTTTTATTTGATTTCAACCGACCGACTAACATTATATTAGCGTATTTATGGCTGAGTAGCAACACGAGATGGCAATTTTTCTACTCGTATTTTAAACACATAACAAATTTGTATTTTTATGCCTAGGTAATATAAGAAATATGCTCATGGAAGATCAAGAATAAAGAAAATATCAAGGATAACGATGAAGTTGTTCTGGAAAATATTATAAATTGGACAAACGATTTGTTGACCCTCTTTTTCCTTGATTAATGCAAAAACAAAATCTGACCGATTTGTTTTATCTTTTGATTACAACAGAAACAATTGATTTATATTAAATGTGTAGAGATTAGTGACCGTTAATAGATAATTATTCAGATATCGTGAGATGCGGTCTGGTGTGATAATAGTATCAGAAAAAACATTTTCTTTATCGTGCCGACGTTTGTAAATCCCAGGCCCTGAAGATGATCTCAATAAAAGATCGAAACGTTGGCATGATAAAGAAAACGTTTTTGTGATACCTTCAACACACCAGACCGCATCTCACGTTATCTGAATAATAATTTATATTAAAGAAAATTTCACTAAAAAGTATCTAAAATAACATTAAAATTAAACAAAAATAACAATTCAACACTCCGTCCCGTTTCTTTCCGGATTTGACAGATTTCCTAATCCAAGATATATCTTATCCAACGTGTTTAAATGTGCACTGTTTGTGACAGGGTAGAAGTCCATTTTCAAACAGAAAAACTTCTTCACACCCTCAGAAAGGGCTACAGTTAGCCGTGATATAGGCTTTGCACTTTATACTTTAGTCAGACTGCTATAAGACTTTGTTTATAATCCATCGGTTTTGTAATCAAATCCGTCGTAGTTAGTAAAGCTTGATAAAAATGATAATTTAAAATATAAATACTGCGTGGTGTACGGTTTTAAATATATCAATAATTTACCAAAATAATATGCAGTGTTTTAACTTAATACTCTAGGATATTTCCAAACCTACTTTTCTAAAAAAAAATAATTACAATAGCCGCTATTTCAGAACATTTTGTATCTATTACTGAACCAAAAAAACTGACCCAGTTATTTTGGTCTTTATTTGAAATTATAAATATTTTTATTGTTATATTAATTACAGCATATTTATTTTCGTGTAGACCAAATTAAACGAGATGAACAATTCACTTACTCAAATTTATTAGAGTTCGTGTTCCGATTGACCGAATAAAGTTTTACAATTAATGAGGTAGAAAAGTTTGTGTCACGAGCGGTATTGGAACCCACGACCTACCGCTGCTGCTCTACCACTTGAGCAATTTCCCATCTCAACCTACTTGTCTTGGTTTAATTTTAAACGAACCTTTTTTTACTTCATATTAACCCTTTTCAATTTCAAATTTGCCCTGTTTCATTAACCATTTTTAAGCACAAAATATCTTCGGATACAGTTTGAGATATTAAAGTATAAAAATTCTTTGGTACTTGCGATTTTTTTAAACTTTACAATAATTCGAACACTCGAAAAAAAATTCCAAACTAAAAACTGTTTAAGTTTGTGTAAGGTCTTGGGTGAAATGAAAATGTTAGCGCAACGAGCTGGATTCGAACCCATGACCTTCGGCTAGATACGCCGCTGCTCTACCCCTTGAGCTACCATGACGTCGATCCACTCGGACACCAACTTCCCCAGGGTCGTGGGTTCGAATCCCGCTTGCGACACTGACTTTTCTATCTTAACCAAAACCTTATATAAAAATTAATTAATTTAAATTCATTTATTGTTAGATTAAAATTAAAATATTACATACCTAATTCAATTATAATTCAATTTAGAGATATATTAAAATTATATTAAACTAAAAATTTATTGTTAAATTAATTGGTTCATAAAAACGTTAGAAAAATGGATTACAAAATGCCTAGATTCCCCCAGGTTTTCAAAAAAAAAATTATCAACCTAGAAAACAATTGTTTACTTCACTTTTAAAATTTATAATCGTTTACTTTCGTTTATGTATAATTGTTTTTGTTTTTTTAAATCACTTAAGTTACCTATATTTTGATGTACGGATTCATAAAGTTCATTAAAATGTATGAAAAATTGCAAAACGCTTTTGAAAATTGGCCATCAAGACGATCGATAAACAGGGTTTCAACCAAATAGTGTGTTATCCGATTTTCACTAAAGTTGCTCAATGTCCATTTTCAAACAATTGAATAGTTAAGGCATTTTTACCATTTTGAAAAATGCAAGAAGGAGTCACTTTTATTTTCAAATGATTGGCTACTTTTTGATTTATGAATTTTTGAACTTCGAACATGAAAAAATTGTAAAACGGTTAGAAAAGTGATTGTTTAAAAAGTAGATATAAGGGAATTCAACTAACCAGTGTCCTCTCTGGCTCTCTGGCTTTCTCAAAAATTACTCTACGTACAAAAACATTTAACAGTATTTTGTTGGGCCTAAGATGATATTCAAACTTGAAATAACACTAAGAGTTTTTTTAAAGTTTTTCAAATATTTAAAGAAGTTTAAATGCTTAACTTGTTTATTTTTAAAATGGTAATATATATTTTCGTATATAGATTCAACAGGTTCATTAATTTTATAAAAATTGGCAAAAAATTTCAAAATCGCTTCATAAAAAGATTAGATATAGAGAGTAACTACAGTTAGCTTCAACCTAGGTTTTTATAAAAACTACTCAACCTTTGTTTAAAAAAATGGTTAGGGATGGTTAGGTTTAAAAAAAAACTATTTTTGGCATAGTTTTATTTTCAAGCATGATATATCAGAATTTTTTTTTATAACAGTTAGAAAGCAATACGTGTTATAATCAAACGTTTGTCTACGTTTTCATATACAGATTCATCAGGTTCAATGATTTTATTAAAAATGGCAAAATCCATTTGAAAATCGCTTAAGAAAAACGTCAGATAAAAAAGGTAATATTTGATCAGTGTCGTCCCAGGATTTCTCAAAAACTATTTTGCCTAGAAAAAATTAAAGTATTATTTTTCTAAGCGAAAGCTCCATTTTTAACTTTGCAATAATTTCAACAATTTAATAAAAGTCATTCAATTTTGCCTTTTTAAAAAATGGTAAAATGCCGAGATTATTCCATTGTTTGAAAATAGCCGTGGAAAAACAACACTAAATTTTTTCTAGGTTGAGTAACTTTAGCAACATTGCTATAATTTAGTTCGCTTTTACTGCACCATATTTTAAACCATTTGAAAGTGGGTTCAGAAAAACTTTAGACATTGCAAAAATAACACGTTAGTTCAGAATCTGCCAAACGATGTACTACTAACGTATAACTTTATTGTTTTACTCTGATAACAACTTTTTTTTAAAAATAAATTTGCATACATATGTATTTTTGAGGGAAAGTGCCGGGGCCCTATGCGTCCTCTTTATAATATTTCCATTTGTGTACCATACCTCCTGAAAAACATTATTGTCGATGTTGATGGGAAAATGTTTGCGAAAAACCCATTAACCTTTACTTTAACAAATCCTTTGCGTTAACAAAATCGTTGCAGTATTGTTTAGAGACAGGAAGAACCAATTATTAATTTTACAAGAAGTAACAGTTATAACCAATGTCAGCAAAGTTAGGTATTAATTTAGCAAGTTGGTCTAGTGTTGCACATGAATATTTAGTTTAAGATAAATAAATAAGTTAGTTTAACAAATTACTGACAAATTAACAAGTTAACAGTTTAATAAATTAACGAATCAGTAGGTTAGTGGTTAAAATATTTTCATAAGTTATTAAGTAACAGATAAATAAAGGAGAAAGTTGAGATTCAGGAGGGTAAAATATGTTTTATTCTCCTTCCAAGAGCTGAGACAATCGTATGAGCCAAGTGAAGCACATATGGAGTTATCGCTGTAGGCTTTTTGAGAAAAAAATTTGTGGGCCCTGGATTTTAATTCCTCCTTAATCCATGGCATTTGAAACCCCCTCTTCAGGCGAATTTCCTCTCTTTGTTTATGCGAAAACTACTTACTTCAAAATGTTTCCATGGCCAAGCAGAGAATTATAGTACAACTAAGGCTATCGGGTACCGCAGCAATTAGACTGTTTTATAATGGCATTACTTACTCCATTGACTGCACTCAATTATGCACAATCTGCAATTTCAAGGTCAACGAAACTTTGGCACACATATTATGGGAGTGCCCAATATATTTGTCTTTAAGAATAAAATATTTGCCGAATTATTTAATGATTGCACCTCAACTGCATAATAGTGACGAAAAATTAATATGGTTGCTAAATGGAATTTGGGATAAAGAAAAAATAAATGATTTATTTTATTTTATGTTGGGTGCATTGAAGTTAAGAGCCTTTGTATTGGATGAATGATGCAGTCTGCCAAAGGTTCTATATATCGATAATATGTTCTATGTTAATGATAGATATGTATATCAATGTAAAATTGTTTAGTTGTAGTGAGTAGATGATAATAATTATTTTTAAGTTGAAAATTATGTATACTATTGTGTTGCACTGTATATATGATATTCTAATGTATTTATTTTTGACATAGACAAAGTATTGTAATTACGTTAAACTATATGAGAAAACAAAATGTGCATCTCTTGTATATGCATTTATAGAATGCTAAAATACAATAAAAATATTCTATTCTATTCTATTCCATGGCATTTGAACTAAAGCATGCAAGTCTGGGAGCCTTGTGTAACGTGGGGACGTGGTGGCTAATCTTAAAAACTTGTTCTGTATTATTTGTAGCCTATTAATTTTAGTCATGCTTGTATAGATCCAATCAGGGCAAACGTACAATATTATTGGTTTCGCTATCACTTTGTAAATAGTTAACTTATTTGCAATGCTCAAAGATGATTCTCGACTTAAAAGGGGGGGAGGAAGAGTCTTAATCATTATTTTGCCTCTCTTTATCAACGAGTTAACATGTTCAGTGAAATTCAGTTTGTGGTCCAGTGTCCCCCCTAGGTACTTTACGTGTGGGTCGAACTTCTTTATTTCATAATGGACTATGAATACAAGACATTAAGACTATATAAAAAAGAAGTCCGATCTATACTTATTGGGTTGTCCGGAAAATAATGCAGGATTTTAAGTTTTCATTTAAAAAAATCTATATAAAATATTCTGTTTACGTTTATAGGATTACTCATTTGTATGAATGTCAACACTTATTAATCCTCTTCCAAATGATATTGTTTGTTTACCTCTGTAGCATTCCGCTACTTGGAAATATTGTAATTCAGTCATCCTTATAATGTCAAAGCGAGAATTTCGTACGATTTTCTTTTACGAGTTTAAACTCGGCCGAAGCGGAGCCCAAACGGCTAGAAACATTAACCAAGTCTGGGGCGAGGGTTGTGTTAATGAGTGCACTGTGCAAAGGTGGTTTAAAAAATTTCGGGAGGGAGATTTCAGCCTTGAAGATGAAGAAGGTCGTGGAAGGCCTTCCTCTCTTAATGATGATGTTCTGCGATCAGTGGTGGAAGAAAACCCCAAAACAACTGTTCGAGAACTTGCAGAGCAACTCAAAGTCAGTAAAACGACCGTCGCTGACCACCTCAAGGCGCTTTGATGTTTGTGCATCACTTCTTTGTCGAAACAAAAATGACCCATTTCTGGCCAGAATTGTTACATGTGACGAAAAGTGGATTCTCTACGATAACACTAGACGTTCTGGACAGTGGCTCGACAAAGGAGAAGCTCCAATACATTTTCCAAAGCCCCCAACTCATCAAAAAAAGGTAATGGTTACGGTATGGTGGGCTTCATTTGGTTTAATACACTACAGCTTCTTAAATCCTGGCGAAACCATCAATGCTGAATCATACTGTAACCAAATTAATACCATGCATCAGAAATTGGCAGTAATGAAGCCCTCTTTGGTCAATCGGAAAGGGCCCATTTTGTTGCATGACAACGCTCGACCACATGTATCACGTGTAACGTCACAAAAATTATTGGAGCTTGGCTATGAAACTTTGCCTCACCCACCCTACTCTCCGGACCTCTCGCCTACTGACTACCATTTTTTTAGACACCTGGACCACTACTTACAACACATAATATTCAAAAATCAAACGGAACTGGAAAATGCATTTAACGACTTTATCAATTCTAAAAATTCTGAATTCTACTCAGACGGAATTAATAAGTTACCAACACGTTGGGAGAAATGTATTGAGAGTATGGGAAATTATTTTGATTAAAGAACATTGCTTTAAAGTAACTAGTTTCTTTTTTTTTTTTGTTTAATACCAAAATCCTGCATTATTTTCCGGACAACCCAATAATTTGCCTGCTGCTTGAAAATGGCCTAACAAAATTATAATTAATATTAGGTTTTAAACACCTACATGATTTCGGGGAATATATTGACTTTTTTCGTTGATAAAATAAAAGAGGCGTCATCAAAATTTGAGAAAATCCAATACTAATGTGACACATCGTAAAAAGATCTTTTGGGAAAATTTCATCGAAATTTCCTGATGTCGTTTCTTGCCAAAACAAGGTACTTGGGCATTTCCAGTTTGAAAGGTTTGCCAGGACAGTGTAAACTGAACGAAGGCTACATCCGCGGCTAATGCCTGCGAGGCTAAATGACTGATCACCGTGGCTCCCCTCGTTTGTCTCCCAAGTTGCTGCGATTTTTTAATAACGGTTTTACGCCAATTTGTTCTCGTTCCAAGGCTATTTCAGCCTCAAGAAAATTCAACAGCGCTGTTGGATTTTTGCAGAGAAAAGTAGGCAGAAAAAAAGGTAAACTCTTTCTCGGAGCTTTTTATTGTTACTTATGATAATATTCCCGCTTTTCGGGCTGAACCGAAGTCTCGCCTTTTAAATATAAGCATCTCCTCGTTTAGGACGGTATCGGGTTATGAAAGGATTTCGTTTCCGGTGGCCGTAAATCACACCGGCCCGGATTCGGATCGGAACCTGTGTTTTATCCCAGGCGAAATTCATCCAGGCGAGGATCGCCCCTCTTGCATTTAATATTAAGATAAACTGGTTATTCGGGAAGCTGATCCCGTCTTGGGACCGTTTATTCTAGAGTCAACACCAAGTCCCGGTAATTGGAGTAACTTTAGTATTAACCTAAACCTCAGAAAACGATATGAGCATGTATGACAACTACTTAGTTGTTTCATACTATTAATATCCAGCGCTCTCCAATAGCGTCGTACTTAAACTAATTGGAGGTGCTTAGGTACATAAATAACATGTGGACCTATGAGGGGCTTAAATCCTTTTGATTTAAATAATTACAGTTGACCCTGTATGTAGTGATAAAACAAATATTTGCTCACAACACAAAGAGGTGTTACTAAACTTTTAACTTAATTTAATAAAGGAACAAAATTTCAAGAGACAATTTTTTCTTCATTCAGAGTTTTAGAACTTAAACTTACATATATTACGTCCAATTTCCCCAAAAGGTTCTCCTGAAAGAGTTTTTTAAATTAAGAACATAATTCTTCCCGGAGGTGTGTTGTATGGTCGTCAGGATTGTAGATTTAACGCTAGTTGACACATGCTAAAATGCCACCAAATGATCGAGTCAAGAATACTTTAAGATTCACTCCTTTTTAAAAAGATAGTTCCTACTCACAGTAAATTGTTTTCAACGATCGGATTTCAAGGTCATAGCTCATCATCAGATTAAATGAGTTTACAACCACGATTCTCTTCGACATGAACTACAAGACTGAACCCCCCCACCGGTCCACCGGCCGACACGACGTCCAATGAGACACTGGCTTTTAATGCCGCTCAATTTCGAACATGCGAAAAGCGGACATTATAAGACACGGAAATATTTTATTAATAACTACTGTAAGAAATTAATTATAAATTAATGATTAATGAAAAAATTAAATTAAAATAATTAATCATAAAATTAATCAAAAATCAATTATTTAATTTGATTATTTGAACGTTTAATATTATTTATGCACATATTTAAACTAGGAGGGAGATCAAAATCTATTATATTATTAATGCGTTTATCTCCATGTTCAATTTTACATTTTTTAATTTCAAATTTCTCAAACCAATCTAGCTACTTCCCTTTGTTGAAACTATGTAACCTATTGTATTTAAATTTGAATGGAAATTGTGTTTTTTTTCTTTTAGATGGGGCTTAAATTCTGAAAAATCTACTAAATTTAATTTACTAATTTTTGCTGATAGTTCAATGTCTGGGAAACAACGGAAAACTAATAATTCATTATGGCGAGGGCGGTCAGTCCTTTTGTTGTTTTTTAAAGTTATTTTTTTATTCTTTTAACTAGCAACGTATCAATTAATATTTTTAGATATCCATTGTTTTTTACTAAGGTTTTAATAATTACTCATTTTTTATGGTTAGTAGATGTTAATGGAAATTTTAACATGCGGTCTATTAGCCAAATGAAACCAGCAGCCCATGTGTGAGAAGAATCCGCTGATATCATACTGTCTTTTGCAATTTGTTGCCATTTCTTGCTTTTGCAATTCGAGAGATGTGCTTGTAGAACTTCTTCAAACTGATGAAGAGAAAAAAGTTCGAAATCCGGATCGTTGAAACTCACTCACTCCTACATACTTCATTTCTGCAAAGATCGTGACCTACTATCCTACCCGTTATCCTGACAATTCTGATTTTTTTATCATTCCTATTCTAAGCAAACGACAATGCTATTGCTGGTTCTCAAGGCACAATCCTTGGACCAATCTTGTTTTTAGAGTATTTTAACACAATATTAAGCCCAAAGAATATTTCCTTCTTTTTGAAATATGGATATTGATAGTTTTTTCGTTAAATTGACCATTTTTAACTTTCAATTCCCCTAATTTATTTCAAATTAACCATATTTAACTTCAAATTAACATAGATTTATTTGCAAATTATCTCTTTTTAATTTCAAACTAATCTTTTTTTACTTCAAATTAATCCTTTTTTAATCTAATATGAACACTTTTTAATTTTACTTTACCGCTTTTTTTAAAACGTTGAAAAGTTAAAAGTTACACGCAATTAAATGTAAAATACAAAACTAAATAATCATTCTCCTATAATTGAATGGTGATTATTTTAAGAAGGTGTCCTGAGCAGGCAGTCACGATCCACTGCAGAGCGTACCTACTGGCTGTGAACTCGCTTCGTCTTAAGGCATTCGTTTAAACATTCGCCCATGGACTGCAGGAATTTACTCAGGAAGGTTATCAGAGAAATTGGTATATAGCCTGTAGGAAAACCCCGGTCCATTCCATACGTAAGGACAGTTACAATAAGCGCCTCTTGCCAACAGTCAAGAAAGGAGCCCTTATTCAATAAGTCGGAGTTGATCGAAGTGACGATAGCTCAAGTGGTAGAGCACTGGTAGGAGCGTATAGTAGGAGAATATAGCCGAAGGTCGTGGGTTTGAATCCCGCTCGTGACACTGACTTTTTTATCCCAACTAAAAATGTTAATTAACTGAAAGATATTAACTGGTCAAGAGGACCACGAAAACTAGTGAATTTAATAAGTTAAAATGAAGTATATTTTCACTAAACTATCCGAGTGGATCTAAGTCAAGTGGTAGAGCAGTGGCATATTTGTAGGTTCGAACCCAGCTTGTGACATTGGCCTTTTTATCTCAATCAACACCTTGATTTTACCTAGCCTAACCATTAATTGAAAAGAATTTATTTCGTCAAGCGGACCACAAAACCTTAAAGAAACTCTTAACCCATAAGTTGAACTCGTTCAACCAGGGACGCTTCGCATGTGCATCTCATTTGAGGAACCATCAGAAAACATTGTTATTAAATTTATTATAATAATCCATCACATGTAAATAAATTGAAAAAGGAGCATGGTGATATAAATGAACGTTTGTTTTCATTAGTCATGAAATAATTATATTAAATGTTAGCCGGAGCTTACTGCGATCATTATGAACATTAGGTCTGGAAATATGCGTATAAAGGTTTGTTTGGTCTGAACAGCAAACATCAGCCGGTTTACATCTTCCATCAACTTTTTCCGCAGGGTCAGCTTTAGTTTGTTTCAAGAGGGTAATTTCAGCGAACAGGGTGCACAAAGCGTACTTTTCCATGGTAGATTTTTGGTAACATGTGGCAAACAAAACTTCCAACTCGGATTTTAAGTCATATTGTTAAATTGCGTTGGTACCATTTAATAGGATGAGAAAACTTAAAGAAGCACAGCTGAAATCTTCGGCCAAGTGTAATTCTTGAAACATAAGACAATTCTTACATTATGTTTATTCGGCAAAAAAAAAAACAATCTGCTTGAAACGTTCATTGACGTTTAAAAGAAAATGTTTATAAAAGTGAGAAACAGAGAAAATAGGGGAAGAAGAAGCACAGTGCACGTCAATTGTAATTGTTAATTGTTTCTTATTTAAAATAATTTATACATAAATTATTTCATTTAGGAAAATATTGGTCCTTGATATGGTTAATACAGTTATGGTATTATAGCCAGGAGTGCGAGAATCGACTTGAGTGATTTTCATATGACAGCCCGATAGCTTCGCTTTTCTATCATGAAAATTACGTTGATATATCTTAATTCAAATCTCTCTGTGTGGTTCCAGATAACCATGGGTTTTTGACTTTGCCAATAAAAATATCCGAAAGTTAGGAAGATGGAAAATAAACCTTACCCCATACATACAGACGTGAATAGGTCAGGAGGTTTTTCTACATGTCAAATTGATACTGAAATGTCCTTATTTTTCAAAGTCGAATTTTAAATTCTTTTTCCTGATAATTCACTTTTCAATTTATTTAAGCCTTTCACAAATTTACTCCATGAGTATTTGCACCTCACAAAATTTTAATCCATACAAAAATTTAATTAAATCAATGGAAACGCATATATTTTTTTAAAATGGGACGTCCGACATCTAGGTCATTTCAGCCCCCAACTAAGTCTATCTTCTATTTACCCTTTCTAATACTACATTTATACAAATAAATACATCCATACATTACTCGAATTCCGTTTGATCGGCGGAGTACTTGATGTTTCTCCATCGACCTATACTCAAAATATTCTAGATTGGGGTCGATGGAGTACTTTTATAAATATTCCGCCATCGACCCCGAACACACACTCATACGCTCTCAACGTTCGAAGGGCGATGATGATGTTATATTTCACCATTGCCCCTCACCATTCACGCTAATAAATACATGCACTCAGACAAAACGTACAGTCACACAACTCATAAGAAATATTATATACAATTTCCCACTAAAAAGCGGAACAGGGGACCCAGAAATTCGCTGCAGTGCTCGAGTACCATCTTCAGATTGGATTGCTTGCCTACACGCTCCTTATAGGGAGCCAATATATGACATGTTTCCGGTATGTGGGACACATCGAGCCACCTTTCTCCGCATAAGAGGCACCTGCCCGGGCTTGACCAGTGCATATTGTAATACTAGTAAGTAATAAGTTATTAAGGACTGTCATCTTACTAGAGTGCCCTGGCAAAAACATGTAGAATTTTTCTCAGAAAAGCTTTAATGTTGAATATTGAAATAATTATAGGTTTATTTTTTTTTAACTCGTAGCAATAAACACTGGAATTAGTATATTTTATAAGAAATATTGAAATTCGATCCGAATAAAAGCCTCGGATGCAAGTTCCATGTTATAAAAGGTTGAAAAAATACGTACTTAGCCGGGTAAAAACGCATACTGTAAAATGAGATTATTATATCGTTATAAAAAAAAGGGGGACCGGCCTAAGTATTCTTGGAGTCTGTAAAAATGCAAATCTCACTCCTCTTTCTTCCTCTCGGCGGGATGATGATCGTGTTTATGAGAGATTATCAAAGATTAACCGACTATATCCTGCTAAGAGAAAAACCGGTTTAAACGAGATAAATATTTCCACGGGGGCAAATATATATAAAAACCGGGCCTCGACCACCCCTCCCTCCCACAGAAACGAATCTCCCGACAGGTCGTCCGACTTCCTCCTCGCTATCGCCCCTGCTTGTATGTAATAATGGTAATTTACTGTTGAAAGAAGATATGCAAAATCGGCCGAGGTTCTACGGTTTTTGACGACTCTATTTTGATTAGATGTCTCAGTATAAACCTGTGTTGATAAGTAAATAAATATTATATAACAAAACAATAATCTTATACCCATTAATTATTTAGAAAATCGAGGTATAACTGTTGAACACCGTATAAAATTTAATGGCTTTCATTGTCGTTCAAATTTAACTATTTTCTAAACAGAATAGTTATTAAACAACTATGTTTGATGAGAAAGCTTGATTACAATCCCTTTACAAGCGTGACACATACAAATATAACAATCTCCATAACAAATGGATTGTTTTTTGTCTGCATAGAATTGCGTCAAATTTCCTTTCTTTGAATGTTAACAAAAGTCACCCCACTTAAAAATTTTAAAACATACAATTTTTCTTTTTTTGTTCAATGAAAAATTACTATCCGTATTCCTTCGATTTTCGGTACAATAATGTAGTGATTCTGATCAGGACGAAAATTTAAATTTTATTTTTCTATTTGGCAATTTTTCGACTTTTGTCTTGCCCGCTCTGGAGGAAAACACGCAGATTCCAAGATCAAAAATTAAACTGAATTTTTGTTTTAATCAATATTGTAAAATAGAGATTTTATGGAATGTTTGTTTTAAAAAAATCGGCTACCAACTTATTGTTGAACTGTAAAAATCTCACTCGTCAAAAAAAAAAAAAAAAAAAAAAAAAAAAAAAAAAAAAAAAAAAAAAACATTCAGTATCTTTAATTGTAACAATACATAAGGTTACTATTCATAATGCCATCTCGACAATTATTACCAATGCAGAATTTATTAGAGATTAAACTATAAAAAATTAAAATATTCTTATGAATTTAGATAAAACACCCACAAAGTTCATATGAGTTAAACATAAAACGAGGTATTCTTTTTGTTTTGGCTTTAACTAATTTATAAATCACGTACAAGTTTGGACTTTTTAAGTTTGGTTTCAAACATTACATGCACTATCGGATTGTTATCATCCCGGCAATGTTTTGACGAACCTGTAGAAATATATATATATATATATATATATA
>CM077100.1:19474644-19501508 GCA_039619505.1 Cimex hemipterus | reverse complement strand
ATTATATATATATTATATAGGCACACAAATATTATGTATATATATATATATACAATATTTTTCTTTATATTTTAATATTCTGGCTTTCCATCTATATCTAACTATATCTAATTCCATCACGTGTCGAAAATGAATAATATGGATGGAGCAAAACATGTCGAAAAGCTTAAATAGCTCCCCCCCCCGTTTTCTACAGAGATCGGATGTCCCATTGTATAAGTCCACTTACTCTTCCAAATATTGGACGTGGTTTGTATTTCCTTTAATTTAGTTTAAAAAATTATTTTTTTAAATTTATAATATTAAGAGGAATAGGACTTTCCTGGAAATGGGTTTCAGAATAAATTATACTGATATGATTTTAGGTCATAAATGGATGGATGAATGGATACCAGGGACTGGAGGAGTTCCCTCCTGAGCACTGCAGCTGTACAGCTTATTGTACTATACCCTGGCTCCATTTTTGGGGGAGGGCTCACAGCACAAAGTGAACTTGGGCCCCCGTTTTACCAGTGTTCTTCTACCGAAGAAACTCATTTTTGAAGGGTGTTGGGACCATGTTCAGGGTCGCTGAGATCCGGTCCCGCCCCTTCCGTTGATGAGTGCCGTGTCAATTTCTTTTAATTGCGGCCACCGGTCCCCTTAGGCGTCAGAAAAATTCCGGAGGCGACGGTGGGGATCGAACCCACTACAGCGGGGTGTACTAGCCGAGAGTCTGACGCCTTAACCACTCGGCTACCGCGGCCCCTTTAGGTCATAGAAGAAAATGATCTTTGAAAAAATTCCGTCGGAAACAGTAACCAATTGTAAAAAAACGCCAAGCAAAATTATAATTAAATGATTTTTTTTAAATCGATCTCGTTAAATACCCAAAGTGTTTTATTTTCAGTGTAAATTAATTACGATTTTTTTTTGTTATCTTAGGTTATTGAGGTAATCCTCGAGGAAAACAGATAGTAATCCGTTGTTTGGAGCTTGTTAATTTACAATACCCAAACAAAACCTTACAAACCCCAGGTTATTCGGAACGTAATTTATAACCTAGAGAACAAGAGGGCTGCCAGACAAAAGACTTGTTTTGTTCGTATGCATGCAAGTGCTGCCGTTGGTGCATGCGTGCGGGCGTGCACGTGTGCGTCGGTGGCTATCGAAACAATTGAAACTGTTGACAGAAGGTCTTTTCAAGAAAAATGTTATTTATACTGACACGGACTATTTCACGGTGTCATGTCAATACGTTCTTCCTACCGAAATGACGTACTCTCTCTCTCCCTCTCACTCTCTCATGTATGTATATTATATAGTTTTTACCTTCTTACCCTATCATATGTTTTTTCTTTGATTTTACATCGTAAGAGGTTACTTTATAAACGATTTATTTGGGAGTTTTTTTTTTTTTTTTTTTTTTTTTTTTTTTTTTGTTTTTTTTTTAATAGATGTCCTATTATCAGTTAAACATAACGTTGCATATTGATTGAATAAATACTTCTTTTAATTGCGATAATATTTTTCTCTGCTATCTGATTCGCTTGTAGGATAAATGCAAACTAAATTAAAGAAAATACAAACCACGTCCAATATTTGTAAGTGTAAGTGGACGTATACAATGGGACATCCGTCTCTGTATAAAACGGGGGGGGGGGCATTTAATTTAAGCTTTTCGACATGTTTTGCTCCATCCGTATTATTCATTTTCTACACGTGATTGAATTAGATATAGTTAGATATAGATGGTCAGGAAATCCAGAACATTAAAATATAAAGAAAAAATATTTCTACGTCAAAACATTGCCGGGATGATAACAATCCGATAGAGCACGTAATGTTTTAAACCATACTTAAAAAGTTCAAACTTGATTAGTATTTAAATTTATTCACCATTTTATTTACTTAGGTCGTTATTTCAAATACTAACTGTTTTCATTAGAAAAATCTATTATTATTCCTAGTATTATTGAAAATATAATATGTGATAGTTTAGGAAATTATAATCCATTTCAGAATATATTGCCGCAGGTCAACCTCGACTCACCTGGGGATGCTTCAATCTAAATTTCCTTTTAAAACATTTTTTTTTTTTTACTGGAGTGGTGTTTAGTGAGTGTTAATTAATGATTATTTGGAGATCGCGAGATGCGCTCTGGTGTGACGTAGGTTTCAGAAAAACATTTTCCTTACCTTACCAACGTTTCAATGTTTATTGAGATCATCTTCAGGACCAAGGAATTATAAACATTGGTTAGAATTTACAAAGCTTTACAAGCTTCTTCTTTCATCACAAGCTAGAAATTTTAGACTCAATCAAAGAATTTGTACTCACGCAAAGTGTTTGTTTTCTGTGTGGATGTGTCATTCTTGTGCGTAGTGTGTATGTTTATATACGTTGGATTTTGGAGGGGTGGGGAAGGGAGTCGGGATAGAAAAACATTTTCATGTGAAGAGTCGTCTTCTTGAAGGTTAAAAAAATTTATGTAAACATTAAACATCAATATCTCACGGACACTCTCAACAGGACACACAAGAATGACAAAATTACGCAGAAAATGAACACTGAGTAAGTACAAGTACTTTGTATATATTATATGTATAAATTACATGTACTGTATAAATTCATTTTTTCACATCTTACATGTATTTATGAAATACAAACAATGTTTAAAAAATCCTAGGCCCTGAAGATGATCTCAATAAAGATCGAAACGTTGACACGATACAGAAAAGGTTTTACTGAAACTTCTACAATCTGCTAGACCGCATCTCACGATCTCCGAATAAACATTATTTAACATTCAGATATGCGTTTTTTTAATTAATTCAATTCCTGTCTGTATTACACATGTGTTGTTAAAACGTCCAATGATAATGACACCACGGTAACGTCATGAGTGAACTGTTTCACTCGGTGAATGACGCAACAATGACGTCAAAGTCTCAGTAGTTTTAAATTTATCGTAATATAACCGCTTGAAGTCAGACGTAATAAATCCCGCCGTCAATTGTTCAAAGCGTGAAAACAAGGAGGAATTTCAGAATACGTTTATTCCTTAAAACTATAATATTTTATCAGATCTGAAAAGCTTGTTGTACTTGCACGAAATAGCAAATGTATTTATACTTTCCACAAATTTTAGTTTATTTTTAAATCATAACCTTTATCAGGAATCTTTGCTCGAATGCATGCACACGCTTACGATTCACACTGCACCTATAACTCTGACATCGTTTCTAAATAATAACACAAACATCTGGCATGTAAAGTTCATCAAGAATAAAACACCTTATTTTGCAAAGTCGGACATTATGATTTTACCTTTCATAGATTTATTCCTTAATTTCCCACACATTTAAGAGAACGGTACTTCAACTGTACATTTGGTTATTTCCTTAGAAACAACGTCGATATATGTATGAGATTCATTTTTATTAAATTCATAATTTAAGAAAACCATGTATATAATGACTTTGCAAGGTAAGCTTTTTCGAGTTATTTAAGTTCATGTTTACAGTTTAATTAAGATTTTCCGGGCAATGCAAGTGCTAACATAAATGACATTTACTTCCAAATTACTACTAATGAGTACACAGCACATGCACTTAGTTTTTCAAGAAAACCATACCTAAACATTACTAAAGAACATGATACTACTCGTACCTTATTAGTGATTTTGTATTTTCTAGGATCCAGGTTAAAATAAAAACCGAAGAAAAATAGCAAATGCGGATGCTTTAAAGCTTTTCCAATGGGTGAAATCAGATTTCCAGCTTGGTTGACTTTACCTGAAAAGTTATATAGCTCAAAAATAGTTCAGAACGAGACAATGCACATAGTACTTTCTGGTCCAATTGCGCATGTAGAAGTACCTGCTGACGACTACAAGTCAGTTCACGGAGACATATATGAATATAGCCTCAAAACATTTTTTTACAATTTTAAAATAACTCTTTGTTTAGAGCGTTAAATAAACTTAGAAGATGGTGTGAAATTTAAGCTTGATTTTGTTAATATAACTTAATTTGGCTCTTAGCAGGCCATATAATAATTAATTATAATTAAAATTAAAAGTTATGTAAAATTACATAAAAAAATAAAAGAACAACATTTTAATTTGAGCGTATTTTATAAATAAAAAATAGATCATATATAAAAAACATGAATTACATTTAAAAATAAAAATTATTTAAAATCAAAATATCAAAATCTTCTGTTAATTTGAGATTTTTGTATTTAAATTTATACAAATTTTATTATTCAGAAATCGTGAGATGCTGTCTGGTGTGATGTAGGTTTCAGAAAAACATTTTCTTCATCTTTCCAACGTTTCGATCTTTATTGAGATCATCTTTAGGGCTCAAAGTTACTTAGCGTTACTTAATGATTAGTTGGAAGTCGTGAGATGCGGTCTTGTGTGACTTAGGTTTAGAAAAACATTTTCATTCACGACGAATGGCACACTCAACACGACATGCAAAAATGGGATAATTACACAGAAGACAAGCACTCTGAGCCGTGAAGATGATCTCAATAAAGATCGAAACGTTGGCACGACAAAGAAAATGTTTTTTCTGAAACCTACATCACACCAGACAGCATCTCACGATTTCTGAATAATTATCGATTAACGGTCACTAATCTCTACAGAAATTTAATTTTTTCTTGTAATTACTTTTTATGTGATATTGTAGATCTGAACAATTTGTATTTTGTTTTAGTTCAGAAATTAAAAGAAGAATTCGTAATTTTTTTTATTTAATTTTGTATCGCTTTTAGATTTGATTTTAATTAATTTTTTCATGTTTTTCTATCTTATTTTTTTGTTTAAAAAAATTCTCAAATGAAAAGAAGTATAATTTTTAATTTTATATCGATATTTATTTTAAATATAGTTAAATTTTAAATGGCATTCTAAAAGTCACATTATTTTATGTTTTATAAAAAAGTTCAAATATACGGACGGAACTTTTACAATGAATTTCCTATACTTCATATGATCTCTTAAGGCATTTAATAGTTCAAAGAAATGATGAATTTGAAATTTAAATGGTTAAAAAGAAATTTAAAAGAGTAAGTTTGAAGATAAAACTTTCCTTTTTAATTAAAAAGTGTAATTTGAAGTTAAAAATAATAATTTTAATTGAAAAATGATTGGTCCGATGTTAAAAAATGTAATTTGAAATTGAAAAAATATTAATATGAAATAAAAATGGTTAACTTGAATTACAAGTAGATTAATTTGAAATTAAAAATGGATATTTTAAAATGGAAAATTGTTAATTTAACCGAAATAAAGCTTTATACATTGGAAACATCAAAGTTTCAGTTTAGGGACTTATTATGATAAATATTACATTAACGAAATGTTCTGAATTGTTTCTTTGAGTAAATGTAAGATTTTCCTAGCTTTCGAAATGGTTCGACTGAATATTTTGTAAAACTATTTCTACAAAATAAATATTTTAAAAAGAAACTGTGTCAACTGTATGGGGCAAAGTTGCCTGGGCCAATCGCTGGATTTAACGGCAGTCTTTTTGTTTGTTTTTTTATTGTTCTCACTAAAGACGTTTGTTTTCAGCGCCTAAATCTGGGATATACGAGGGAGCGTGTTAGTAGCCTGGGTAGACATAACACCGTTGATGTTGGGGGTGAGTAAGGGCGCAATATCAACAGGATATTACATTACTGACGACAAGAATGTCGGGTTTGATTCAAAATTTGTTCCGAAATTGCTTCAAGGTGTTTTTATTTCTTACTGTTAATATTCTTAGTCAAACTTGCAACCTCATCAGCGTCCATTGGATGAACAATGACCTGTAAATCTGGCCCTAAGCAAATTATATTAACTTTAAACTTTAAGCAAAAAATTATACTGCGTTTGAAAATTAATTATAACCTACATAAATTTTTTGTTTCGTTTAAAATTGAAAGTGTACTCCGACCCGTTTTACGGACAGTGCGATAATTTAGTAAAAATAATTTAAGTAATTATGGGATAACAAGAGTTTTTTTTTTAAATACGGTGGTTATTGTATGTCAGTTTTCGTCAGTATAAATGTTCATCACTCTTTTTCAGTTGAGGATTGCGCTCTAAGTTAAACTTAGTTACTTGATTTCCTAAGATCCATCCAAGCAAGATCCTAAGATTTAATTTAGAATATGAGCTTTTGATGACATCCACTGCGGTGGGAATACCTAAATCTTCATGGTAGCCTGATGTTCGTTATACAGCAAGATGCACCGGTTAATATTAGTCTTAGTACTTGATTCCGGCTTACTTGAATCCTATTTATATGTGAATCCCCTGCTGAGGCACAGATGCTACACGAAAGGACCACATTATACTAATGAGGTACCTTTTTTTTTCTTTTTTGTTAAAGAGGGTGTTGATATTTTTTTAAACAATGTCCTTCGGGTTCTCGCCTGTATGTAGATTACGTGCTTTTAAATTCTTTCTGTTTTAGTATTTTTTTTTTATTATACGCGACCTGTTAAAATTTCACGGGATCAGTTCAATTTTGGCGGTATGTAAAGGTGATTTGAGCTGAATTCCTAGCATAGGTTGAAATCCTCCTCCTCTCTTTGTCACGTCGTGCATTCATGAAGTTCTGGGAAAATTTTTGAAATTCCTCGCCCCTTTTTATAGTGTATTTTCAACACTGTATTGACGCCTTCAAAGGAAAGCTCGCCATTAAAAATAGTCTTAAAACCTTTCCTTGAAATACCTTTCAAATCATCCCAGATTGATCAATGGTTTTCATATTTTACTGGGAAAAAAAAAGCCGAGGTATATACATATAATGAGAGATTGCAACTGGTAAGGTGTGACAAATTAGGGGAAAGTGTTTCTCCGTATAACATAAAACGCCCTCGGCGGCGGAGTACGTGTGGCATAACTTACAATAACACTCCAAGATAAACACTTCAAGAGATAGCAGTTTATGCATAAAATTGAAAACAAGAAATCAACAATTTGTTAGAAATGTTTTATAACAACTTTTACCAAACTATTTTACCATTGAATGCCTGCTAATGTCTGCATAAGAGTTGTGCGTGCATGATTTCTTTTTTAAGAAGTTTTTGAGGCTGCCGGAGCGGACAAATAAAACGGAAGACAATAAAAATTGCGGGGTAATACATTACAATGCCCAATATGGCAATTTAAATAAGAAAAATAGCTCCTTCAAAGAAAAAAAAAAGAAAAAGAAATGTTATTGTGTTTTGTTTCTTATTATTGTTATGTAGAATTAGTTATCATACTTGAATGGAAGAATAAAATGATAAAGATAAGCCTATAACCACGCTGAGACTGTTGTTAGTCTGACTCCATTATTATTATTAGCCATACAATCCTATGTGGAAATTTTAATTTATGGAAAAAAACTCACAATTTTAATTAAAAAAAAAAAACAGACATAAATTTTATAATTGTATTAAATTTAATGTAACTTGACCTTCGGAATTAAGAATTTGAAAAAGAAAATCAAAGCTTGGATGGCAATAGGATAAGTTAGGTTACGAGTGAATGTTTTCTAGTCAGAGCTTTATAGCACTTAGAAGAGATATAAGCTAACCTTAAATAGAATGTTTGGATGTTAAGGCGTGAAATGACCTTAGCCGTTAAAACGCCCTTAAAAATTAATAATAATAATAATATCTAAACAAAATAAATATAGTTTATTACCTTTACGAAATTAATTGACAAAATCGTTTTAGCCCATATACTTATTATTTGAACGTAATACTTATTTAATTAATTATTGTAAGGTATTGATTTATTATGCCGATTAAAATTATTGTATTTTGTAAAGATTTAAGACAGCGTAATAAACAAACCACTTGCGTGAAACACCGTCAAAAATATGTTGTACAATTAGCGGAGCCTGTTTCGAGATGAGTTCCCGTCTCAAACTTAATAGGCGGAGGATAAATTGGTTTCGAACAAATACCCTAATGTATTTTGGAGTGTAACGACGTGTTAATCGCCGGCGGCCGTGTAGGCGACTTGAATGAAAATTGGCGAGAATCTTTCCATACGTCATTAAATTTAATAAAGTTTCAAAAGATCTGATGGCAGGAAATGAAGCCTGGAGAAGGAAGCGTTCTAACTCCTGGTAACTAATGGTACGAGTAATTTTAAACAGAGTATTCCTTTCACGCACCCTCATTTCACATTTGTAGCTCAATTGCGCATAACAAATTGAATTCGATCTGGTGAATGGGCTCGTTGTCTATTAATGGACCTTTTCTCTCGGCTGTCCTCGCTGCTTCTTCCGAAGGGTAAAACATATTCATTTTACCACACTTTCCTAATCCTTTCACTCACTTTTGGGGAAAAGAGGTGGCCGCCTTGATCCCGCCGTGCGTAGAATTTTAAATTTTAAGTAATAGTTCTTACCAAACGTAATCTGTCTTCGGCATCATCCTTTCTCCCCAGAAAAATAGAAATATCCCAGTTTTTACATCATTTGATTGAAAAAAAATTAAATAATTTCTTTTACATTCACGATTCTTTTCTCAAAGCTTAAACTGATAAATGTTCAAAATCTCAATTTTCATTAGGAAATTCGATATCTTACAAATGCCTATGGATGTTCTTGAGGATCAGATAAAAAGAGTAATTTACCAATGCTACTATGATGCGATTGACAGTAAAGTTCCTTTCACACAGGATGATGTAACACATTTGAACCCAGAACTATGGCAAAGATTTCAGTCGGATGTATAAATCTTGACTAACTCACTCATTCACTATCTCTCATTCACTCACTCCTTCTCTCTCTTTCTTTTTCTTTCTATCTCTATCTCCAACGCCCACTCGCTCTCTCTCTCTCTCTCTCTCTCTCACTTTCTCTCCTTCTCTCATACACCCCTGCGCACACACACACACACACACACACACACACACACACACGTGCGCGCTTTAACATCAAGTGGTGCAAGCGAGTTTTCTCATTAAATGGTAGAGTGTTCGAAGAAAACTAACTTAGCGTGATTAAATAAAGCGAAACTCACTCAGACTCTTCCTCATTCACTCGCTAACAGACTAATTAATTAAATAACTAACTCTCATTCACTCACTCTCTCCCTCCTACGTCGATGAGCTGTAATTAAGAGGAGGAAATATACGATATTGAAATATTAATTAAAAATCTAAAACAAAATTTAAGCAAATTTTATCTGTCCGTTTTGTTTTTTTTTTCATTTTTATAAGCTATTATTTTTTTTTTACCTTTTTAGACAAAACTTCAATTAATATACGTTGAAAATATAAAACTTTGAATAATATATAATGATATATACAATCAAGCAATAACACAAGCGGGCAGAAATTTTTGCGTGCGAATGTAAATGACGTGCTTAAGAAAATAAAAGTTATATTGAAAATTATTGAGGTCGGATTTTTCTCTAATAGTCCAACTATTTTTAAAATATTTAGATCGATTTTCACTTCATTTACCAGCAAATAGAAATTAGGCGAATTTCATTGACCATTTAAGTATAATAAAAATAATGGATAAACAAAAAAAAAAACATTTAGCAGTCTTCTTGTTATAGCAAATAGATTAATTTCGTACGTAATAGAAACGATAGAAAAAAATTAAAAATATTAACAGATTTAAGACTTTCAGCACGAAAATTTACCGACAAATCGTCCCCGCGAAAATATCCATCATCGTAATCGTACCAAGTGCGAAAGCGATGGAATTATTTCAGCCAGCTTATTAGACATAATCCCCGACAAGGGTACAATTGATAAGCCAGTGTTGAGGTGGGGGGGGGGTGTTTCGTCAAGAAAGGGAAGAAGAGCTGGAATTGAAATGAGGCCTCCGATGAAGGGATTGGGTATGGCACCCAGGTGGTGATTGGTGGGAAATATAGATATCTTTTAGAGTCGAAACACTTTTGTTACAAGAGAACGACCCTGTCGCTCTTACAGCCTTCCACTTATTCCCCGCAACGATGACTCCCCCCGCTTTGTTTAACGCCTTCCAATATCTAACCCTATTCGATCTGTTTCATGCGACCTTTTTCCATATTCCTTCAGCTGCCATTTGATCATTTCTGATTGAGATTATGTTATTCAAAAGATTTACTTGCGCAGATTTTAATTTAATGAGGGAAACACTATATATTGTTATGTAATAGATTAGTTAATAATTATGATTACATATGCATACACACACCTAATATACATAAACATATACATATATGACA
Organism: Cimex hemipterus; assembly: GCA_039619505.1. NCBI lineage: Eukaryota > Metazoa > Arthropoda > Insecta > Hemiptera > Cimicidae > Cimex > Cimex hemipterus. The sequence goes on along the minus strand of CM077100.1, from coordinate 19,491,298 downwards.
GTGTGTATCATTATCGCCGTCGCAACCCTTCTTTTGTTCTTAATGCACTATTTGGAGCAAAACCTTTAAATAATTTGTTATTCTGGTGTTTTGACCAATTTTCTGCAAAATGATTAAAATCATCTTTTTCAATGGTATGGTATTTTTTTTTTTTTTTTTTCAATAAAAACTAATGAATTTTTTATCTCGGATAATTTGGTTTATGTTAAAATAAGGATGTTTTAATTAATAACACAGCAATAATATATATCGTTTGAAAAAAAAAATATGAGTGTCCTGTTCTTTTGTCTTCGGCTGTAGTCGATGCTACCCGACAAAAATCTGGGCAGTGGGTATCGCATAGCGTAGAGTAGGGTTGGCGTTGCGTGGCATCTCGCATATACGCTCGGTGGTAATACAATCTTATGGAAAACTCGAAATCACAACAATTAAGTTTGTCTGGATCTGACGCTACTCGACGAAAATGGTGCAATTTTATTAGCAAACCATGTAATAAATTGTTAGGTAAATTTGATAAGCAAATCCATGAAATAAGTTGTTAGGTAAATTTTAATGACAAAACCATGTAATAAATTGTTAGGTAAATTTAATAAGCAAATCCAAGAAATAAATTGTTATTTAAATATTTATGGGCAAAGGCTTGTAATAAATAGTTAGTTAAATCATTATATCAAAAAATATTATTCCGGTGTATTAATCAATTTTCTACTAAACTATTAAAATTAGTTTAAAAAAATAAAAACTAATAATTTTTTGATCTTGATTAATTTGGTATTTATTAAAATAAGTATGTTGTAAGTAATATGATGACAATAATACATATAATTTGAAATAAAAATATGACTGTCCGGTTATTTTGTCTTCGACTGTACTCGATGCTGCCCGACGAAAATCTGGACAGTGGGGATCGCATAGCGTAGAGTAGGGTAGCGTTGCGTAGCATCTCCCAGATATGCTCGGGGGTAATACAATCCTACGGAAAAATGGACTTTCGATTTGCGTCGGGTAAATGTGTTGATTTGAATGCCATTCATAACAGAGGTAATGTAAAATTGATCAGAAATCCAGAAAGTTCAGAAGTATTCAAAAATGTGCCTCTACCTTACAAATTATCTTAAGGACTGTTGAATCATACACAAATTTCTTTATCATCCTTTAGAATGATGTAATGAATTACTTACTGTGTTTGATACTTCTTCTGCAGGAGAAATCGTGTTTCAAAGGTGAAAAAACATGGGCTTTGTTGAGGGAAGGTATGAGGCTTATTTATCGTTTTCTCATTCCTTTCGTTTTATGCTCATTTTAGAAAAAAATCACATTAAACAAAACAATACTGTATTGAAAAATTTGGTCTAACCGCGTTTCCTTGTACCTGATGCACAACCTTACTTGTTTCCAAACAGCTCCCAAGTAGTACAGCTCCAAGTAACTGAAAGTTGTTTCTCAATACACTTTATGCTGCAATAATTATTCTTCTCTTCAACACCTCTTGGCTGTGGACCTGGGCCATGTAGCTTTCCTGTTTCACAAAACCTCAAACGAAGAAGTCTATAGGGTTGATATCATGGGACCTCGGTGGCCATGCAATCCCATCCAGCCCTTTCTCATTATCTTCATTTTTCTCCCTCTCTCTCTCTCTCTCTCTCTCTCTCTCTCTCTCTCTCTCTCCCAATTCTCCGCCTCTTTATTTCTCTCACTCACTGACTATGCAAATTTTATAAAGATACAGGATGTAACTTTAACCGAATCTCTTTAACAATTCCTACAGCTAGCCTCCCAGTACCTCAAGGCCTCATCGATTGAGGATGTATAACACAAATAACGAGCACATTCACAGAAAAACCATAAAGAAAATCATCATAGTCTCGGTGTAATTGACAATAAACATTTCCATTTACTACGCTAATAAATTACGTACACAGTAATCGAGAGTATTCACTTTCCTCGGGTTGATTGGTGAAAGCCATTCACGCAAATAAATACATTTCTTCCATTAAATAACACATTTCGATACTCTTATTTTTTTTATCTTACTTTTACATCGCTCAATTTATAGTCACCAGACATTAATATTTAAATGCTAGTTTTTAAATAAATTTAGGAGCAACTTTATATTTTTCAGATTTATGAAAAGGTGCGTGTTAAAATAGACGTATCGGTGATGGACTGTATTAGTTTCAAACTGCCAAGGGAAGTTCAACATCTTCCTAACTGAAATACATAATTAACAAAGTAGTTAAGCCGACGCTAGTTGTTTTCAACTTCAATTTTGCGCTCTGCTTGTTTAATGCCGTGTATTTTCTAATGCAGAACGTATTCCCTCGTGTAATGATAAAATATAAGATGTGTCGTTTTTCCTAAAAATCCTTAAAATAAATTGTGTGAGTGTAGTATTTTGTAGGTTTTGATCATTTTAATAATTTACGTGATTATATTGCATAAACAAATTTTATTATAATATTTTATTGAACGTTTTTCTTATTTATTTTCTTTCACTCTAAAGAGAGCACGTTGTTGATTTATAGTCCATGTCAATTTTTTATTTTAATAGTATCTAACGTTTTTCTGAACGGATTTTCAAATTTTTATTGCCCTTTTTGATAATATTGATTGAATTTGATGAAGGCAGAAAAGAAAATGTGGAATACGATTTGAAGGAGAAAATTTTAATTTTTTTTTACTTTCCAAAAAAATGTAGATTTAATCTGTAATCAATTAATGACATAAAAACTTTGAAATATTCCATTTTAAATAACAGCTTAATGAAACAAAAATCCGTTAACTCTTTCCAGGTTGAGCGGTTTTCTTAGGAAACCAGGGGTACACTTATAAATTGACATTTCATGTATCATATCAAACTGGCTATTTACTCTGTCCTATCGTTGCACCATCATTTTCCACGTGTTTTCTTCTTGATATTCAGTCACCACATCCATTAAAATAACAACAGTAAAGCACACTTCTTCCCCTATTGCAAAACATTGACAAAGGGCGGATTTTGTTTTGTACGAAAAATTCTTAGCCCTCAACCCACTCGACCTTTTCGAAAAAGGAGCCCAGCAGGAATGAATATTAACTTCCGCTCATTGCTGCAAAAATTCTATTATTTTCAATCAACATTATAACGTAATACAGAGAAGGTTTTAACCAATTGGCCAACTACGTCCATGATTTATTCAACTTCTCTCAAACCACGAAAAATTGTATTAGAGCTTTTTTCATTCAGATTAACAATATTTAACTGAAAATTTAAAATTAGACTTTTTATAATTTAATTAAGACATTTTGTACCTAGAAATGAAAAAATTTGAATCCAAATTAACTTTGATAGAGATAGGACACAATAGATAAAAAAAATTATAAATAGGGAAAGTCCCTTCTAGGCCAAATATGATAAAATTATTTAAAAAAATGAATATAGACATACAATTAAGACTTAAAATATCTGTTTATTATTTTATGTTAGTGTGTAGAGATTAGTGACCGTTAACGGATAATTATTCAGATATCGTGAGATGCGGTCTGGTGTGATGTAGGTATCAGAAAAACTTTTTCTTTATCGTGCCAACGTTTCGATCTGTTATTGAGATCATCTTCAGGGCTCAAAGTGTTCTGTGTAATTGTGCCATGTCGTGTTGAGAGTGCCCAATAAATAAATAATTTTATGTTAGGTTATAGTAATTTATTTTATTCAATCAGTTGACAGCATATAAATTTTAAAGCTTGTTTAAACAAAATAAACATTTTTAAATTTACTCTAAAAGCTTACAGTTTACATTAAATTAATCCTTTAAAATTTCAATTTAAAAAATTGTAATTCCGATTTAACCATTTTTAATTTTAAACTTAGTATTATATTATTTCGAAATAACTTTTCCTAAATTTAAATTAACCTTTTTCTGTTCAAATTAACCTTGTATTTTCAGAGTTAAAAGAACATGGAACGGAATATAAAATAATTAAGTATAATAAAATTTCCGTTCACTTGAAAATTTCTTTGTAATATAAAATAATTGAGCTCGTGGAAGACCATGTGGAAGTTTAAAATGATAACAAATTAAATATAAAAATAATTAATACTTCTTTGTATTCTTTATACAGTGTACCCCAATTTCTCTGAACTAATGACGATACCCAAAAAGATATATTTTCAAAGAGAACATCCTGGCACACCATTTAAAAAAAAAAATTACGCCAAAACAATGTTGCAATCGGTTTTTTTATATTGGCCCAAAATTGACAAAATTATGACAAAAAGTTAGAGAAAAAAAAAACAGCCTTTTGGTTTGTTAATTATTAAATGTGATTAATAAATGCCTGTTTTTTCTTAAAGAAGCAGAGATTTCCTCTTGTTCTTTTTATGTGAATACCACATGAAAATTAATTACAATCAAAATTCAACACGAATAATTCTCTTATAAATTCGAGTTTTTTAAAATATAAAATTATAATTTGAATGGCAAATTATTTTATATTTAAAAAAACTCGAAATAATGAAGAATCCTTTCTTTTTGTAGCATTTTATTTCAAATTAAAATTAGATTTTATTATTTTTGTATTTAATTTTAGCAATTTTTAATTTAACTTGTGATTAATTTCCATATATTTTTCTAAAATTCCACTTATTTCATTTGTTTAAAAAAGTTGCAATTATAAAAGGTTTTAAGTTTTTTATTTAATTTTATTTTATCCCTCGTTCTATATGTCTTTATGCTTTAAAGGAAAAGGTTTGTTTGAAATTAAAAATAAGTAATTTGATATTTAAACGTTGGATTTAAATTAAAAAGAGTTAATTGAAAAGAAAAAATTAAAATTAAAAAGGTTAATGTCAATTTAAAAGGGTTACTTTCGATGGAAAAAGCTATGTAGATAACAGAGAGATATTTTTCGTATTTCATTGATTCCTTTTTCCGCTAAAATTAATTGATCGGATGTTGGTTGAGTTGAAACAATTGGTAAAACAATGAATAGGGGAAACCAGGAAGGTTTAATTGATAATCTCTTTACGAACAGAGAAAAATCCGTAGAGATTACACTGTGGGAAAATCAAATGAACAATTTAGGATTTGATTCGAATTTGAACTTAAAACAGAAATAGTGTTTCAGTTGTGCTAAAGAAGCGACATTGAAAGTTGAATAATTAATTAGTTATCTGTTGGAGGTTGGCCGTGTGTATCCCCCGTGGCATCCATCGAAAGTCGACCTCCCGAATCCCGGTTGGCCAATTCCTAACTCAATCGCAGTAATTGTTGCCTGACCATCTAACTCGAGGTGGTTTAAAGGAATGTTTTAGGTTAATTAGTAGCGTTTTGGATGTGGAAGGCGGACTGGCTGGTATCTTAATCACGTTTCCACCTCACACCGTCCCATTCGCCCAAATGAAATGGCTTTCCCTCTTCCAAATTGGAAAACATTATTTTTAACCCCCCAGGTGAAAAGTTATATTAAAAATAAACTAAATGCGAACCGGTGGCGAGAGTAAATAAACCGGTCTCTTTTTTAATTTTCAGTTGGATAAAAAATTAGAGCCTATGCTTATACAGTGTTTTTTTAATTTTATTTTTAATATTATTTTCTCACCTAACCAACTGCAAACATCTGGAAACATGCTGAATTGTTTTTAATTATCCTATTTTAGGTTTTTTGTTAAGGAAGTTACAGGAACAAGTAATCCGATGCTTCTTAAAATTAAAACCACGGATTGCTTACTTCACATACGAAAAAAAGTTACAGCTTTTGACGTATGATATGCAATTATATCGATTTATTAGTAATAAAATACAAGCTGGTGTCAATTGTGAGTTTATTGTAATATTTCGCTCCGAGGAATATCGACTATTTTACCTTGAGCGGGTGACGTCTGGGGAGAAAGGTAAATTATTAGCGAGAGTGGAGAGGGTTCTGTGAGGACTGGAGAGTAAAAGTAATTTATTATCGTGAAAGGAATGGGCTGCTTATAACCACGTCCCCGAAGAATATCGAGTACTCTGGGGTGAGTGTATGACGACTGGAGAGTAAAAGTCATTTATTACCGTGAAAGGAGTTGCTTATAACCTCTCCCCGAGGAATATCGAGTACTGTTGGGTGAGTGTATGACGTCTGAAGGGTAAAATAAATTTGTTAGCATGAAAGGACTGGGTTGCTTATAACCCCGCCCCAAGGAATATCTAGTACTGTTGGGTGAGTATGTGACCAGCATCTATGTTTGCCGTGTTGTATATGTCGGAGATGAAAAGGATTGCAGTGACGTATCTGGCTAACTGTGACGTCGTGACATAGTCGAGACAATGAGTGGATCACAAAGAAGAAGAAGAACAAAAGACAAAGTCAGTCGTGCCTTTGTCCTCACAGCGAGAGCATCGTCACAATTGTAATAAAAGAAATAAAGTGTGATACAGACAAGCGAAATCATCAGCGATCGTTTCTTTCCTCGGGAAGACGGAGAGGTTTCTCAGGTTCTATATAGGCTCAGTCTTCCGCTGTAACTGGCGAATTATTGAGAACAATACGGGTTGTTAAGTTTGGGTCTACGGGATTTAGCTGGAATGAAAAGGATATGTGGAATTTTTTGTACCAAACTCTTTAACTAAAGTTAAGCTCGTTGATGATCGTATGTTTGGATACTTACAGCGCTTGTTAAGTAGAGGTAAAGGTTGCCTTTTGTCTACATAAATTTTTATTCGCTACTTTTTCAGGTTTTCGGTTAAGTTTCTATGTTGAGTAGATCACGTTATCATTCAAACTCTTCTGAACGTTGCGGTGCTCGGTCAGGTAGATGTGGAAGGTAAAAGAAAACAAAAACCACGTCAACTAGGTTAAAAACAAAATATTTCTTTTCTTTTACATTCAACATCTCAATTTCTTCGCTTAAAGCCTGTAGGAAGAGTTTTTCATTGAGCAGTTTGAATAGCAGTATCAGGATGGGTAGGTCTGCAAACAGGACGACCAACATTACGCGTGGGACATTAGACAACAGGATAATCGGTTAATAATGTTCCCAGGCTGTATTAGAAGAAACAAGTTAGGATAGATCGGACGATGAGGAACTACACGAAGAGGAGCAACTGAGCTTTCACAAAGAAACTGGTCGCCAAGCCACATCAAGGAAAGCACCAGAACAATACTAAGCAACGAGAGAAATTCGTCTAAAACACTGTTTAATTGTTCGATTGTGGTGTTTACTAAAAGAAACCTAGTGAAATAAGTTTAATTTTTCGGTAACGAATTCTATGAAATCAGGCCAATACAAGCCGGTGTCCCACAAGGGAGTATCCTTGGTCCTATCCTTTATACCATGCATACTGCTGATCTAACTACTCACCGCAATACCATCATTACCACCTACCGGATGATACCGCAATTTTGTCCTCTAACTACCACAAGCTACCTCTAATATCCAAGAACCTCTAGAGCTCATCGAAGGTTGGTGCAAAAAGTGGAGGACAAGATTAAACGGAGAAAAGTGCATCCAATGTACGTTCACTTTGAAAAAACAGTCTTGCCCTTCACTATACATCAACAATGAAGAGATACGACTTCTACTCAAGTCAAATGCCTAGGATGATACCTTGACAGCAGATTGACGTGGAATCCCCACACAAGGCTTAAAAAAAGCAACTCAACAGAAGACTTGGACAATCACGCAGACTACTAGGACCAAAATCCGGGTTGACCATCAGCACTAAACCGACCTTATAGAAGACTTTACTGCCACCACTTTGGACATACGGTGTTGAACTGCGGGGTTCCGCCAAACCATCCAATATCCAGCGTATCCAGTCCACTCCTCAGACAAATCATCAAAACTCCTTTTCTCTGTCTCTAACCTCACTATCCACAAATACCTCAACGTTCCTTTTGTCCATAAACTGATACATTTCCGATTCCAAAAATCTCATACCAACCTAACCCTAACACTTGAGCCCTCTCCACATATTTCTGTCCCGAGAACCCACCATGTCCCCTAAAGCGACGATGACCCCGAGATCCCCTTGCCCCTTAACCTATTAAAATGAGTGCCAGCACTGCTGGCTTCTCGTGGCATGCGTCCTCCGGGTGCAGCGCTGGCACCCGTGTTAGTGCTGTGACTGAGCGGTGAAATATATACATTGTGATCACATTTGTAATATTTACAAGTATGTATAGGCTACAGATAAATTTAAAAAAAACTTTCAAGGTTGGGATTCTCTCATTCACTTACTCTTTCTCTCCTTTCTCTCGCTCGCTCTGTCTGTCTCTATCTCCTCTCTCTCTCTCTTTTTCTCACTCTCTTGCTCTGTCATTCTATGTTTCTCTTACTTCTTTATATTTCTCACTCTCACTCTCCATCTCTTTAGGCCTGTTAACATGCATGTAAATTTTTGCCAATATTTGTAATTTATATTTCACTGATAGAGAGCTGCTCGCACTCAACAACCTGAAGTTGGCTAATAAGTTGTAAAACCAAAGGAGCCCGATAGACCGTGGTGCGGAATGCTTTGAGGCCGCCTCTTTGATCCCTATCACTATCCCTAGACCATGCATGTAAAATATTCGACAATTTTAATAATTTTTATTTTATTGATTTACACTGACTGATTTGACAATAAGGTTGATAACAATCTTAAACCGTCTGTACCGAACTTAGTTTGGCTAAGTTGCAACTATATCGTTCGACTGTTTAATATTGAGATTTTATTCTATTTTTTTCTATAAAGAAATTGCAAATATTTTAATGTATAATTTAGACCTACTTGTTAAACTATTCTTTTTAGAATACTTTATCAAAAATTAATTGCGACATCAATTTCGAGTTTAGTATTTTAATTCCCTCGTGCACTCTTGCGTATGATTTGTTAAAAAATTAAAATAATTCCCAGTAAGAGCGAGATCCGTTAAAGTAATCGGTGGCGCGGAGCCATTGCAGAAAGATGGATAGGGTTATTTGCCTCCTTCCTATTCTCACTGGGCAACTAGGACGGATTTGCCGAGCAAATACAACTCCAACCCGTTGTCTTGCCCAGATTCCGTGCAAGCTGTTCTTTATTTTTAAAGAACATGACACAGATTGTATCAAAAGTATGTTTTAAGTGGAAGACGGAAATTGCGGTATATGACAGCGTAAACGTTTCACTTTAATAATTCCCCCTTTTCCACAATGGCATAAATAACATTTGAAAGGAACCAATAGTACTATCCCTAACATCACCGGCCCACAAAATCATTCGACCTTCTCACCTTGAATGAGAATAAAAATTCGTCAAGCAGGAAAGCATATGTAAATATTATTTAATCAACTTAGTTTTTAAAATTTCCATTTTCAAAGTCTGCTATACATAACTTCCAAAGCAAACACGAGAGCTTGGAAAGAGGCAAAGTATGCAGGATAAAAAGAATAGTCCGAGCACGCTGCCCTACGCCCCACCCGATGGGGCTAAGGTTCAGTAGTCAGAGATATTTGTTCGCTACGGCATTTTTATAAGCACCTATCATTTTTGGTAATATCAAGTTCTAAGTTGATGAACACATTTCAGTCGTTATTAAGTAATGTTCAGATCTTAATTTTTTCTTTTCCCAATTATAGCAACCCCCCTTTTCAAGTACGATTAACGCTTTTAAATTTGAAATTAACTCTTTTAGTACTACACTTTTTAATTTTAAAGTAAACTTTTTTAATTTCAGATTGACTATTTTGGTTTCCAGGTAGCCCTTCTATATTTAAAATAGCCGTTTAAATTTAAAATTGACCCTTCCTTCACAATAAAAAAGTCGGAGTATGAGATGTAAGCACGTCGACTAAAATTCCTAATTTGAAATTAAAAAAGAGCGTTTTTCAAGTAATTGGAAATTGAAACGACAATTAGATGATTTATCTTCGAATTGACCTTTGTTGATTTGAATTTAACTCATCTTTTAAATCATTAAAACACATACGAGATGGTATGAATTATAACTGTGTAAAGTAAAATTCCTGAATATTTGAAACATTTTATAAAACATAAATATAATTGTTTCTGAGAACACCACATGATTGAAATAATATAAAATTAAAATATAAAAAAATATTCTTTAAAATTAGGGTTTTCAATTGTAAAATAACTGAACTCTTAAAAACTCCATTTTATCACAAATCGAAAATTAAAAGAAATATCCTTTATATTTATTTTTATATTTTATTTGATATAATTTTTAGTTTTAATTGTACGAACCCTGGTTTTCAGGATCAAAGAGAAATCAATTGTTTTTATACTTATGCTAATTTAATTTTAAGTTTTATTTGAAATTAATTTTTGTATAGTTACAATGGTTTTTATTTAAGTTTCATCTAAGTATGTAATTATATTCTGTAAAACATAGTCTTCAAGAAAGGATTAATTTGAAATTAAAAAGTTAGAATTTGAAGTTAAAAACGTTTGTTTTAAATTAAAAATAGTTCATAGAAAATTAGCATGTGCTAAGTTAAAATTTAAAATGGTTGATTTGAAGGTAAAAAGTTTTTGTTTGAAATAGGAAAATATTAATTGGTAATTAAAAAGGGTAATTTAAAAAAAGGGTTCCTTTCATTTTAAAAGTGATAGTTTGATGTAAAAGTCAATTTGAAATTAAAAAGGTTAATTTACTGCGGAAAAGATAAACCAATACTGGGAAATTGAATTTTGTGATCGTATGATTAATGTGACAACACTTTTCTTTTTGTTTAACTGCATTTATTTATAGAAAAAAGTTTTGAAAACATCAGTTATGGCAAGAAAAATATTTATATACAGGGTGTCAGTTCAAGTTTGGACAAAATTATCAACATAATGGAGGAATGAGAGATGCATATTTTGAGACATTTCACGTGGGTGGTTAGTTAGATTGAATGGAAAATTCGCAATGGAATATTTTTTAGAGTACAGGCAAAACTTGCTCACCTTTCTCTAAATTAAAGGCGTATGCTGTTCTCTATGCCCCATGTTTTTCACATGCTTTAGAATTTATAGGCTTGTATTAATTACACAGCGATTGCATGAATTATCCGTTAGCCTGTGATAAAACAGCGCTTAAAACTCATTAACAGCGTAAAATCGGAAAAAGCGTCTGTTTAGTAGTGGAAACGTTTTTCTCGTCATATGCATCTCTACCGTATGATTATATTTTATGAAAGCTATTTCGCGACAAGCTGGATGGGCTCAGTGGATTACTGTGAGAATTACGTTCTCTTTTTTTAGATCGCATGGGGGATATTGCGTGAGAGGGGTGTTTTTTCTTTAAGTTGAAAATACTGCAAACCGGTTAATAAAATAAACTGTAAATCTCCGGCGGTTCCTTTTCGTTAGATATTTATAGAGACGTGCATTTCATATTCTATAGTGGTGTTCACTCATACGATAATGTTGAGTAGGTATAAATAATAAAACGAACACAGATATAGTGGTCTCGTATCTCCCTGACAAATGGTTCAAGTGCAAAAGAAAAATCCATTTCACTCCGAATAATTCAGAATAGTGTCGGGTAAGTATGAAGGGGCCGTTTTCAACATCTGCCCCATCAATCTTTTCTTATATAACAAGCTAATGCATTAAAAATTAAATCTATTGATCATTGTGTCACCGACGTGGGTTTGTTACTGGGATACGTGTTCAGAACAAATGGATCGGTGTGTAAAAAAACATACGCGATGAAGAATGCGTGCGATAAGGCGTGCAAAAGACATAAAGATCCAGTGCAATGGAAAAAAGTGAATATTAAGAAACAATAATTTAAATGGTCATTTACACAACAGGAACGACAAAAGGTTGTAATCCATCATCCTAGATCGGCTGATCCAGTAAGAATATTTATAAAACTGTATTACTCGAGAGAGGCCACATTCAAAACCACCTGTCCACGAGACAAAACACAACTTTCAAAATTTCACTACCCAAGTACTTTAACGGTTAAAACATAAACTCATTCCTAGATTATATTGACCAATTTCCTACGATTCACTGACCAGTATCATTTTTCACATATTACCAACTAAAAAAAAAAAAATTAAACGGCCAAAAATTAACAATTTTCGTTTGAGAATAAAATCGTACAGTACCTAAATTTTCAACACAACCTCGTACGTAAACTTCTTTATTGAAATTATATTAATTATTTTTTATTCCCAAAATAAAATTCCGCTTAGAGTGTATAAAAAACATGGAAATACACTTAAATTTTGCATTCGGTAGCAGCTGGTAATGTATGGCAAAAATATTGATTAAAATATATCCCCACTGTCCAAAATAGAATAATTTTTATTAGTAGCAGCTGACAGGTAATTTTGAAATGCATGATAATTATCCGAAAGATAAAGCTAGAATTTAGGGACGAAAACTCACATGCCAACTTCTAAAAGGATGCCCCAAAACCTTCTGTATGACTTGACCACAATGTAATTTTACATACAATAGATGCAGATTATATAGTAATAAGTGTCATAGGCGCTTGAAGCCAGACTGAGACAGAGCTATTTAAAATAGTTCTAAATACATACCTCTCTAAGGCAATAATTGTGCCATACACCAGAAAAAGAAGATAAACCTTATATTTCTTACCATCCTAGACTAAAAAATTATACATTTCGCAAATGATACATTCCTAGAAGTAGTGAACCTAGATGAAAGTTAACGTGGAAACCCATGACACAGCGTAAAACGGAAAAATCAGGCACTATCAACACGATACAGAAGAATGGCACAATCACGCAGAAAACACTCTTTGAGCCCTGAAGATGATTATAAAGGTCGAAACGTTGGAACGACAAAGACTATTTTTTTTTAAAAAACCTTCGCATCTTACGATATCCGAATAATCATCGACTAACTGTCACTAATCACTACACGATAAATATACCGATGAACCTATGGTAGAACAACCTAAATCCTAAAAAAAAACTTTCAGCCAGTACGATTACCAGACCCATGTTCACATAAGGATGGCGTTGGCAAAAAATATAGGAAAGAAAGGCATGGGAACTATTACAAAAAGTTCAAAGGCAAGACCTGCAATAACTAGGAAAACTTAAAGGTATATAGGAAAGCTATATCGTGAGTATATCCATCTACGATATATCTAACGTACCCATGAGAAGGGTTCCGCATTTCATTAAACAAAGGCACATTTTCCATGAAATTGAGGGAGCAGAGATGGGACACAATGGACAACAATTTATATGTTAATGTGAAAAGTTCCTTTTACTCGAAACAGGATAACAAAATTTTCGAAAGTAGATCGTACAATTAGGCAGAAACCTATTTGCTTTTTATTTTATTGAGTAGTTTTTGAGTAAAAGAGTTGAATCTTTTTTCGCCAAAGTAATCCCTTTTAAATTATGCTTTTTAATTTGCAATTAAACTTTCAGGATTTCAAATTAACTTTTTTTACATATTGAACTAATCGGTTTTTAATCAAAACCTAACCTTACTTTAACTGATATTAAGCCTTTTTAATTTCAAAAGAATCATATTTTAAAGCGTTAAAAATCCTCTGGGTTCGAATAAACTATAAATGTGTATAGGATAATTCAAAGAAATTATGGAATTATTTTTAAATATACGATAACTGGGCAATTAGAAGACTATATTAAAACATAAAATTACATAAATATAATATAAAAATGGTAAAATTTTCTCATAGGCTGAGAATTTTGTTCAAATATAAAATTTAACCTTACTTGAAAAAAACAAAAACATGAAGCTCAATTATATGTAAAATAACAACTGATATAAAATTAAATATAAAAATAAAATATTCTTCTATTAACAGGAAAATTTTTAAAACAATTATATTCTACAACAATTATTTCATGTTTTTTTTAAACCCCCAGTTAATAGAAAGCTAGTGATTAACTTATTATTTAATTTAAAGTGTTCGATTTATGTAGTAGGTTTTCACTCAAGAACAATTTGCTTTTCGGCATGGTCCAGTAAGTCAAAGAAATTTGAAACCAGTTATTCAAAATTTAATTATGACAATTAGTCTACTAAATTAATTATTTTCCCCTTTGAAAGTGACCTTAAAATAGCAGGGAGACCTGGTCGATAACAATCGAATTTGTTTTCGCTTCCACTTCGTCATACCGAGATTCAGATAATTAATAATTAATATATTTTATATTTAATATCATTCGCAAATGTATGGGAATTTTTTTTTCGCGATTATATTTCATTGCATGACCTAGCAGTTTTTTAATGCTTTATAGAAAGGGTGAATTGCAAATAAAAAATGATTTATTATAAATTAAAAAGGTGGTAATTTATAATTAAACACTGTTAATTTTAAATTGAAATATTTTTTTTTTTTTTGGTCTGACCTTGCTTTATGCATTGGCCAAAGAAATTAAATTGAAATATATTAATTTGAAGTAAAAAAAAGGCTAGTTTTACGTAAAAAATGTATATTATCATTAAATATAATTTAATATTCGGTAAAGGTCTCCTCGTAATTTTCAATAATGTTCAATCCAATCGTTTCATAAATTATTATTCTCAATGTATCTTTAGCATAAATAAACTGAATATCATTAATTTATTTTTTAAGTGATTTTATAGTAAAATCGTAGATGTCACCGATTTCTTTGGTTTGTTTAATTTTTCTGAGCAGTCCTCCTTTTTGTATCATACAGCCAACACAAATGTACATTTGCTAAACGATTCACGGACAGGCATAATATTTTCGGTGTAAATTCTTGTCCGATTCCCATCGATATGGGTGGGCATTGGTAATTTGTAATTGCCATCGCTGGAATGTAAAACATAAACCGTGATCTTATAGGTTATGCAAATATGATGAGGGGTATCAAACTCGACTAGAAATGAAAAGTAAAATGAAAAAGACAAGCGCTTAATTGAGCCTTGTTTACTCAAAAGAAAACTGTTGAAACAAGATTATGAGAATATAAACCAAAATTTGCTTTCCAACTGTCAATTACGTCGATAACTTTGACTTATTCACCGAAGGTCGATTCACGACAAAATGTGCTGACAAAACACCACGGGCTGTAGCTTTTAACCAAAAAATGACAAACAAAATATCCTATTAGGAAACATAATCTTGTTATTTTCTTTCCTTCCTCGGTTGCCATCGAAATGTTAAATTCAGTCATTCGTTTTCAGCTGCTTTGATGCCGGCTTTTTTTAATTGTGTTTCCCCGAGACAAGCTTTCAAAATTTTTCCATTCACGAATATTTCTAAAGGATCGCAACCAATCTGTAACTTTGTATAGAAAGATAGCGGTTGCTAACAAGCCTTTAACAAAATTTCAATCATTACATTTTTGTATTGAAACGTACTTCGGATTAACATTTTTTCGTGATAAAAAAAAGATTTCTGACATACAAAGATTTATGATGTTTATTATTTCATCTATAACTGATACCGCTTTAAGTCGAAAAAATGCTCTTGAATCAGGGCAAAAACGATCAAAACTACCGCTTTACACACATAATTTAAACCCAAACGATATGTTGATTTTTTGCCGACAGATTCCAATTAAAGATAAGGCCCAGGTTGTAGATAAAAGCTGGATAAGCTTTAACCCAGGGCGTGTGGTACAAAAGTGACTCCCTTCCCCGCCTGGGACAGAAAGTTGTGTGAGACCTGTGCGCTATCAAAAGGGCAACTTAATAAATCTTTTTACCCATGCATGGTATCTCCGAAAAAACTAAATATAAAGATATTTCCTTCCCTTGGGCGTCCTTTCAAAAACTATGGGCCCCAAGAGTGGATTAGATTTATTATGATCTAGTGCACCAGTGTACTATTTTCTTTGCTTCCGAAGAGCACAGAATACAATTTACTAGCAGAACCTTACATTTGTAAGTTTTTCTTTTTAACTGTGCACCTTGAAGAATACTTTGTAGACTACTGAAATGTTGTTTTAAAAAAAAGTGGGATTTTCATGTAGTTATGGTTTTTCCAAATGACGAGTTGTAAAAATTATACATCATCCAGGTTAAAAATCCTGTCTTAATCATGATGTGACCTTATTTTTATTTCAAAGTTGGATGTTATCAAAGAAGGTGGAAATTTTGTTTACTATTTTGAGTTTTTGGTCGGCATAAGGTGGATGCCATGAAGCGTTTGGCAATGGGTACTGAAAAAATCTCAAATTTCACATTGATATAGTTTTTAATTTTAATATTATTTAATTTCCATGAAGCCTTCTAGGATGGTAATAATTTTATATCGTTTTACGAACTTTTATTTACCATGCTTATATTTCAAACGATCTCCTAAATTTTTTTAATATTTAAAAAAATTGTTAATTTTTTAGTTCAAAAGGTTTAGTTTCATGTTAAAAAAATGTTAATTTTAAACAGAAAAAAAATTTAATTTGATGTTCAAAAGGGTGAGTTTGAATTGTTAAAAGGTTAATTTGAAATTAAGAGGATTTCTTTGAAATTAAAAATGGATGATATGATGTTATCAAAGGATAATTTGAAATTGAAAAATTGAAAAAGTTAACTTTTAGTTAAAAGGTTTATTTTAAAATTGAAAAAAAAATTGTAATATATCGGTAAAAATCGTTAATTTGAAATTGAAAAAAGTTAACTTTTAGTTAAAAGGTTTACTTTTAAATTTAAAAAATTGTAATATCACTGTAAAAATGGTTACTTTGAAATTGAAAAAAGTTAACTTTTAGTTGAAAGGTTTACTTTGAAAT
>CM077100.1:19445917-19464810 GCA_039619505.1 Cimex hemipterus | reverse complement strand
TTTTTTTTTTGTCGACACACTCCGCTTAAAATGATTGGTCTGTCAACGCGTTTCCCGCCGACAATTTATCGGCCGGCGCGACAATGGATTTATTCAACGAGTTGATAATGTGCCCGACCTCCGGTCCAATGGATTATTAGCATACCGAATGGCTGGACATACTTGCATCTTCATTAACGCAATACACCATCCGACACATAATCGTTTTTCCGGCCGTTTTCACTATCGCATGACTGCGGCAAAAATGAATAAAATCATTGTTAATCAATTTAAACAGTCGTATCACTCGTAGGGCAAAATGAGCATATTGTCTGTGAAGTGCAAAAAACACTGTTGTTCAGAACCGTTCTTTTTCATATGGACCGGAGGAGACATTAAAAGAATGAATAGAGATAATTAGTTAACCGGTTATATGATGTTGATACATGGCCACTTAGTTTTGGCCGGCGTGCAGATAAGATTGCTTGATGTGTCCACCTCGTTCAATGTTGCAATTCCTAGTCTCCATATAGAGAGCGTGTAGGAATGCCTTCCGATATGAGAATTGTCCTTGATCGGGGAAGCTCTCTTCTGGATTTACTGTAGCGATTCATGAGGGGAAATAGGCTGTTTACTTGATAGAAAATGACAATTAATACTCAAAACTCAACCTGATAGAGGATTAAAACTTAGTTATATTGGATTCCATGAGGAGAATAAAAACAAGTTGCAATCTATGCATGTTGAAATAATAAATCTATTCAAACAGGATGATAAATAGCAGAACGAGTGTAACCGAAAAACAATCTCCTCCAGAAGGCGAAAATTTTTATCAGCACATAGCGTATATACCAGATACATCAAACAAATTAAAATGACTATTCGAAACAAAAATAAATAATACAACACCAATGTTTAAATTAAAAACAAGGCATTGGTTGAAATAAAAAATCTAGTGTTTTGTGATTAGTGACCGTTAGTCGATAATTATTCAGAAATCGTGGGATGCCATCTGTTAATCTGTTATGATGTAGGTATCAGACAAACATTCTCTTTATCGTGCCAACGTTCCGATCTTTATTGAAACCAACATTGTTTTAATTTAACAAACACATGTAGGATGTGGGAAAAAGTGAATTTATATATATATAAAATTCCATCGGGATAGAAAAGACACTTTTGTATAAGGCGTCGGCTTCTTTGAAGCGACATGTATTTGTTAAATTTAAACAAAGTTTGTAAATCCCAGGCACCGAAGCTGATTTCAATTAAGATCGAAACGTTGGCACGATAAAGAAAATGTTTTTCTGAAACCTACATCATACCTGTTCGCATCTCACGATATCTGAATAATTATCTATTAACGGTCACTAATCTCTACACATTCAATATAAATCAATTGTTTCTGTTGTAATCGAAAGAATAAAAATAATAATAACTGAATAAAAAAGCTAGTGTTTCAAGCGGGATTCGAACCCACGACCTTCGGATAAACACACCGATATTCCACCAATACCGTCCATAACGGTTACTTAGTTGAAAGAAGTTATTTGGCCGATCGGACCAATGAATATAACAGATTTAAAAACAAGGTTGGTAAAAATTTCTATTGGGTTGTCCGGAAAATAATGCAGGATTTTAAGTTTTCATTTAAAAAAATCTATATAAAATATTCTGTTTACGTTTACAGGATTACTCATTTGTATGAATGTCAACACTTATTAATCCTCTTCCAAATGATATTGTTTGTTTACCTCTGTAGCATTCCGCTACTTGGAAATAATTCAGTCATCCTTATAATGTCAAAGCGAGAATTTCGTACGATTTTCTTTAACGAGTTTAAACTCGGCCGAAGCGGAGCCCAAACAGCTAGAAACATTAACCAAGTCTGGGGCGAGGGTTGTGTTAATGAGTGCACTGTGCAAAGGTGGTTTAAAAAATTTCGGGAGGGAGATTTCAGCCTTGAAGATGAAGAAGGTCGTGGAAGGCCTTCCTCTCTTAATGATGATGTTCTGCGATCAGTGGTGGAAGAAAACCCCAAAACAACTGTTCGAGAACTTGCAGAGCAACTCAAAGTCAGTAAAACGACCGTCGCTGACCACCTCAAGGCGATTGGAAAAGTGAAAAAAATCATCAAAAAAAGGTAATGGTTACGGTATGGTGGGCTTCATTTGGTTTAATACACTACAGCTTCTTAAATCCTGGCGAAACCATCAATGCTGAATCATACTGTAACCAAATTAATACCATGCATCAGAAATTGGCAGTAATGAAGCCCTCTTTGGTCAATCGGAAAGGGCCCATTTTGTTGCATGACAACGCTCGACCACATGTGTCACGTGTAACGTCACAAAAATTATTGGAGCTTGGCTATGAAACTTTGCCTCACCCACCCTACTCTCCGGACCTCTCGCCTACTGACTACCATTTTTTTTAGACACCTGGACCACTACTTACAACACATAATATTCAAAAATCAAACGGAACTGGAAAATGCATTTATTGACTTTATCAATTCTAAAAATTCGGAATTCTACTCAGACGGAATTAATAAGTTACCAACACGTTGGGAGAAATGTATTGAGAGTATGGGAAATTATTTTGATTAAAGAACATTGCTTTAAAGTAACTAGTTTCTTTTTTTTTGTTTAATACCAAAATCCTGCATTATTTTCCGGACAACCCAATATTCAAAATTGAATCTATTAAACCTCTACTAAAATGAAATCTCCCCCTCGCGTATTATGGTCAAACAAGCCAGTATCTATCAGAACGTATTAGACAATGTCAATATGACTGTAATGATGTTGAAATGCCAATAGAAGATAACAAGTCTTGTAATTTAAAAACAGACCTCCATGACCTAAATGTTATTTATAATGGAATTTTAGAACAAGACAAACTAGACAAACAAGACTAAAGAAATCTGAACAATTCACAATAGATTTTTAATAATGAGAACAAATCATAAACAATTATTTTTGTATTTATTTATTAAAACAACATGGACGAAATATCAATATTAGTAGAGAAAAAGAAGTAAATACATTGAGGAAGTGTGAATATACTCCCACAAAAGGAAAAGATCAAAAAATTTCAAAAATAAGACTTTTTTCCTGACCACAGCCCTAATCCTAAGTATGTATTTGATAGGCAGATCGATTGCTTAAAAGATCCAAATATTAAATTAAAAAAGCTGGACTTGCTGGTAAACTGCGAGAAGTGATACGCTCAACTCTGCACATGCGTGTTCAGATGTGAATTTAGAAAAATTAATTAGTAATTAGTTATATAATATATTAAAAATAGAAAAATATAATAGTAATATTCCGCTCCAAATAAATCCTTCCACTCCGTCCCCCATCGCAATTAATTAAGTAAAGTAAATTAAGTATTTTTAACAATAAAAACAGTTTTAAAAATACTGTGTAGAGATTAGTGACCGTTAAACGACAATTATTCAGATATCGTGAGATGCGGTCTGGTGTGATGTAGGTATCAGAAAAACATTTTCTTTATCGTGCCACTGGGCACTCTCAACACAACACGCAAGAATGGCACAATTACACAGAAGACAAACACTTTGAGCCCTGAAGATGATCTCAATAAAAGATCGAAACGTTGGCAAGGTAAAGAAAATATTTTTCTGATACCTACATCACACCAGACAGCATCTCACGATATCTGGATAATTTAAATACACTGAAGGCTTATGCCAAGACAGCTACGACAAGTTTCAGCTACATCAAAACCCAAAAATAGGTAACTCCAATTCTGCGAAATTTATATAAATTTATTATTATCGGAATTTAAAAAACGCATGCCTAAATTAACAATTTCAAAAAAAAAAAAGTTTCCCTGCATTTCGGCAAACAATAAATAAATCCATACATTTATCGCCATATTGTGCTTGAAAAATGTACATTATTAAAAAACTTTTTTATTTGATTGTTGTTTATTAAATCTACAACAAACGTTGACTATCTAATTAGGAGAAAACATGGGCCCGGTTCTGGTATGATTTGAAATTGGTCAAGCCTTGTCTATCTGTAGATCAATCCAAGTTAGCATTATATAAACATTTGTAAATCCGACCCACGAAGAGGAACTGAGAGTTTTGTAAACAACCGGAACAATCGGTAAAAGTGGATATGCAAATTGGAACTAAAATTCAAATTGATCTTTATTCGTAAAATAATTGGTTTTAAACGATCGCTCTGTTTGGTGGAGCTGTTATTTTTAATTTTGCGCTCATTCAATGTTGTTTTTATTTCACCTCAAATATTATAGAATGAAAATACGATGGATGGAGAAATTTTCAGTTTACCAAATGGACTGTCAACACAATTTCTTATTTTCCTATGGCAATCAATACTAGGTATCGATCAAGTAAGTTGGGCGAACCGTATCATAACTTCAGCGACAGTCTGAAAGAATTCTTTCTTTAACTTGCTCTTTAAAGACTATGGTCCAGTCATAAAAGAAGATAGTTTAGCTTTACTTCGGATCTAGCAGGCGAGGGGTTAAATTACTTTCTTATTAAAGCTTTTTTGCAGTCAAATTCATCATTCTTACCATCAAAAAAACGACGCAAATGGGAAATATCATGAGGAAAACGCAGCGACCCACTGTTAACATCTCCAAAGCGAAGATAATGTGCACTTGGGGAGGCGTGCTTTATTACTAGTTACTCGGTCCCGTTCAATTGCATCTTTTTATTGCTCATTCTGATTGGATACAAGCCAAGACCGAAATTCGAATCATCGAAAGGACGTGCTTTTCATACTGTTCTTATTTTGAACAAAATTTCTCGTTTTTACTATTTTCTCCACAAAATTATATTTTTCATATTTATTAGTTTTCATACAAGCAAACGATAGGAAAATATGTAATTTATATGGGTTTGTATTTAGAGGACGAATGGAGGTTAAAATATTTTTTGTAAGGCCCTTTGGTCAAAGTTTTCAATTTCCAATTGTTAATATTTAACAAGAATTCTTTTAGTTCGATATCCGCCTATATTTTCCATCACTTACTCATTTCTCACTTTCCATTTCTTAATCTTTCCTTGGCTCAAGAGCGAGATAGAACCACGTAATACATACCTGACACCAATAAAAATTACCTGGGGGGGGGGGGGTAGTTTTAAGCTAAGGCAAACATGGTGTGCTTTCGTCCGGCAGACATATAGCAATAGTCAAAAAATAAAATTACCTTCTTGAAAGATTTCTGGGCAATTATACGAAAACGAATCGCCCAATTTAATACAAGGGACTTGTAAGTTAGAAATGGCGTTGTGGCAGAGGAACGGCCTTATATTAAATTGCCCTATCTCTAACTACCGTGAGATGTTGCATTGCATATGTGGGTAACGCCCTTAAGTAGTGTCATAATATCGCCGTCACAGCGTCTACTTAATTAACACCGAGGATTAATAATTTAAAGGCAGAGAATTATTGCTCTATCATTAAATAAATACGAACGCGGGTTGAATTATCAATGGAGAATGTATATTTGCTTTTACAGCATAATTTTGGAAACGGTATATTTTTCATTTCAGAATACATTTATTCAAACAGGGCAAACTTTTTATCTAAGTTTATGTTATTTGTTTATGTTACGTAGTAGTGTTCTGAATTTCATGCTTACTCTTCAGCACATTAAACTTTTAAAACCCTTTCGCGGAAAGATTTTTCTGTCCGGGCGATGGTCCGTCAAAAAACGTCAACATTACTGTAATTATTTTGGTTTCAGTAGTTTAGAATAGCCCGTTCGTGTGGACTGATTGACCGAAGCATTTCAATCAATTAATTATGATTTGTATGGCAAGTCTTGGTTGAAATGAAAAGTTAGTGTCACGAACGGGATTCGAATCCAGGACCTCCGGTTTAATTGATCAAGGTTTTTAGTTGAGATAAAAAGGTCAATGGCACGATCGGGATTCGAACCCACGACCTTCGGCCACCTCAAGTGGATCGATGTCACGATAACTCAAGTAGTACAACAGGGGCGTATCAAGCCGAAGGTCGTGGGTTCGAATCCCGCTCGTGCCAATGACTTTTTATCTCAACTAAAAACCTTAATTAAATGCTAGTAAATAAGATTTTATAGTCCTTATCAAGTGGCATATATTTTTTTTTCAGAACGAACTGATCTGATAATTTTTGATATATGACTTGTACATAACCATTTTACATAAATTTGATGTTTATTTTCTTAATCACGTGTATAATTTGTCTACAATTAAAATGTAAAATCACTACGCCAGGTTTTATATTTTTCAAACAGTTCATGTTTATGAGAGGGGCTTGTTTATTGCTATTAGAAAGACCTTGATTAGATCGAAATTTTAAATAATAAGTGTTAATATGTGAGTTTATTAAAAGGATGTTATGTATTGGAGCGCCCGTTTTCCACTCGATCTTGAACGCGTTGATGTAAAGTTGCCGTCGGAATCCCTGGGGCTTTCAAGTGGTACTTGCTAAACGCGGCAAACTTAAACATATTCCTCCTCATTTAGTTTCAAGGCGGAGGAAAAGTGTAGGCAATCCTCTTAGCAAGTTATTAAACAGGACGGCGTTTATAATCAATACTCCTATTCCCCTCTCATTGTCACAACGCGCTGGAACACGCAACACATGAGTTTATTGGGGCCGATTCACTTAAGCAAACCAGGGCACCGTTTCCCGTTGTTTTTCTTGCATCCGAATGACAACTTTATTATAAGCCAATCAGTGCGAAGTGTTTGGAAAAATCAAGCGCTCCCTATTATTCTCCCTAAACTTTCTTTAAAAGAACCTAAAAAAATATATTATCTCTCCTTCTTCAGCGAATCATCGAACATCCTTAATCACCTCGTAGTTGTTATTCATCCCAAGATAATCATAAATCTATCCATTTTTTTTAATCAGTACGCTTACAACATTTCCCTGAATTTTGAAACAAACGCAAAATATGCCGGAGTTTTCTTTGATGCTGAAATACCAGCCCTGCAGTGTAAGTGCTACCTGTTGCATCGTTCACTCCAATATTGACCAGTTACTTTTAAAACTTTCTTAACGGCCATATATTACATAATATACTTAAATATGAAGTGAAGCATTTAAACAGCGAATTTTACCATAACTTGCAGCTTTCAGCTGTATTATACAGAATAAAACGTCTCAATTATCAATTTTTGATTAATTACTTCAAACTCATACTATAACAATACCCCGGCACAACCCGTGATCTTTTTAATTGAAAATGCTATGAAAAATGTAAAACAATGTAGTTTGGTTTGATCCTCTCCGATTAGTCCACGTTAAGCTCTTACATGACAAGAAATATTTCACTTTGTATTACTAATAAAGGTCAATGCTATTAGTTAGTAACAATTATCCATATTCAGGATAGTTGTGTACATGTGTTCTCCATTGTTATCTCAAAAAATCCAATCTAGACAATACCCTACTTTTCAGTATTGCAATAATTACGGTTTTTGCAATTTAAAAATTGCTGCTGGACCAGAGAGTAAACAGCGTCATGTCACATACACCACATACACATATACTCCTCCAATGACACAAAGACACTACTACTCTGTAGGGGTACCTTCCCCAGGAGATCTTACGCTGCGGCGTATGTTGTTAGGGGCACTGTCCGGACTGGAGCGTCAGTGGTCAAGAGGGAGGACAATCCTGGGCCTCTGAGAAAGCCGAATGGCTCCGGGGAAGTCGGAGAGGAATGTGGTTGCATCACACTTCTCCCCAATACGTCCACATTTAATAATGATAAATGATGCTTGCACTATAGTCTTCCCGGTAGGCCGCTCAACCTTATGTTGCGCCAGCGTCTTGTTCCAGGAGGGCCTCACAACTCGACGAGCTCCCGGCTGGTTGAGGATAACCACATGCAGACCGGGGGAACAAACATACTACACAAAACACTGACACAGACATAAACATACCATCAGTATACCTTAGTGTTAACGCCACCAAAAAGAAACCGTTTTCTCGACTTCGTAACCTGCGCAAAATTCCAAAGTCGGTAGCCGTCGGGTGAAGTAGCAGCGCGGGGTTGCCAGCTCATCCCCAGGTGGCAGACCTGCTGTCCGGCTAGGTTGAGAGGATAAATACTCCTCCCAATCGAAAAAATAACGTTACAAAAAATATAAAAAAGTTGTAGATCAGGAAGGGCAAATGACGACGGAGTCCTTGTAAGACAGCAGTCCTCTAATATGGGCTGAACAATGGCACCGCTGATGGAGAACGGAACACTGCGACCGAAAAGGCACCGCACAGGAAGATGAGTTGATGTAAGAGGAAATGAGCTGATGCCGGCTCATCCAAATGTGAGTTGGCAGTAACGCTACAGCCATATACCCCGACATCTCCCGTGTAATCACCACAAAAACGGAGAAAAGAGGAAAGACAGAAAAACAACCGAAAATATACAGAAAGAAGAAACTGGGTGACTTGTCATTGGGTCTTGATTAGTTGAGGCTCACATGAAAAAATATTTCGTTGTATCGTGAAATTGCATGTGCTTCGTGTACATATGCTTCTTCATTTGGCAAATCTGGCAAAAGCACTAGCTGGTCACGAGTTCTCGGTCATCAAACGCACCAAAGGTTTTGACATCCCAGGACCTGCTCAACAGCTGTGAAGAAACGATCGAAAAAGGGCTCACATGCTAGGACTGACGAAAATGAGGAGATGAACTTCGGCTAGCCTACTACTCACTTTTGACCTCCCCAATGTACAAAGTGCGAATCAAACCCGGACCTCTCTTATGTAGCGTCTTCGGTCTGTTACTGTTCTTAATATACCATTTTTATATCCCTTCATCCCAAAGAAGTTGTCTTAGCAATGCCATTTCATCGATTATCGTCGAACTTCCAGGACCGCATTCTTAGGAATAATGTTCAACAGTTCAATGTTCGACACGTCAACTCCACAAAAACCGAATTATAACTTCACCTTTTTGCGAAAACATCTTCCTCCGATCTATTATAACTATAATAGCCTATATATTTTGAAAACATGCAATTGATCGGGAATCTTAATAAACGATTTAAAATGAATTCTGCACCAAGGATTACTTAAAAGATTGCTTATTGAAACTCAGCAACGAAATCTGATGGACCTAGTTTTCAACTAAACCTGAGCAGAATTTGGATTCAGTCACAAATCTTCAATCCCTTTGCCAACCCGTTTATGTATCCTTTTATAGTTCCAACTGAACCATCCATAATGACCCAAATGTTCAATTTATAAAAGAAGTTGGCAAGCCAGCTATAAAAAAAAGTATAAACTTTCAATCCCATTTTAATCCTTACGCCCAACAAGTTATAAGTTATAATATTGGCTTCTCCAGCTGCGTCCCACATTCATAAATTAAAAACGGCTTAATGGCAAATTATTTACAATTCTAATCAAAAGATATTATGCTAGGAAATGTCAAATATTCAAGTTATTTAAATAAATCTACCATGATTTAATCATAGTTCGTAAATAAAAACATGGAACAAATATATAGATTAGTATACTATGAATACTGTCCATTTAATTTTAATTTTTTTCAGACCGATTTTGAATAAAATTTTAACATCTGACGTTAGACAAACCCTAAGAGGCATTTAAAAAAAAAAAATTAAAATCCAAAATTATGTTAAAACGATGTTGGTCAGGTGAAAAAGAGGCGTTTTACTTTGACCCAGATATCCCGATCGCAAAGGGCATGTCGCTAGCAAAAAAAAAAACCGATAAGCATTCTGTACTAAATTGCTTAAATTCCCCCCCTCGGCGAATTTATTGGGATTATCCTAGGAAATTAAAATGTATTATACAGCTGGCTGACGTTATTACTGTCGAGCCCATTTAGCATTTATAAAACCTGAAGGATCTACCGGTGCTAAAAAATCTCACTACTACCCTAAATTCAGCGGCAAGGCGATTTATCGAAGCGAAGAAAGGGCGAAAGGGTATCTGGCGCTTGGCCAGCTTCCCTGAAATCGGCTTTCGGAAAAAAAGAGAATTGTTATGCTCCACCAGCGCAAAATTAAGTAGAACAATTACTTCGATCCTGCCTCATGAGTTTATCCAGATGACAAACCAACTTTAAACCCATTGTACACATGATAATCACATCCATTAATCACAAGATACACGCTTGTTGCAAAGAAATAGTATTTTTGCGTTTACTACTCCTGCAAAAGAGAAGCCCTGGGGGGGGGGGCAAGCTTAGTCTTTGACAAGGCGCTCATCACTGTAAGTTAAAAGTCCCGGGTTCGAATCCAGCGGCCCTGCATTCGAAAGCAAAATACTTACAAATAGACTTTTTTTCAAAAACACCCGCACCCTGAGGGTTTAGGGTTTATATGACTTATGCTCTGTTGTGACTCGTCGTAAAAAAAAAATCTGTTCTTACTATTTACCCATCCACGTAATTACATTTATCAATTCCACCAGTTGGATATTGGACGTTACTCGAATAGTAAATGAAAGCCAGTCGTATAAATGATAATGTAGCGAACAAGAAAACGTCCGTTTGGTACGCTGACTTGTATTTGGCTGACATTTTACTATTAGTTGTCGCGCCACACTCTGAAGCAGCCGTCATACAACTAGAATTCCAGGAATAGGTAATAAGCGGTCTAGAAAATGTTTAACGTTATAGAGATTGACTGTTTGCCCGGTATCAAAAGCCTGGGCCACTTCCAGGGAAATACCTATACAATAATTCTCTACAAGCTGAGTGTATTGCGTAAACTCTGAAACCTTCCTCGATCGCGGGATTATGCGGACGGATGCCGATCGATTGGATTTTTAAATAAAAAATATATTCTTGTAAAATCCTGAATTATAAAAGAACATCGCAAGGTTACATTGATAAAATAATATATTTTAAGATTTCAATATAAAAAGACAAACTGCGGACTTCTTCCTTAGGCTGGGCACGTTCTGTTTAAAACAAAATACGCCAGGTACGTCCGAGTGTGTTGCGGTTATATATATGGTAATGAATCAGGTATGAAATTAGGCGAAAAAGTAGGCCAAACTTGATGTAGTCGTTGATATTGTAAAGAGGGTTGATGGATGGGAGGTGGCGGCCCGAGTATTTACTTTAATGGCCTGGTCAGCTGAATGAAGAGAGTCTATAAGGTTTTGAAAAAAAAAAAAAAATAATAATAATAAACCTTCGAAAGGAAGCGAATTTCGCCTGAATGCTCAGTTGATGGACTTTTTTTTCACTTTTCACCACATTTTTTTATTACATTTATTTTTTAGCAAACTGAATGAGAGCGTTCTGAAATAATAGATGATGTTGAATTTTCTGCAAAAGGCCTTCTGAAAGCGTTTTAAAAAATACTTCGCTACAAAACACTCAATATCTGGTGTTCAAAAAAATGCATTCAACATTATATCAGATAGGTATTGTACAAAACAAGAGAAAAAATTGCAAATTGATTAATGATTATATTTTTTAAAATTAAATTTCATATAGCCTTCTTGTTTTCGGACAGTTTTGTCTGCCTGTTTTTACTGTTTTGATCTGTCAGACGCTTTTTCACCTATAATATTTATTAAGAAGTTTTGTCAAGCAGGCAAAGCCTCGAGGATAATTAGGAAAATTTGTTCTTCGGAAAAAGGAAGTAGTAATTTAAATGTAAGAAGGGTTAATATGATGGTAAAAACGGTTAATTTTATATGAAACGGGTTTATTTATAATTAAAAAAAGCTAATTTGAAGTTAAAAATGGTTACATTGAAATTTACCATATAATTGTTTATTGCTTTCATAAACAAATTATATGGTATTAAAAATATAATCATAATAAGTTTCAGATATCGCGAGATGCGGTCTGGTGTGATGTTGGTATCAGACCGCATCTCACGATATCTGAACAATTATCTACAAACGGTCACTAATCTCTACACAATCATAAGAAGTTTAAAATGAAAAACGTTTAATTTGAAAAAAGATTAATTTGACGGAGAAAAGTTATACAAAAGACGAATTAAAAAGACTGATTAATGTGTGGTATATAATGAACATTAATTGATGATTATTTCGGATCGTGATATGCGGTCTGATGTGACGTAGGTTCGGAAAAAGTTTTCTTCATCAACCATTATGTAACGTACTGGCTGAAGTGAAAATGTTAGAGTCACGAACGAGATTCGAACCCAGAACCTTCGGCTAATAACGCAGCTGCTTTACCGCTTGAGCTATCATGACTTCGATCCAGTTGGAAACTAACTTCCCGAATCAAGCTACCTTTCGAATTTGAGAACTTTGTCAAAGAGTTTGAAAAAACGCATTTTGTTCGTTGTTAATCCCAATCCTTATTCATTAAACTAAATATTAATTTTATTACCTGTTTACATTCTTAACACAACACGCAAGATTGGCACAATTACACGAAAGACAAACACTTTGACCCTGAAGATGATCTCAATAAAAGATCGAAACGTCGGCACGATAAAGAAAATGTTTTTCTGAAACTTACATCACACGAGACCGCATCTCACGATAACTGAATAATTGTTTACATTCTGTCATTGTTTGTCAAATGAGTTATGAGAGTAAATCATCAATGCCTGGAAGTAAATATATTTTCCAATAGTATCATTGGTTACGTTCAGTATTCCATTCAAAATCAACCGAAAAAGGCCTTTATTGAGCAAGATGGTATGTACGACTGGTTTATTGATAGTGTTGGTATGGCGCGTCGAGATGTCGGGTAGTACAACCAGAAATACCCTGATCGCCTCAGAGCAAACCACAAATTCATGTTGATCGCAGTATGGAAGAGATTAGGATCAGTTTCAGTTCCAGCACCAAGAAACGGGTATAGGTTTTTCAAAAAATAAAATTAGAGCTTACTCCGGACTTACAATTTGAAGCCGTGTACCGCTCTCATCTTTTCACGGGCTTCGGGACTCAGATTATAACAGTCGTCTTATGTTCCTTGCACTAATGTCGATTTTGGAGGCTGAAGAAAACGTAGTACCCTACATTCTTTGGACTTAGAAATCTAGGATTTCAGTCCAGTTAAGAAAGAGACCCTGTACTATATACTATTAATATATTTACTATTAAAACTCGAATTAACAATAGAAAAATTATGGTTGTTTTTATCCGTTAGATTTCCTGGTCCGATTGACCAAATAATCGAATAGATTATACGACATTTTAAAAATGTGAAGATTGTATTGAGGTGGGAAGTTGGCGCCTGAGTCGATCTTAGTCGCGATAGCTCAAGTGGTAGAGCAGCTGCGTTTTTACCCGAAGGTCGTGGGTTCGAATCCCGCACGTGGTACTAACTTTTTATCTCAAAAAATACCTTATATAAAAATTAATTAATTGAAAATGATTTTTATATTTAATTGTACTTAATTTTTCAATGCTTTAAACAAGACGTTTTTTGGAATTTGATTCGAAAAAGTTAATTTTAAGTTGACAATGGTAATTTAAAATTAAAAATGGTTAACCTGAAGTTTAAAAGGGTTTGTTTGAAGTTAAAATAATTTACTTTAAAATTAAGAATGGGCAATTTTACTTAAACCAGCAATGTACGTTTAAAATAGCAACGTTTCTGACTAGGAACTGTTCTTTGGATGAAAGATATCACATAAAGGAATTTTGTAAAAATTTTTTGTTATGTAAATTTCAGAAATTCAATTGCTTTCTGGAATCGTTTCATTGACCAAAACTCTGATGGTAAGAAGACAAAAATTTTCATCAGTTTTAGACGACAAACAGAAAAAGTATTAATTTAAAATTTTGTCGATTTGAGTCTATACAAATTTAAGTTGAAATTAATAAGGTTTTATTAGAAGTTAAAAATGGGTAATTTGAGCTTAAATAGGGTTAATTTGATGCTACAAAGCTAAATTTCGTATACTGAGATTTGGGATAAATATTTCGATTGTTATTATGAAAGGCGCATAGTGTCGAATGTTATATCGTACGCAGGAATAAAAATATAACAGCGGTAAAAAAAACGCCGGTTTATAATAAATTAGGCGTGTTTACATCCGATTAATAACATCATTAACGTTGTGTTAAAGGTGGGTCTCGGGAACTGGATTATAATTTGGGCCGCGTGAATTTAAGCTAAAGAGGGTTCCAATGGAGGGGTCCTCCCTCAGGGGTTTAAGAGGACTTAGTGATATCCAGGGATTCATCCATCACTGAGCTCATTGGGCTCGAAATGTTGCATACATCACTTTGTGATTTATGCAAACGCTACAGTTTCCAGCCGCTGCCGGCGGGGACTTGTGGCTGGATGACATTTTAAATATAAAACGGAGTTGTTCTGATTTCGAACAGGAACCGACACCTCAGGTTGGAAAACAATTGGATCTATAGGGTGATGTGAAAGTTAACTCATAATGGGGCTTTCGGTAGGCTAGGCCAACCATCTATTTCGGTTGACCTTACAAATTTGTGAACATTTCTCAAAAATTGTTCAGTCAATGGCATTGAAATTTTATGTACATGTTTGGGATTGTGTGTAAAACAGTAGTTAAAACTTTATAAAATCTTTATAAACTTAGTGTTTTAATTTGAATAATTTGAAGTTTGCAAGGGATATTGTAGGTTTTTTCTAACTTAAACCCTTTCCCCCCATAATATATGGTTATTTTTTTAATTCCTGTGCTACAACTAATGAATATTATTTACCCAATGATTCTAATTTGTTTTATGTACTCATAACATTCGTAAGAATCTTTTGCTAAATGCATTATACCATAGGGCAAACTAGACCAATGTTCTAATTATATGAGAAAAACCACATCCTCAAAAAAAAAAAATTAAACTATGTAAATAAGATTTTATATCCGTATTTAGTTGAATAGTAGTGACAATTATTAAATATTTCTAAAATTAGGTATTTTATTTTGAAAATGATTCAAAGCTTGGAATACAACACGTAATTTATTCTAACTTGAAACTTTTTTTTTTCATGAACTAAACGATATTTTTACAATTCCTTGCAAAAACCTCTTTGAAAACATAATTGAAATGAATTTTAATTAACAAGAATACAATTACTTTGTATTAAAGCAAAAATCGCTTTATATCTACAAAGCAATTGTTCTTTACATGCCCATATTTCATACCACCTTCTGAACTTGTTTTTAATGGTTTAGAGAAAAAGTTAATTTGGATTTTAACTCATTAATTTGAAATTGAAAAATAGGTAATTTAAATAAAAATGTTTTATTTGGCTTTATAAAAACTGGATGAACAAGCAAAACAGGTGTAAAAATTTGCTCTCAAGGAATAAACGAATGAGAGAACAACTTAAAAAAATAGCTTATCTATGAATATTTACATACGCTTACGCAAATATAAATAACCATTTAAAATTAAAAATTATTATTTTATAGTAGAACATATTAACTTTGGTTTTTTCAAATTTTTATCAATTTTCATGTCGATTTTTAGTGATGAATGTTTCATTTATAGAAAAAAAAAATTCCATCAACACAAGTTAATTTTGTTATCAATTTAACTATAACAAATTGCAAATAAACAGAAAATTAATTTTGCATGTTTTAATTTTATACAATTAATGTTTATTAAATGCTTTAAAAAAGCTCAATTTAGAAATTAAAATTAATTTAAAAATTATTATTTTACAATTAAAAAGGTTTCATTTAGAAAAAAAAAGGCCAATTTGAAATTTAAAAGTTTTAATTTACAGTAAAAAGTATGATTGGAAGTTAAAACGGGTTAGTTTACCTTTGTAATTTCTAAATTACCGATTTATTATCTATTATTAATGTCATATTGAAAATTTTTATTTAAAGAATAAATATATACATCTCGACGTTATTGATTCTGTTATTAATGTTTTTAATCAAAAATACACATTAATTTTATTTTACATGCTTAAATATCATCTAGGGGTTTAATGCTTTAAAAAAAAAATTAATTTTGAAATTGAACAAAAAAGATTATTTTGAAGTTAAAAATAATTAATTAAAAATTGGTAATTTTAGGTTAAAAAAGCGTAGTTTCTAAATTAATAAGAGTTAATTTGACCAAAAAAAGTTATACAACTTTATTTTTCATATTTATATGTTCATCTGTTTTCAATGCCACGTTAATTTATGCGGGGAAAAGTTTCATTTAAAGAAAAATATATACATCTCAAAGTGATTCATTTAAAAAATGCCAGTTTACAGAAATTTTATTTTGCAACTGTTTTAACCATTTAAAGAGAAGCTTAATTTTGAAATTAAAAAAATTATTCCAAATTAAAAGTATTAACATAAAATTGAAAAGAGTTAATTTTAAAGTAATAAAAGAGGAAATTGATGGATTAATTTGATAGAAAATATCTATATAGCTTTTTATTTATTTTCAAGATAAAATTTATTTATGCTTACAAAAGTTCCTTTAAAAAATATATACATATAAGTTTTAATTCTGTTTAACTAACATAAATCGTTTCAATATTTATTAAGCATCACTTTTTATTTAGTAAAATGGTAGAATGTTTTTTTTTTATTACAAGCTTTTGGTGTTTTTGTAGGAAACTCTTAACAAGTTGTATCACAGATGAATTGCTTGTTATACGCTTTCAACTTCGTTTAACCAGAATACAATTTCTTTGGGCAAGTTGAAATTACACTCTAACTTCGTCCAATTTCAAGGGCTAGTTGGATTGCAATTGGTGTTATTTACGTTAATCTCAATAGAGTTTCTAGTACAAAATTGGGAATCGTTTTTCTTTGAGTTTTAAATCAAATTTACCCAGGCTTGCAACATACTGTGTATAGAAAATTCAAATTTGTACCAAAAAACCGAGGAATTTTTTTTTCTTTTTTTGACAGGGCAAGCAATATTTAAATAACCTCATGGGAATTGGCCATTATTTTATAATTTTATGTTCTTGATTATGGACAGCTATATCAAAAAACAATAGTTTTAGGAGTGTCTAAGCAAGAGGAGAGGAAAAGGATCGCACAAATTTGCCCGAAAGTATTTTCATTGTATATAATTTAGATTTGTGGTTGTTCTAAGGTTGACTAATCTAATAATTATTTTATTGGGTTTATTGTGTGTTGTTTCTTCAGTCTAAGGCTATCCAACTTGCCACCACAACCTGGTATCCAGATTAGTGAAACATATGTCAGCTGATTGTCGAACCTGAGCCACAGTTTGAACCTCCCGAGCGACTTAAAGGAGTTTGAAACTTGTCTTGGTTTATGGTCGATCACTCACCGATAATTTCGAGTTCAGGAAATTCACACAGGTCGTCGAAAGTTAAATGCACATCTCGCGGGATCAATCAAGGGTTTATCGTGGGAAATTTATAATAAAATGAATAACATTATATCGGTTTTTGTTTTGTTCATGCTTGAATTTTCAGCTAGAATGGGACAATATTTTGATCAAAAATTACATAAAAGCTTCATTAATATGAAACTATAATACAGAGGGACGTGGCATATTATGAGGAAAAGTTTTTAACGGGAATGTTTACACTTTATAATTAAAGTAAAAGATGTACGAAGACTTTGAAATGTGATTGTGTTCAACGTCAATAAACTTCAAAATAAAAATCGCCTCTAAGATGTGATTTCCTTTTGGAACATTTTCGGCGGAATCATTTTGCCCCGGCTCAGAGCCTATTAACATATTTCCATTTCACGTTGGCAATTGTGTGGAACATTTAAATTACGTCTTAATTGAGATAGGTATGTGAAGCTAATTGTAAGCCGAAGTTGAAGCCCTCGGAGCGTAAGTCAGCCCGTTAGGAACACCCGGCCGTTCTATTTAACAATATTTGCTAGACAAAATTCAATTATTTACAAACGCAATGTCTTCTCCGATGTTTGTACATCTTAGAGAAAATTTATTGAATTGAAATTCAAAAATTGTTTGATCAAGTTCTTTCAGACATGCAAGCCGTTTAAAACATTTTCATTATAATCTTTTTCTCTTTTCTTTTCTTTTTTTTTTTTGCTGGGTCAAGGCTTGTGTAGAATGAAAAACCTGTCTTTAATTAATTAAAGGAGAGTTCACGCATTTTTAAATGTTAAAAAAAGTCCAGAAAAGAGGTGCTTTCTAATTTAAAACGGTTGGTCTACCGCCATTAAAAAAGTAAGAGCCCGTCTTAGCGGTTGCATTTTCTAGCAGGGGGTGCCTTCATCCTCAGATTGGAGGGGCTTCGCTCCTTTCTCTATCTTCTCTCTTATCTTCTTTATTGCTCTTCGTTGGGTTACTTTCAAATTATTTCTCTCCTTTTATTTTATTCACATGAAGTGGTTTTTTTAGTTGTATGTTTTTAACTGCGCCATTCTTTAAACTGAAGAAAAAACAAAACGAGCACATAGGTAATTGCACAGTAATCTAGTAATTACTGAGAATAATGCAAATGTAATAATAGATCTTTTAATTCTAATCTATATCGATTATGGAAAAGTGTTTTTATAAATTTATAACGCTTATGTGCGTCTTAAGTGAAAAAAATCTGAAGAGACAGATTTTAGCACAAGTAAAAACAATTAATTCAAATTTTAAAAGAAAATGATGAAAAGGGTCTTAGTGTAGATAAAATCAACCTTACTTCATGAACAAAATACCGGCATAATTGTGCACATCTTTTCAAACAATTTTCAATTTAATTCGCCATTTTTCTTTTGCACAATTAATACCATTCATTTTTTTTGTCCCAACTTAAAAACCATAATTAATTGAAGTTTTCAATTAACTTGAACAATTATTAACGTGAAGTTTTTCAATTTGAACCGTCAAAATTGTTGGGACTCTTTATACTAGCCCTTTCCCAAATTACTATTTTTTTTTTTTTAAATAAGCAGATGAAAAAAAAAATATATGTATGTTTCTCTCTCTTTCTTTCAATCTCTCTCTCTCTCTCTCTCTCTCTCTCTCTCTCTCTCTCTCTCT
>CM077100.1:19434797-19445517 GCA_039619505.1 Cimex hemipterus | reverse complement strand
CTCTCTCTCTCTCTCTCTCTCTCTCTCTCTCTCTCTCTCTCTCTGTTATTCAAATTCGCCTTTGAGAATTTAAAAAATGAAAAAAACGTTGTATCTACGTGTTTTAAAATTTTGTAAAAATTTCAATGGTTTACCTAATTTTGTAATTTTTCTTAATGCAAAAACGATGGACAATAGAGTTATGTACGTTTTTACATTTTTAAGATAAACTAGTGAAACAAGAAAAATAAACTAATTTATTTGTTAATAAAATAAATATTCCCATTCAACGAAACCCCTTGAAGTTAGGCCTAAATTTTGATAGATTGATTTGATTTGATAAACGGTATGCATATTTATATAAAATCTGATGATAGAAATTTTATAAGTTGAAGCCATAAAACATTTGAATTTTTCTCTTATAAATAAAATATTGTTTTAAAGAGGCAAGAAAGTTGTTTTCCGCCCGTTTTCTTTCTAGTGAGTAATTTTGTTTTGTCGAAACTCTGAAGTGACGTTGCGATAGTGTATGAAATTGTGGCATCAACACGGGGAAAATCCAATCCTGCATATTTCAAAAGGACGATTCCAAGAACTTTCTTGATTCCCTGTTCTAAAATTCAAATTGTAAAGGCTTTGAAAATGTTTCCTATTATATCATTCGATTTATTATTAGAAATTAGTTTTACCTTCTGTATAACAAATTAAATATTTTTTTAGATGTTATTTTTAGCAGGCAATAGATCAAAAACGCAAGCCGTATTAAAATTAAAATGATTTAGTTCACTTTTATTCATTGCTTTTTACTAATACGTGTAACAATGTGTAGAGAATAGTGACCGTTAATCTACAATTCTTCAGATATCGTGAAGACCGCATCTCACGATATCTGAATAAATACGTGTAACAATGTGTACAGATTAGTGACCATAAATAGGTAATTATTCAGGTATCGTGAGATGCGGTCTGGTGTGATGTAGGTATCAGAAAAACATTTTCTTTATCGTGCCGACGTTTCGATCTTCTATTGAGATCATCTTCAGGGCCGGGGGTTTACAAACAGTTTACATTTAGAATATACATGTAGAATTTGGAAAAGTTAATTTATACAATTCAAAATATATTTTATCTTCTATCAAAATATTTCTACTCACTCGCCTCGATAAAAAAAAAAAAAAATGTTTTTCTGATACCTAAATCACACCAGACCGCATCTCACGATATCTGAATATTACGTGTAACGTTACTAAAAATGTTTTTACAATATTCATTTTTGAAATGTTATTTTGTCAAAGTAAAGTCCTTTTTATTTAATTTTTACAAGATTTATTAATATACTATTTTAGGTACTTTCTTTTGAGACTATTTGCCTGAGACCGAATGCAAGCTCGGTGCCAATCAGCATTATCGATCCCTCGATTTCAATCCGCCGCACGATTGATTTCACACACGCTGCCATTTTAATCAAAAGGATCCAGCCGTATTTTTAGTTTTTACCCACTGCCATACCCACTCTCTCATCCGATTGAAATTACTTTCGATATTCAATTTTTTAAACGATACGAATTGCCATTTTTGTTCATTCACCATTAATTGATTGCAGACGAAAATAAAACGAAATTTGTTTAACAAAGTAGCTTTTGTGCGTTTCATTTTTGTTTTAATTTTCCGAAAAATTTGAATTGCAGATAAAAGCATTAATTTATTTTACATCCGCACGGTTTTAAAAGTAGTACGTGTTATATTTTTATTTTCTGAATGTTTTCTCCCATATTCAGATTATTCTCATTGTATTGTGTCGCCAAAACAATTTATCCATTAACTCTCTAAAAGCATTTAATTTCAAGATACAATAAAATAATAACAATAACAAATGGATCATACACCCAAGCCTTTACCGTAAAAAAATAAATAAAATAGAATAAATATAGACCCTACTTTTGTTATAGCAAAGCCTATACTAAAGTCGTTCTTGTCTGTTTCTCATGTTTAAACGAAATAACTTGTATGGTCTTTTTGAAAAAATGAAAATGATTCTCAAACATTTCCATGTTATAACGATGTTTCAGAGCTTAAAAGTTTATTCTGCTTTTTTATCGCATTTTGCAATTGCCCAGCATTATTTTCAAAACAATACATTTGATACAGAAATAATATAATTTTGCTTTAATAACTTGATTAAATAATTATTCATTTTTTGCCTTCATTTTTGATGCTCTCAATTTTATTTCTTTGGACCGATATTTTTATTTGACTTGTTTTTAAGTCTTTTGTGAATTAATAAAGAAATTTTCGGCACACTGGGATATTTTCAAGTATATAAATTATTTTTGTTAACCTATTTTAATTTTACAGTAATATTTAACTTCTTGGTGCATCGCTGGACGCAACGGTTTAGGCGTTGACACAGCGCTCATTACTGCAAGGTAAAGGCCCAGGGTTCGAATCCAGCTGCACTGCATTCGAACCCGACGTACTTACAAATGTGCTTTTTTTAAAAAAAAAACCCGGCACCCTGGAGGGTTTATATGACCTCTGCTGTTGCGAACCTTCGTAAAAAAACTTCTTATTTAGTGAGAAAGTTTTCATAATTATTTTAAAATTAATTTTCAATTTATATTTAATATTTCCATGTAGCATTATTATAAGAAAATAATTTTAAAAATCGTTACCGGATGATTTCCCGTCTCCACAGTTCAATGTGAAGTTTTCGTCAAAAGTGCAAAAATTTATACGTTCCAGAATTTTTGAATTTGACTGAAGACAATGACTAAAGCGAGAAAAACATTTTAAAAAAGCCATCTTGGACACCGACTTTTTTTTTATGAAACCTAGTACAGGCAGGTCTGTGACTGAAAAGTTTGATAAAATATGAAATTTTAAATTTGGACATACCAGGTGGTCGGTTTTTCAATTTTTTTTTATATGCGTAGTAAACCTACCATTTATTTTTATTCCCTGTTCAGAGTTCACTATTCAGATAAAAAGAACTAATTTTGGAGTAGCATTCAGCTAAATGTGTGGTGATTAGCGACCGTTAATCCATAATCATTCGGAAATCGTGAGATGCAATCTGGTGTGATGTAGGTTTCAGAAAAACATTATCTTTATAATTCCAGCGTTTCTATCTTAATCGAGCCCTGAAGATGATCTCAATAAAGGTCGAAACGTTGGCACGATAAAGAAAATGTTTTTCTGAAATCTACGTCACACCAGACCGCGTCTCACGATTTCTGAATTCAGCTCACTAGTTAACTCCGAAGAGGGACCTGGCCCGAATTGCATTAGCAATTAAAATATTTAGTTCAAAAATAAATGACGCGCGTAGTTAAAAAGAATACCAACTTTCTGCCGTTAAATATTAAAATTACTATTACAATAAAATTAATTCACTATCCGTTCGACCAATTAATATATCGCAATTAATTACGGTTTTTAGATGAGATGAAAAAAAGTCAATGGCACGAGAGGGATTCGAACCCACGACCTTCGGCTAGATACGCCGCTGCTCTACCACCTGAACTATCGTGACCTCGATTGAGATGGGGAGTTGATGTCCGAGAGGATCGAGGTCACGATAGTTCAGGTGGTAGAGCAGCGGCGTATCTAGCCGAAGGTCGTGGGTTCGAATCCCTCTCGCGCCATTGGCTTTTTTTTCATCTCAACTAAAAACCATAATTAATTGTATTACAATAAAATTAATAACAAAAATAAAATTTGAATTGTTGTTAAAGCTTTTTAGTTTCGATTATATTGAGTGTAATTCACGGCTTATAAACACTAAAAACCTTTAACAATAATTCAAATTTTTAAATGAATTTTTGTCATTAATCTTAAATTAATATGGTGGTAAAATTATTTTAAATTTTATCTACATCAGGTAAACCAAATTTCTAGCAATCGTACGGGAATAGTTTCGGCTGTTAATCGTCGTAAAATCACCAGGAAATTTGCTTGTGAAATTTGAAACTAATGTAAACCGACACTTACGAGACACGAATTGTCACCTCGGCCGAACGACGAAATGGGTTGAGTATTAAAAACCTTTTTTTTAATGTTAGTATTACTTTACAAAATCCAAATCATTATGGCCGGTTTTGTTACCATAAATCCATAATCAGAGTTGAAGAGTTATATTTGACACAGGAATCATTAAAAAAAAAAAAAAATCCCAACGAATAATTAAGCGAGTAGAACTGTAATTTATCGGTTGAACATGTTCCGGAGTCATTTATATTCGGAAGGGTTTTCCCAGGCGAGGTGACAGGATTGCCCGGTTTGTAGTTTTCAGATCAAAAACAGGCACAAAGGGACAAAAAAAGAACCATGGATTGTCCCGTGTCAAGATTGTCTCGTGGAAGGTCCTGTTCGGAAATGAACCCGGCGGCATCGGGGTGCGAGAAGGGGCCATTGAGAGAAAGCCGTTCTAAGCCGTGGAA
Organism: Cimex hemipterus; assembly: GCA_039619505.1. Taxonomy (NCBI): domain Eukaryota; kingdom Metazoa; phylum Arthropoda; class Insecta; order Hemiptera; family Cimicidae; genus Cimex; species Cimex hemipterus. The sequence goes on along the minus strand of CM077100.1, from coordinate 19,441,099 downwards.
GGGGAGGCAATCAAGAGAATTCCGGGAAATGAGAGACATCAAAAGAGTTGTCTTCTGAGACTGACCAATGACTTGCAAATTACTCGGCTACGCCTTCTACGACCTATCACCATCCGCCAGCCCACTTGCATTTCACACAAACCCAAATTTTCACCTTTGATTGCCTTCGTTTCCCCCCTGAATAACTCATAATAAATTAATGCCAACTTTATAAAAGTCACATAAATAAGAGCGAACTTCGAATAAACAAAGATTCCAAAGAGAAACAAATATAGGTTCCACTTACTAATGGTCACAAACTAAATACCGTAATAATTATTCCCTTAAAAATATATATCGTTCTTAATAAAATTAACTATTAATTATTGCTTTTATAATTTTCAATAATTTAATATTAAACAATGATTCAAAATTAGTTTCTCAGGCAGGTCTTTAAAGCTATCTTCTGAATGTTCTAAAAATTGAAGTACGGTTCTCATCTTGGAAGATCCTCGGATTCATAAAAAGGCCGTTAAAAAGGATTCGGCCCTATAAAACATGTTTTTAATTACCGTTCACTCTACAACGTCAAAAGTCAATTATTTAATTTTTAAAATTTAATTCCAGCTTTTTCAATCAACACACTTGCCAACCTCTAAACTACAAAAAAACTACAATGTTCTTCTTTGATCAAACTGATAAATAGAAAATAACAAACGTGTGGCGATTAGTAACCGTTAATCGATATAATTATTTAGAAATCGTGAGCTGCGGTCTGGTGTGTTGAAAGTTTCAAAGAAACATTTTCTTCATCGTACCGACGTTTCGATCTCTTATTGAGATCATCTTCAGGGCCTGGGATTTACAAATATTGTTCAAATTTAACAAATACATGTAGGATGTGGTTACGATTTGTATAATAATTAGAAAATAACAAAGTAAGACCAATTTTTTAGAATAGAATTTTTGTGAAACGAGGAAAGGAAAATGATCTTATAGATTTTAGATAAAAGTAAATGTTCTATGAAAGCTGAAAAATACTTTTTCTATGACACTTTTGTTATAAGCTTTACATAAAAAACGAATAATAATTTAGGATAGTCACGTTTATAATTTTACTTCCTCTCAACTTTTTTATTATGTATACCGTATTATTCGTAAACACAAAACATGATTTGATAGTTATAAAAGTGCTCCTTTAATCATAGGCAACAGCGCGAATATCCAACAAACTTTTACACCTTTTTTTATACATATACAAAAAAAAAAAAAACTCCTTCTGGTCTTTGTTCAAAAGAATTCCTCCTAACAAATTTTTAGTCATCGGTCGCAATAAAATGCGACGAATCGTTTAAATGTGTCGAAAGTGTTTGCACGAAAATGTACCGAAATCCGAAAGAAATAATACTTTTTATGATTTTATCGGGGTCTATTTGTTGACTTTGCCATCCATTTAAGACAAAAATTTATTAAAACACCGATTCATTTTGCAGTACAGATTTAATATGGAGTTTTTTTTTTTTTTTTTTTTTTAAAGTGATTTGTCAATAATTGGCAGCTTAAATTGTGATTATCCATTTTTAACACAACAAAATATTCTGCTCATTTTTCAAAAGAATGTCTTGCAACATATTGTTCAACCATTATTATTCTAAAATTCCAAATGAACGGACTGATTTAATATACTAACCATAATTTTTTTGTTGGATGGTAATTTTAAAACAAACAAAAAATCTGCCCCTGGGCATTTTTTAAAAATATTGCGCGCTAAAGATTGTAAACTATTATTACTCTGAAAAATGAAAAAAAAAAAAAAAAAAAAAACGAACCGTTTCAATAGGTTGAAAGGGTTTTGCAAAACATGTGCCGAAAAAATCGGAGATTAAACTATTTTCTATTTGGATGTATTTTTCCATCTGGTAGATAATTAATAAAACAGACGCGATATTTTAGAAATTTTTTTTGCAAACATTCCATTTTTTTAATAACATTCCTTTACTTGTGTTAGCTAAATAAAAAAAAAAATTTAATGGTTCACCTCGATTTACCATTATGACAAATGAGTTTCGTATATTTTTATAAATAGAAGTTTTCAGTCAGTTTTCGTGTGAAATTTTTTTAAAGAAACAGTGTCAAAAACTCCATTACATTTGACCAATTAACATTGTAATTAATTAATCTTTATGAAAGTTATTGGTTGAGAAAAAAGTCAATGGCACGAGCAGGATTCGAACTCAGGATCTTCGGCTTGATACTCCGCCGCTCTACCACTTGAATTGTCGTGAACTCGATCCACTCGGACACTTAACTTCCCATCTCAACCCCACTCTTTGATGGTGAAAAATAGCAAAACGAAGGGAAAACTCAAAGTGGTAGAGCAGCGGCGTATCTAGCCGAAGATCGTAGGTTCGAATCCCGCTCGAGCCATTGACTATTTTTCCTATCTCAACTAAAAACCTTAATTAATTACTTCTAAGTTAAGTTTTTCTCCCAAAATTCTTTCTGCTAAGTTTTCTTGAAGCTCTAAAAAAATAGTTAATTTGTACATAAAATGTGTTAACTTGAAGTTTAAAGGTTTAATTTGAATGATATAATTTGAGTTATTGGTTGAGAAAAAAAGTCAATGGCACGAGCAGGATTCGAACTCATGATCTTCGGCTTGATACGCCGCCGCTCTACCACTCGAGTTGTCGTGACCTCGATCCACTCAGACACCAACTTCCCAGCTCAACCACACCTTTTTAATTTTCCCTACTTTTTGCCATTTTTCATGAATCCCGCTCGTGCATATACTTTTTTAACTCAGCCAATACCTTTCATAAATATTAAGTAATTGAAAAAAAGTGTAAATAACCAAACAAATTAGACCTCAGGGATAGGTGTGTCTCGAATTAATTTCCACCGGATAAGAAGGTGGTGTTTAAAGTTTGAATTACATTTTAAAGTGTAAGATATATGTGGACAAACGTTACATTAACCACACTAATATACATACATCTCTCGGCACATCCATGGCTGAGCCCTCGGGCAGTTTTCACGCCTATGTCGTCTTGATTGGATTCTTTTACAATTTTTCCTCTCAGCTAAGCGAGAGTAGTATAAATAAATTTAAATAAAAACAATTTTTTATTGAGGAAACATATTCGTCGGGTGGTTTGATACGGGCCACCAGTGGTAAAATTCATATCACCTTTAACCTTTCCGAACTTCGTATTATACGTAAAAGTAATATATTAAAATGAACAGATCAACGCACACAACATATTTTAGCAATTTGGTCACAACTTTAAACTGAATTTATAAAACTTTTTCCATTTATTTTATAAAATTGCTAAAAAATAGAAGAAAAATAAAAACGAAAAAAATGATAAGCTATCTATAAAAGTTAAAACTGATGTTTCTTTCTTTGAACAAAGGAAAAATAACAAAATTTAAAGTTTTCGTTAGAATGGTATGCTCTGAAAAGTAGTCTTAGAAACGATAAAAAGAATGGTTTACAAGTTTTTCTATCGGACAACGAGTAGTTGGAACTATTCTTTCTGACCAGATTTTAAGAACAAAAAAAATTTGTTAAATACGTATTTTTCCAAAAGAAAGTATACCTTTTTCTACAGAACAATTCTAACAAATTTTGAGCGTTATTGATTTATCCAATGATGCTTATCAGGAGCCGGGGCGATTTTTTTTTTTTTTTAAGAACTTGAAACCAAATCCACTATCCCTTACGCTTCCTGAATACTACAGTGTAAATTGACAATAACATAAAAAAAAAAGAGAGAGAGAGAGAGAGAGAGAGCATGAATGAAAATGAATGGTTGAGAGCGATAGTCAAAGAATAGGAAAAAGAAAGTCATAAACAGCTTATGTGAGAGGAATGAAGAGAAAGTAAATAGGAAACAAAAAGATAAGCAAAGAGAGATAAAAGAATGAGTAAGTGAGAGAGTGAACATGTGAGTCAGTGAGTGAGTGACGGCGTTAGAGTGAGAGAGAGAGAGAGAGAGAGAGAGAGAGAGAGAGAGAGAGCCAGAGTGAGAGACAACAAGTGCTCAAGTGAGTTAGAAAGCTGAAGGGTGATTAATAGAGAGTAAGAGAGAGAGAGTAAGAGATAGAGAGTAAGAGAGAGAGAGTAAGAGAGAGAGAGAGTAAGAGAGAGAGAACCAGAGTGAGAGACAAGTGCGAAAGTGAGTTAGAAAGCTGAAGGATGATTAATAGAGAGTAAGAGAGAGAGAGAGAGAGAGAGAGAGAGAGAGAGAGAGAGAGAGAGAAAGTGAGTGAAAATGTGGAAGTGTGAGTAATGGATGGGGCTGTGAGTGGTAAATTGAGTGAGTGTGTAGTGAGAAAGTGAGCGTTAGTGAGTGAGAGAGCGAGACATGACTGAGTGAGAATGACCCTGATAGATTGCTTTTATTGAAGAGAGAGAGAGTGCGAAAACGAGTGAGAAGTGAGAGATTATTGATCGATGAGTGAGCGAGATCGATAACAAGAGAATCGAGTAAGATAGTAAGTGAGAGATTTACAGGAATAACTAGTACGTAATCTTTTAAGTACCTCAGAAATGACGGATATGGAAGCGCACGGCTTATTTTGGACGGAGACCACTTGGAATCGGTCCGAATGGAAGGAGTGGAAAAAGCTGAGAAATGACAATTTAGGAAAATCGTACAAAATGTTCATTTTACATTGGTCAAAGGCAATCTGTATAAAGTTTAGTTAACATCGAATAGTACGCCATCTTTAACACGTTGATATACATGTGCATACTGTTCAATCAGTATGTCGGGTTTATTATTGCACAGATTTTGATAAACCTAAGTTCGTGCCTTTATTTTCGACTTGGACATGCAACGCGTTATCAAAATTTGTACTGGATCTTTTAAAGTTTTTTTTTCTCTTCCGGCGATTCCTTGAGCGCGAGCGTGCGAGATACTTCAAAGACATCATTTTCCCTAACAGGTGAAGTTAGTAAGGAGCAATATAAGACGGAGGAAACCGACTAAGCCGCTATAATACGTATAATAGCGGCTCTCTCATCGTCAAAGTTACAATCCCGCAGAGCCATTTCGCAACATAACTAATCGAATTATCATACTGAATTGCTTTTGGATTAAAATTTCTTTTGTGCCGTTTAATCTTTAAATAATTTAAATTTCTCCGTCCACCACATACGGTAGGCGGGTTACACACGGATTTGTAATCGTAGATGTTTTTGACATTTTCATTATTCCCTATTTGTTTTTTGTTTTGCCTTCTTCGATTCCTTACAGAATGGGATTAATCGCTCTATAAAGTACTACTGTAAGTAATCTGAATGGATAATTTGTAATTAAGGAGCTAAGGTTGTGTATAATTAATTTGGAATTTTTTAGATTCTAATACTTTTCAACCCTTGTCTATTTCGTGCGATATATTTGTTATATAAAATAAAGTGCGTCACCAATATATTCTCCAGGAAACTATCAAATAAGACCAATATTATATAATTTATCATTGTTTATACAAGCGCAGTGTGCTTACAATTATGTAACAGTACAACTTAACTGCCTTCCCAGAATTGACCCTCTCCTTATAAAACACTTCTACTCTGATAAAAAAAATATTTAGATATTACAATTTATTATTCTATGTTATATTGTTCACGGAACTTGTGAATTCGTACTCAACCGCGACACTTTTCGTTCTTAAAAGCGTATAAACTGTCAAATTGGCCCATACCGACAGCATTTTCCTATGTATCAAGCACGCGGTAAAACAGATATGTAAGGGCGTAAATAATGGTAAATGTAAAATGAAAAATTGGACTTAAATGGATTCGATTCAGTATGAATCCTTTTGTATGAAACAATTGCCATTCTTTTTGTGAAATATACATGTGTGGAATTTTGGATGATTTTTTATTTAAAGTAAGTAAATCATAATTGAATAAATGTACGTAACATTATCTCTCTCTTTCTTTTTACTACTTCTTTCATTTTTCTCTCATTTACTCATCATCCTCAAAATCACGTGCTCGCATACGCTCTCTCTCACACTCACTCTCTCTTACTCACCCTCCTTACCACCCTCTTTCTCTCTCTTTTTCCATTCTCTTTTCCTCTTTCTATTTCTCTCTCTCTCAATCTATTTTTCCTTTCTCTTTTTCTCTTTCTCTTTCTCTCTCTCTCTCTCATTCTCTTCCTCTTTTTCTTTTTCTATTTCTCTCTCTCAATCTCTTTTTTCATTCTCTTTTTCTCTCCCTCTCATTCTCTGTCTGTTTTTCTCTTTTTCTAATTCTCTCTCTCATTTTCTTTCTCTTTTTCTCTCTCTCATTCTCTTTCTTTCTTTCT
>CM077100.1:19408537-19434697 GCA_039619505.1 Cimex hemipterus | reverse complement strand
TTTTTCTATTTCTCTCTCTCATTTTCTTTCAATTTTCTCTCTCTCTCTCGTTCTCTTTCTTTCTCTCTCTTTTTCTCTTTCTCATTCTCTTTCTCTTTTTCTCTTTCTATTTCTCTCTCTCTCTCTCAATCTCTTTTTCCGTTATCTTTTTCTCTCTCTCATTCTCTTTCTTTCTTTCTTTTTTTCTCTCTCTCATTCTCTGTCTGTTTTTCTCTTTTTCTATTTCTCTCTCTCATTTTCTTTCTCTTTTTCTCTCTCTCATTCTCTTTCTTTCTTTATCTTTTTCTCTTTCTCATTCTCTTTCTCTTTTTCTCTTTCTATTTCTCTCTCTCTCTCTCTCAATCTCTTTTTCCGTTATCTTTTTCTCTCTCTCTCATTCTGTGTCTGTTTTTCTCTTTTTCTATTTCACTCTCTCTCATCTTTTTTCTCTTTTTCTCTTTTCACTCTGTGCAATACATTCAAAACTAATTACATATACGAGTAATGTATTATTATCAATTATCCGTAAATATCTATAAACAAATACTAATTTCACCTAAAAGGCCATTTGTGATGCCGGAATTACTACCATGACAGACCACTAGCGTGACAAATAAGGCTGGGCCATCGTAGCCACTCGGCCACCTATAATTGACTAGGGGTTTATGACGTTGGACGACTTGATGAAAAAATACAGCGTTTTTTCTATTATTCTTGCATATTTATTATAGATTATCATCAGTTGTAACCATTTAAGGATAATGAGGGTTTTTCATGAAATCAATAATAACAAAATTTACGAGTGTAAGAACTGACATATGAATGGTTCGTAATGATCAAATAATAGTATAGATGAAATAAATACTCTACTTCAATTAACAAATGGAAAGTCAATTTTATTTGCACTTTAAGGAATATTTTCAGGTGTTTTCCCAGTAACTGTTTTTAATTAACTGATCTTTACGATTCAAAATTTTTAATATTTGTCCACGTTTATTGTACAGATTTCGCTCATAATAATTTTTCTTTTTGTCTTTCTTCTTTTTTCAGATTTCTTTTTCTTTCTTCTTTTTTTTTGAGCCGAATATCCATGAAAATTTTTTGGAAGTTATTGACAGTATATTCAACCAAAAAAGGTTTACTTTAAATAAAAGAGATTTAATTATATCTTTACTTATTTGTTGAAAGTTAACACACAATAGCTTCTGAACAGCATATAACACGAAAAGACAGACCGCTGGGACGAAATGACCGACAAATTAAATGAACTAAAACAGTCGGTCAAACCGTGTGCCATGGATAGTATGAGCAAAACTGAGAGAATAATTTTGACCCGACTGTGAACAGGGCACACTCGACTGACGCATGGTTATCTCTTGGCGAGAAAAAAATCCACAGAGATGCCCATTGTGCGACGCACAAATAACTCCTAAGCATTTACTAACCGATCGCGAACTATTGGTCCCGCACAGAACAAAGTCTGGCTTTTCCTCGAGTTTGAAAGAGGTTACAAAACAGCAATGTCAACAGCAAGAAAGTAATCGAAGCAGCAATAAACACTGCTTCTCCACACGTGGTTTCGTTTTGTCTTCCTGGAGGGAGTGTATTTATTGTCGAGAACGCGTGAGTGTATGGGTGGGTAGTGGTCGGAATATGGAGTATACCACAGACCCACTAAACTAGGATAGACATCTCTTTGTGTGTTTTGGGTAGAATGAATGTATGTACTGGAGCGAAAGTGAGTGGGTGCAGGAATATCGAGTACTCCTCAGACCCAACGATTTAGGTTAGTTAGTATCAAGCTAAAATATCTTTTAGAGTGAATATGCGGAGGCACGGTTGAAATACCAAATGCGCCAGTGGTTCCGCATTTTTTAATTTGTACATACAGAATGATAGGTTACTGTTTGAGTGAATGTATTTATTTGCGCGATAGTAGTGTATGCATGGGTGGGTCTATGGTGGAATATCAAGTACCCCATAAACCGACCACCTAGGATAATATGTTAAATTAATTTTAATTGTATGGATGTATTTATTAGCGTGAACGATAACGGTTCTTCACAGGTATATTGGGTACTCTGAAACCAGCAGAGGATAGGCTAGGATTGAATGTTAGTGAATGAGATAGTTCCAGAGCCTTTTCATCACGTGCGAGAGGGCTAAAAATGGAGAAATAACGTCCCAGAACACAACCAGAAGGATCACCAGACTTCCTGCAGAAAAGGTGACTTAAAAAAATAAAATGAAATATATAAATAAAAATAAAAATAAATAAATTTTTAAAACGTGAGATAGAAGAAATGTGAGTGCTGTAAAAAACAAATTGTTTTTTTAATAAATAGAGCCAATTTCTGTTTTGTTGTACTAATCGACACCCATTTGTCCAGATCTCTAAAGAAAGCAAACTTTTTTACGTTTCTAAGAAAACTTCTAGCTTTATTAATTTTTCAAATGTATTACGATATTTCGAAAATGCACACCAGCAGGAGTCGTAACAAAAGGATGGGAGTGAGAAGAAAAGGATGAAACGGGCAGAAAGGATCGTCCTTTTGGAAAGAGACAATTTGGACGCAAGCCGGAAAAGAAAACGTAAATTTAAAACAAAAAAAAATTTAAAAAAAAACAACAGACAAACAGAAAAAACATCAATATTTGCCTCCAAAAAAGGTTTTTTTATTGTTTCGTTTATACGTATATGTATTTATACTAAAGTCTAATTATTTTATGTTTTATTCCTAAATGAGAACTGATACTAGAAATAGCTCAAATCTCATTTTTCCAGAGATCATTTTTATTTGTGTTTCGTTTTTCCAATTTTATTGTTATTAGCGAAAGGTTTAATTTTGTTTTCTATTTTCAATAAATGTTTAGTTATTTTGCCAAATATACTCAATTCATTTTGATAAATATTTCATTTTTTCCTAAATTCTTTTCTTTCAGTTTTTCCCTATTTCTACATTGATGGAACCATGATTTATTAGGAACCGTATGTTTAGTTGCATTATTTTAAAATATTTAGTTATACATGAAAAGAAGACTTGTCTGTATAAAGTTTGTTGGAACGGCCCTCTCCTAAATTTATGTACTCAAACTTTAGTTCAACCTTCCAAGTTCGTGCAAACATCATTTCAGTTAGTCATATCAGTTTGTAATAATTATCATTATTGATTAGTAATGAATGAAGAATCAGAGCCCCTACAGTCAAGTAGGAGGCCACAGTGCGTTATCCAATTGTCTTTCAAAAAATCCGTGGAAGCACTAAAATTTAAAAAAAAATTAAAAAACTTACGAATATATTTTAAGTTCGTTGATATAATTTAAAATGTAGCACCATGTGTGATAAAAAAAAAGAAGGAAAAACATTCATTCGCCAATTACTTTTCAGCTTTGAGCTTTTCAAGTATTTTCAACTTTCAACAATGCTCAAGATCTAATCATAGGGCAGGAAGGTAAAATGAAGGTTGCCAAGTCGGAAATTTTGGCCCTTTGACGGGTAAATTTTACGTATTAAACGGCAGGAGTAGGATGCTAATCGGATTAATGGGCTCGAAATCCCTCTATTATGCTTGATGTTGAGGGCGCGATTGCTTGAAAAGGGTTGCTTGAAGGAGGCGAGATACGGTTGCGTAGACACGAGAACGGATAATCTGCGAATTGCTGTAGAAACTAAAGAGAAAATCAGTCTGTCGTGGGAGGAGAGAGATAAAAGATAATTAAACACCTTGAAGAAATGGCCTGTTATTTTAATGTACAAAACGTCGGAGAAAAGTATACAATTACAAGTATAAAACTTTTTTTTTTTTTTTTTTTTAATGAAGCGATTTAGTGATATATTTGTGAAAATAAGCTCATATATCAAGTTCATTCCTTCGGCACTAAACAGGAGATCTGGCGAAGTACATCAATAAATGATCAAGCAACTGACAAAATTCGTACTTTTTTTTAACCAAAAATATTTTAACTTTTTCATTTATTGCTATATCTGCTATATTAATGAATTTTATTAAACGTTATCTTCTTTGCGCAGAATGAAACTGGTTTCATGGATTTCCGAGCTTTGCAAGTATGCAAAATAATTTCTTGCAACTTGAAATCAAGTATTCTTGTGTATTTATGAACTTAGTTTGTTTTTCTGGCGTAAATAGTGCGTCAAGTGAATAATTTCTAGATCTATCTGACAAATCGCCTCTTTCCAAACTAAACCATTATTTCTTAAGAAATACATACGTTATGTTTCGAATTAAAAATCGGTTAAGTTGTTGCCAAAAATGGGGAAATTAATATTTTCAAAAACGCCCAGTTACAAATTTCTTATTACAAAAGGCAGGAATCTAACAATTTTTCACGTGTCATTTACCATGCAAAAAATCCTGTGGTAAGTAAATTCCTCACTTTCAGACAATCATTCACATCAGTTTACCCTGGTAAAAGCCAAATTCACAAATGTCAAATCGCTTTGTCTCACAGAACAACATAATTTATGATGAAGAAATTCACTTTGCACGTCTGACCGGTCAATTTTATTCATCATATTGCACTGGATATTTTTTTAAATCGTTGTGCAAAAATAGTTGAACAATAGCGCCCAGTAAGACTTAAACGAAAACAATCAGGAAAGCAAAGAAATTATATGTTTTTATAAAGAAAAGGTTCAAAATGTCACCAATGTAGATTATAGTCCAACATTAACGAATCGTAAATTTTAATTTTTGTATATATGTAAGAATATGCAGCATAAGAAAAAAAATTGGCAGTTATAAATTAAATATATTTAGAGAAAAAGTTACAGAAACATGGGAACCTAACGGCTTCTATTCGAACAAGTAAATGACTGTACAAAATTGCAGAATTTTCAAAATTAAATTCCATGAGTTGAGTTCAAAACAACAAAACTGTTCATCTGGAAAACGTTCGATACCATTTAACACGCCAACAATGAAGATAGAATGAACAGAAAAAAGTTACCTTCCTAACTTATACATCATCTGTCGATACTTTACTACAAGTGGTCTAAATAAGTTTTGCGAAAATTTGTCGGCAAGGCTAAAAATTTGAGGTCGATCAGATAACAACTTTTAGGCATTTTTGAAGATTTCTGTCCACTTTCCTCAAAAACTATTAAATTAATTTTTTTTCATTTTATAAGGCAATTATTTATTAAAAAAAAACCGTAGACAGCAAAATAAAAAAATACTTGGGGCTGGGTAATTTATTTAGCGTAATGGGAAAAAGGTGTAAAAATTTGTCACCAATTTATGGTTTTCCAAAAATTTATTGGATCCTTTTAAAAGAAAAATCATTTTCTCTCTAGAAGTAGGATAAACTCTTCATTTAACTTATTTAACATGTGAAATTTTAATACGAATTTGGTTTGTTAAAATGTTTTGGTTTATTTATAATAAATTCATTATATTTTGTGTTACGATGGATCAAATAACCTCTTTCCATTAATTTATCTTTATATAAGGTATTGGTTGAAATGAAAAAATGTCACAAGAGGGTTTCGAACCCACCGCCCTCGGCTCAATACGCCGCTGATCCAACTCAAGCCCTCAAGCTGTCTTTCGAATTTTCCTTCTTTTTGCCACTTTCAGATCCGTACAATGATAAATCGCTAAAGTGTTTGTGTAGTTTGGGAATTTGTGGAAAAAAAAAAATAGAAAACATTCTAACATAACGTAAAAAAAATTACAAACCCAAAGTTTCTGAAAAGGGAAGAAACGTTAAATTTAAATTCCATCGGACAGAAATGGTTTAAAATATATAGAACAAAATCAGCTGTTCTTCCGATAGGTTATTGAGGTTCGTTATCCTTCATCATATATAAAAAAAAAAGTATTATTCAGTTGTTTTCTCTTTTGCCAATAGTATTCGGTCGGTGATTAATAAATCTTGGGTGACGAGTAAACAATAAGCCGTTTGTGAATTATTAAATTCTATTGTTGCCAATTGGAGAGAGCGAGGCACCGTCGGAGGCTATAACTTGCCTGTGGGCAGCTCTGCAAACGCGCGATTTATGTTCATTAACCCTCCAACTGACAGTTCGTTTAGATTCATTTAATCCTGACACTTGTTGGATGCGATTGCTTTCCGCGATGTCATTCTTCTCGAGATTCTTGCAATAGTGGACAAAGGTTAAGGCAAAATTGGTCCTTGTTTGTCACACTTTCAGTTAATTATCAGTTTTGGGAAAAGTTTTTTTACTAGCTTTCTACACAGAAGTTTATTCCTTGATTCTTTTATCCCGATCAATCAGTTTAAATGAGGCGACACTATTCTCCTGTGCAACGGTTTTATCTGTTGACTGTAAAATAGCGTCTACTCTCAAGTATTTTTCCAGTTATTTTCTCGGTGTATGACAGGTTAAGTCGACTTACGTTATTCTTCTAGCTGAAACTTTACAAAATTTTCAATTCTTAAATTCTACCTCAGAGAGGATATGTTTTCCTTTTCAGTTTAGTGTCGATTAAGGAGTTGACGAGGTAGCCTCCTGGGACAAATTTTATTCGCATATACTAGACCAATATCCATTATCAATCTGATAGTTTTTCCACATTTGCTGATAACACCGCTTATCAAATTTTGATCCCTTCGTAGCTCAAAATTTTTCCTGGTCATTCTTCATTCCGGCTCATACAATTTTAAACCACTACCAGTCGAAAACGTACACGTTTAGACAAACGCCTCAGAACCCTTTTACGCGACAAGGACTGATATCAATCGATATTGGTTAATAAACGTCCACAAATCTACATTATGCGAGGAGAGAGAGAGAGAGAGAGAGAGAGAGAGAGAGAGAGAGAGAGAGAGAGAGAGAGCGAGATAGTGACGACGTTACCACAAAATATTAGATACCCTTACTCGAAATATCCGTGCTCAAGTATCGACAGAAATTAATTAGTCGATACTAACGAGTACTACTCATACTTCATACTTCGTCGTTTATTCATTCATGATCACATTACTCATTATCGACTTACGGGTAATATACGCCCTTGCGTTAAATTTAACAAAAATTCGCAGTATTTTCCATTCAATGGGTACGTAGTTAAGAACAAGGGAAAGCTGTCCAACGCATTTCGACAAAACTGATATTTCTATTTTTTTGTTATCGATTTTTGCGAATATCAATCAAAAGGTTCCGAAATTTCGGATTTGAAGGACCATCTAAAAGAAGAAAAACATAATTTCTGAAAGAACTAGATTCGTTTGAAAAATTTCAAATTGAACATGGAGATAAATGCACTAATAATATAATCGATTTCGATCTACCTCCCATTTTAAATATGTAGACAAATAATATTATACAACCAAATAATTAAATTAATTTTTATTAATTTTTATCTTAATTTAACAATCTATTATTACGATATCATTCTAATTTTTTATCTTTTATCTTTAATCACAAATTTAGAATTAATTTCTTACAGTATTTACTATTATAATATTTATTTGCGTTGTAATTACCGTTTTTCGCGTGTTAAAAATTGAGCGGCATAGAAAATCAGCTTGTCATTGGAACGTCGCGTTGGTGGGGGATCGGCGGGCTCTCTTTTGCAACTCCTCCAAACTGATGATGAGCTTTAAGCTCGAAATCCTGACGTTGAAAACCAACTTACTGTGAGTAGGAACTATCTTTTTGAAAAGGGTTGAACACCGCACTAACTCCATTATTCATCATTTCTGACAATATTCGATGCCAAAAATACTGGATACTTTACTTATACCGATTGATATCGCTCGTCGCTATTGTACTTACAAACCATGTAGGAAAATTGAGATAAAATGAAAATTAGACTCTAACCCCGGCTCAACCCCTAATTGGCAAATTTTTAAACGTTATCCCAGTTATAAGAAATTTACGTCAAATTAACAAACAATTTCGATGTTATACTTTAGTCTAAAAAACCGGTTGGGCACCACATAATGTGAGTAATCAACTCTCCTCACTTACAAATAGCGGAGATAAAATAAATATTTTCAATCATATTTTTTATATAATCGATTATATTAAATTAAATGTCCATCAAATCTTCTCAATTTGTTTGAACAAAATAGTTTAACATCGTACAATTAAGTAAAATCCGTTTTACCGTTTTGCATAAATTAAAGATAATAAATGCGAACTTGATTGTTATCGGTATAATGAACCGCTGTAATTCAATTCCATAGATAAATGGCCAAACAATCGACTGCCTTCTATCTGTTCTGGCGGTTGTATTTGGGCCGGATGGTTTTCATGAGTAAAGTCCGGGGCCGGTTTTAGGAATCTTATGGAAATTGTAGGCGTAAGACTCATTTTATTCCGGAAACTCGGCTATCGTTGTGGCCAATTGGCCGTTCTGTAATTTAGAGGGTGTAATTCACTTCTTCCCAGAAAGTGGTATCTCGTGTCTATAATTAGCCAGGCGATGGTGAATCTTAAAAGGTATCGATCCATATGTAACCTCACCTTCGTCAAACTTACCAAAAATCGGCGGCACGACTTTATGAAAATAGTCGCCGGCTGTGAAGACGGCGTTGAACGGAATCCAAACGTGTGGATTCACGCATAAAATAAAAACCGTATTAATCATAATTACGTCATAAAAACGTAATTAACAAAAGATTCCCCAAGTAATTTTTAAACGGGGTTATTACGCGATACTTTTCCACGTCCAGAATAATGGTACGTGCTGGTGTAATTTCCAGGGCGAAACATTCAACGAACGTTCAAACATTCCGTTAATTGCGTTTGTTCAGTGTATAGCAGCGTCAGAAATAACGTCGAGATCGAAGCAGGTGGATGTAATGTGCAACTGAGTCCGATGTAGGACTGTATATACGCCATACGCGTTTTCCACAATGCCAGGAATAGGACGTCTTTAGCAGTTGTTCAACATTTTAAATTAGGATAATTTAATCAGGCCTCGGATATTTTCACCAGGCTTTCGCCGTGTGAACTTGAAGACTCCGGATAAAATTGGTAACGTGCGATACCTGTCGATATGAGTAAAGTATCTAGTATTTTCTTTCGATGCCGAGTAATTTTGGTATGGTACGAGCACTGTATCGAATACTTATCATAGTATCGGAAAATATACCGAGGGTTCAAATAATATTGAATTGTTATTTTATGTTGGAAACCCCTTTCATCAAAGTGGGAGTTGATTATTTCCTGTTACTGGAGCGCCACAAGCGGCCGTATCAACAAAGTTAACCGAGATGGTGGTTGGTAACTCTGCTAATAATTCTGATAACTCATAATTCTTTCCCGCGCCCAATACACTTTCAATTTCAGTGATTTCTTGTAAAATGTTTTTTTCTTCAAGTCCCTAAAACGTGTTCTCCTTCCTTATCATAATTAGTTACCTAATCATGTCCCTTCCCAAATGTTAGGCATGAGGTTATTTTACTAAGAAAGCTGAATCGTTGGTGTCTTGTAAACTCTGGCGAGTACAGTGGGAATACGTCCTACCTGTTAAAAAATTTGACCAACAAACACCAATTGATCAATTTTCTCAAAACTGGATAACGAGTAAATCGAAATGTCAATTTAGTTTGAAATGTGTTGGCAGTTTTTCCTTGTTCTTACGTACGTACCCACTGTACGAAAAAATACTTAAAACGAAAAACAAAACAAACTGCGAGTTTTTGATTATTTTAATGTAAGAGCGTATTTCAACCAAACTCCGCAATAGTTAAGTTGATCATTGAAGAATAGACGAAAAAGTAGCCATATGAGTAAGTACTCGTTAGTATCGAATAATTTCTGTCAATATTTAAGTAGTATCGAGTATTTCTTTCGATACCAGTATAAATCTTATGCTCGGCTTGTTTCGATTTCATAAATAAGTAAAAAGAAAATATTTATATCTCCTCTACATTTTATCACGATTTAACCTTTGTATAGCCATTAGAAAAAGGAAGGCTTAACCTATTTTTTAGGGTATCTCAGCAAAGGTCTTATATCACTATGAATGCTAAAAATAGGGTTGAAATTAAAAAAAAAAAAAAAAAAAAACTCTATGTTATGGCCAGTTTTGGTAAAATTATTTTTTAAAAATCTGTGGCACACGGAAGGCAAAATTCTCTATGAAAAAATATTTTTTGATATTCCAGATAATTTGCACTCAGGGGTTTTTCGTTGGGGAAAAATGGAATACCGTGTTTTAAAGGAAAATATTTGAACCGACTTTGCAAGCCATGCGTGTCGTATGTATTGAAATACGTAAATACAGGCGAAGCTGTCTAACATAGTTAAATAAATTATTTAGCAAGCAACAAAGTTGACATTCGTTTTTGACCTTCCCAAAACCACTGAATACTAATTTTGGGGAGATGAAATTTCGCTCAATATTTTCGCTTCGGATTTCCTCTGAAAATCAGTAAAATAGTCATAAGTTCGAAACGACTTATCGTTCTGTTAAGTTAACATTAACATTAAAATGCTTTATAAAGTACAGCCGAAAATTACCGCAGCTAAAATAAATTAAAACCGACGACCTATAATAAAAGGCTTGACGAGTCGTTCTTTATTTCACCCTGCTTTCCTCAACTCTCTGAATTTCTGTGCCATTCGGGAAGTCATATACACTGTTGATTTCCAAATAGAAGCCCAAATGAATGAGACGAATTTGTGCAATGATAGCAAGTCCCAGTTTCAGTAGAAAACCCCTGTAATTGACTTTATAGACATTGAACAAAGATAATGAATGATGGAGATGTTCGTAAGAGTCGAGCCATTTACTTTAAGAAGACTCTTATTTTTATGTTTCTTGGTTATTTGATTTAAAAACAAAGAAAAATTAATTTTCCATTAAGGGAAATTTTGAAGAGAAGGGCAAAATAGTATCCCATATTTCTGAAACTACTTGTGCAGTTGAGCAAATCAAGACAATTTCTTTCGATAATTGGGATAGCCGTCAACCTGGTTTGCTTTCCAACAGAAGGGATAAAAGATTTGAAAACAAATGTAAAATGTATCTTCGAAGTTTAAATATAAAGGAGATTAAAAGACGTCTCTAAAGAAATTCAGGAGATTTTCGTGCTGAAAGCCACTTTATCTTATACTTCTCAAAAAATTCCACAAAACCTTTGGGAATTGAATTCATAATGAATGTTGTTAATGAAGTTGTGTGGTGTTTAGTGACAGATAATTAATGATTACTCAGAGATCGTGAAATGCGGTCTGGTGTGAAGTGGGTTTTAGAAAAACATTTTCTTTATCATGCTGACGTTCCGATCTTTATTGAGACCATCTTCAAATTTAAACAATGTACATCCATCCCAGGCCCTGAAGATGATCTCAATAAAGATCGAAACCCTGGCACATTATAGAAAATTTCTTTTAAACCTACGTCAGACTAAACTGCATCTCACGATTTTCAAATAATTATTTTTAATAAAATGAAAATGTCAAATTAGTTTAAAAATTTTAAAATAATAAGTTATTAAATTTAGAACGAAGACCATTAATATTATAGAACATTACATTAAGAGGATTCGAACTGAAATCATTTTGCGTTGAGATTAGTGACAGTTAATGGATAATTATTCAGATATCGTGAGATGCGGTCTGGTGTGATGTATGTATAGAAAAACATTTTCTTTATCGGACCAACGTTTCGATTATTATTGGGACCATCTTCAGCAAGAATGACACAAGTACACAGAAGACAAACACTTTGAGCCCTGAAGATGATCTCAATAAAGATCGAAACGTTGGCACCATAAAGAAAATGTTTTTCTGAAACTTACATCACATCACACAGAATCTGACCATATCTGAATAATTGAAACCATTTTGCTGGATTTAATGTTTGGCGACAGACGAATGTATTTTAGGAATCACCCTCGTTGGCGTTCCAGTCCATTGTAGAAGAATTTGACAACAAAATTTAAACAGTGATTGAATAGTTACTATTTTACTATTTACAAGTTTACTAATGCCCAGTACGCTGTTTTTAGCAAACCACAAACTATTTTGAACTAAATTTCTAATTTTTGCTTTTTTTTTGTTTTTAACTGTTTTTATTTCCAGAGTTCGATAAAAACATGTTTACCTCGTGAAACTAGGAATTCGTCAAAATAATTTTAGATTTGTTATTTATTAATTTGCTATGCATGTAGGTTTGCACCACAGGTTTATCCGTTGGGAGCTTAGATTTTGCTAAACTAAATGTTCAGTTATCTGTTTTCATAAAGTTGTGTCATTTTTTACTTTTTTAACTAAACTTCGGCAACTAACTATTTTTTTTCTACATCTCTGCCCTGTCATATTATGGATGAGACAGTAAAAAGTATTGAAAATATTCGAAATGAACATATTTTCCATTTAAAAAATTATAGTTCGTCAATGTTAGATCCAAACGTTAAATAAATATTTAATCAGTTCATACCGAACATCGGAGAAGAAAATACTAGAATCGCTCAACTGATGAAGCCATCCAACTCGGACATTTCATTACCGTTCATTTTTCGAGTCGGTGAACCCTTGTCAGCGATTTGATCAATAATTATCATCTATGGACCGCCTTTTCTCGCTGAATGTTCGTGGTCATTCCCTTTCCTCCTTCACGCTATAATCTGTAGCACGTCATTATTATATCAAGAATGAAGAAATGAGTCTAACTGCGATGGAATGACCATTTTCTGTCAGAAAACGTTATTAACAACGACTCGGAACGGCGATCAGATATATATTGTATACCGTATATCTATACTGACAAGCAAAATATTCAACCAACTGGTACGTATATATTCACAAATATATCTCGTTTTTTAATTGAGTTTTTGTCAAAGAAATGTAAACTGCTATAGAAAATGAATTGACAAAAAATTGTTTTGATTGTGTTTTAGATTTTTAATTAACGTTTCAATATCTCGTATTTCCTCCTCTGGCCTTAATTACATCTCGAAGACGCCACGGCATACTTTCAACCAGACTGGGAATGGCTCTTTGCTCGAAATTAGTCCATTCTACACGAAGAGTCCTTTAAGATCGTAGATCACGAAGTGATGCTCGTCTTTTGAGGTTATCCCATAAATGTTGGATGGGGTTGAAGTCTGGAGAACTGGTCGGTCAAGCTAAGACCTTGATATTATGCTTCAGGTACATTTGTACCATATGTGCGATATGTAGAAGGGCATTGTCGTGCTTTGGAATAGTATTGTGACTGATTTCATCAACGGCCGTCAATGTCACTCAGCGAACGACAACCAACTCTTTGCGACTCTGTTGAAATTCTCGCCCACATCATCTGAGAGCTACATTGCAAAGGTTGTCTCTCGGGAAAAAAAGACCTCGTACCTTTCATGTCTCCTTCCCAACACTATTTCACGCCCACGTTGAGATCGTACACGAAATCTATACGCATCTGTAAAAAGTACAGCGGACCCATCGTCTGAAGACCAATGGCTGTGTTCTCGAGTGTCGTGCAACTCCGTGTGTTCTGGTCGATTCTGATCCATTTACCGGGCGAAAAGCCATCAGTCCATACTGGTTTAATCAACTTCCAACGGTGTTGCAGTTCAGTTCAGAAATTTGGACACCTCGAACTGCGTTGAGCTGATGAATCGCTTGAACAACAATAAGGTGCCGGTTTTGCAAAATTCCCAAAGTCAAAAACTGACATTCTTTGGTTATGTTACCGGGCCTTCTATGGTCGGATCCAATTTCTCGAAAACGTCTAACGGCATCTCGCAGAGTTTCGTAGCGAACTCAGATGGCACTAGCCGGATACATGATGTAACGTCCATCATCAATTAGTGCCACACCACGCACAACATCCTCAACACTAAATGGTATTTTTAACTTTAACAATTGAAATGTGTTGAAAGAAAACAAAGATGAAAACTAAATAGACCTTCAGAGTTGAAATGAGATTCATTAAAATATTTACATTCCGTAAAAATTAAACGTTGAAAAATCCATTATCTTTATTTTGGATTAAGGATTAAGTGCAACTTTAATTAACGCAACCTCTAATTTATATGGACAAATTAAAATATGGCTATGTGTGTCTATATACGTATACATAAAAATCATTCATCGCTACGTGGAAACTTTTAAGCTGTGTGCCATTAAAAAGAAACATCAACGAGGAAGAAAAGTACTGTAATCCTTATTTTCCTCTCAAGAAGTAGCAAATTACTTAGTCAAAGCATGTACTGACTAAATTAGTTCAAAATATACAGAAGTAACGGGGCATCTTGGGGACTTGTTCTTTTGGAAGTACTTAGTAAATGATAGATATTTATAAAATTTACCAGGACTTCAACTTTTAAAATAAAAATGTTTATTTCAATTATATGAAGATCGTGTGATGCGGTCTGGTTTGACTTAGGTTTATAAAAACGTATTCTTTATCTTTCCAACGTTTCGAGTTTTATTGAAATCATCTTCAGGGCCGAGGATTTATGACTAATTCAACTAACTCTAAACAGTTTTACCTGACCGCATTTCGCGATCTCCAAATAATCATTAATTAACGTTCACTAAATACCACACACAATTTTTATTTTAATTCGTGCAGTTTTTCAAATGTGGTAGTTTTATTCCGAAAATTAGTTTTAGTTCAAAAAAATTGGGAATATATGTTTCACTTTTTATATATTATGTAATAAATAAATAGTATCATTTTTTGCATTGTTTCATATTGAAATGATGTAGATTAAACTAACGGTGTGTTAACAGGCGGTGTTTTCTATTCATCAGGATCGTGTACAAGCGCTTTAAATCAACCGAGAGCAACATCCGTTCTGGTCTTCGAATCGGACAAAAACAGATTCCAGACTCGTGAACCGCCGGCGATACGGCACCGTACAATGGGAATGAGATAATCCGCGTTGGAGGCCCGTCGGAGGCGTTAGAGCGGGCGTTAAACGACTATCTAATCTGAGGTTAACCTGGAAAGATAAGCCGTGTACGTACTGTAATTCCTGTTTAAGATAATCCTTGTTTACTTACGAGGTCCGTCATGTGCACCCGAATGCACAGATTCGTAGCGACGCAGTGCCCAGGCCGGAATCGATTTCCGACGACTATACTCCGCGATAAATGAACAACCTCTGGATAGTTTTCAACAGGGGACATACCTGGAACATAGAAAAATAGCAAGGGTAAGATACAAGTAAAAATGTTAGTCAAACATGTATGTATAAAAAAATTAATTAATTTAAAAAAAATTATTGTTACCATAGTAGGTAACTGTATGTACAATATTTTTTTAAAATTATTTCATTTGTACTTTATATATATATTATATTATATATATATTGTATTTATTGTATATGTTATTAAAAACATGTTTCACACGGTAAGGCCACTAAAACTTGTGCCAGCGCTGAACCCGGAATAACCAAGCCAGGGATTAAGGGGCAAAGAGGTCTGAAGCCATAGTCGATTAAGGCGACGTGGCGGGTTCTCGGGAGAGTTAGGAAGGATTGAGAGGTTGGTATGAAATTATTTGAATCGGGAATGAATCAGGTCGTTGTGGATAGTGATGTTAGTGACGTAGTAAGGAGCTATGGCAATTTGCCTTAGGACATTTGATTGAAAGGTTTGGATGCGTTGGATGTCTAATGGCTGAACCACACGGTTCAAATCAGTGTATCTAAATTGGTTGCAGTACTGTCTTGTATAAGGTTAGTTTAGATTTGACAGCCAAGAGAGATTTTGGTCATAAAAGTCTTCGTGGTTGTCTTTGTAATAGATGCGAACAAATCAATAAAAACGTTAGAAAACAGTACAAACAAATCGTGAGCTTCAGTCTGCAGCGTTCGAACGGAACACATCGCTATCGAAGAGACCCTTGGCTTGGTTTATTTTTGCTATTTTCATCTTTGCAAGGTAAAGTTAAAGCTTTTTTACGATCATGGTTGGCCTGCCGGCTACATGTCAGCCTAAAACCTAACCCACCCTCCGCAGCGCTACAGGACGCTCCCTTGTCTCGTTTAGGTAGGGTGTGCACATCTATACGACGTCAAGCGCACGCCCCGTGCAGTTACACAGCGTGTATCACAAATCAGTATCGCAATCTTAACTCCTCTTTTGTTCTTAATTCATTATTTTGACGAAAGCCATGTAATAAATCGTTGGTTAAATTTTACGAGACCAAATATGTAATACATTTTTTGTTTAAATTAATTATTTTAAATAAAGTTTTCCGGTGTTTTGATAAATTTTCTTCCTAACCAACATAATTAAATATTTTTTTAATAAAAAGTTATGAATTTTTTAGCGCGTTTAATTTAGTTTACATTAAAAAAAGCATGTCATTTATATAGAGATAAAATTCCATATGCATAATTTAAAATAAACTACAAAAAAATATGAGTGTCCTGTTCTGACGCTACTCGACAAAAATGGTGTAATTTTATGAGTAAAATTATGAAATAAATTGTTAGTTAAATTTTATGAGCAAAACCATGTCAATTTAACTGACATAAATTGTCAGTTAAATTCATGAAATAAAAAAAATAGTATACCGGTGTTTTGATCAATTTTCCACCAAACCATTAAAAAAAATTAAATTAAAATTATCAATATTTGATCTATGTGGCAATTATTATAACAACAATAATAAATATACTTTGAAATAAAAATATGAGCGTCCGGTTCTTTTGCCTTCGACTGTACTCGATGCTACTCGACGAAAATCCGGACAGTGTGGATCACGTAGCGTAGAGTAGGGTACCACTGCGCGGCATTGGGCAGGCATGGACGGAGTAATACAATATTATGCAAAATTGGATTGGATTGGCGTTGCGTAGCGTTGCATCGTGTAAATGTGTTCCCTCCTTGAATCGATTACCTCTAACAGAGGTGTTATGAATGAAGTTTGGGAACCATCCGATTCAGGGGTAATTGTTGTGGAGGGAAAAATATTTTCAGTTTGAACCTTAAGCGTGATCTTAGTTTAAGAAAAATAAACAAGAAAAGGTACAAGACCTTAACACGTTTACTTGGAAAATTAGCCAACGGACGGACATTCAGTAGATTTGTCAATTAGGTAAAATGATCTACGAAAATCATCATGCCGGTTAAAATGATAATCATAAAATCCGCAAGGATGTTGTGAGTATTGACAATTCGTGGCGGAATAGAGTAATAGTTAGGTTTTGTTCATCACAGTCTGCAAATATGTTAGTTAAATCGGATTTTATAAAACGTAAAAATATTAAAGAGCATATCCCACCTTTTGTTTTGGATAGGGAGGCGTTATTATAGAAGAGGACATGAAACTTTCTGATACGAAACTTTTATAAAGTCCGAAAGTCGGAAGTCCGAAATACACATATTATCAGAGAGGAGGTTTAAGAGAAAAATAGACAAACAAAAGCCGGCAATCTAGGAAACACGGGAGGGGACTGTTCTTATCACTTTTAAAGGTCAGATTTTGCCGGAATATGTAACTATACATTACGTACGATGCGAGGTCGAACTTTTTGTTAAAAATGTGGTACTCTGTTTTGAATCTTTGCGATACGGGCACGTAAAACTACAACCCAAAGAGGATCTGAGATACACTCAGTGTCTAGGACAGCACAAAACAAATGAAAGACGGTGATCCGACTAATACTGAGATAAAATATCTACATTGTTAACGATCACACCCGGCATTTTCCCCAGAAGTTTATATCCAGAATATGACAAACAAAAAATGTAAAAAATTTTATGACAGTCGAAAATATTTTTTATAATGACGCAGTATGGATATTATCCAAAAATCAATGCGCAATATATCGATACTTTCGATTAATGATCCATAATTATTTCAAGATCTACGTTCCGCATCTACGCAGATAAATAGAGTAACAAACAATTCCCAAAAAAAGAAGAAGCTCCACATTCCAGAGTAGAGTATGACCAAAATGCAAAAAGGGCTTTATATTGTTTACTCCAACTCTTAAACATACTTTCGGTTAATTCGTCAAAACCAATACAGCCCAAAATGGGAAGGTAAGGGGAAAAGCTTAAACTTTACAGTCTTATGTGAAGCCGGATTCCGGGTAATTAATACGATTTTGGTGAGTCAAAATAATGAGCTGTTCAAATCCTCAAATATACAAAATACTGTTGTTGAGTAGTGTGATGAGTCTTCCCTGTTTCCAAAACCAGAAAGATTGCTCGGATGTAAATTCGAAAATTATGAACATTCGGAATTTCTAAAATATATTTTTATGTGTACAATTTACTCCACATTATCCATCCAAGCTGTACGTTTTATAACTTTTCATCTTCACTCATGATCAATTCTTGGAAAAATAACTTAAATTGTGTACAGTGGAAGTGTAGGACACTAATGGCAAATAAAGGAAGTCTCGACGTCTTAATCGATAGAAGACAAATCGAAACAGTTCTCCTTCCGAGACCTGGTTTAATCCTTTTAAAAATTTGAAACTTTAGTTCATTTCGTTTTTACAAAAATGATACAGAAGACGGACTCCGTGGTTTTGGTTAAAAATAATTGAAACTGTTAATTATAACATAAATCCTAAAAACCATTACCGTCGAACCAGACAGACTATGTTCCAGCCTCGGCAAAAATCTCGTTCTCAGAATTGGACAGATTTTTTAAAATTCTACCAAATCCTTATTTGCTGGCCGAGGATTTCAACGCCCATAATACTGGGTTTAGTTCGGACAGACAGACAAGGAAAAGATCTCTTACAAACCATGGAAGATAATAACGGTATATTTGCTAACGTTGGAACAGCACAAAAATAAAAACACCTAGCTCAAATAGGAACTCGGCACCTAGTATGACAATGACTTCAGCAGACATATCATCAATTGGGGAGGACTCCTCTGGGTTCTTACCATCTACCCAACCCTCCCTCGAGCTTGTAGTCACCCCTAATCCTTCTAAGAAAACTTCCCTAAAATGTAAAACCGCAAAACCACACTGGTGAGATTCTAAAGACTCTGGGGAGAAAGACATTTCTCCTCAAAGCAACAGCCAAATGTATTATAATACATTTGTTATTCCTATGGCCAGGATAAGTCAGAAATCCATCCCTATAACAAAAGCTTGGAGCACTTTCGTAAATCCCCGAGCAATGTTTGGCGGAACGCGGAATGTTCTGAAGCGGCAGTGAAAAAACGCAGAGCATATTTCGTGAAATACAAGCTCAACCTATGAACTAAGAAGCTGTAAGAAGCGCTTAGAAAGAGGCCAATACGATTATTATCAATGCAAAGTTCCTATCCTGAAAACTGCTCCTCACTAAATAAGAAAGTCCAAATCTAATTTTAGTTGAAAAGATTAAAAATCATCACGATTATCATTTCTTCCAAACTCCTCGCACTGTTTTGGTCAGTAGGTAATATGTTGATCGTGTATATATTTTATGTGTAGTGATTAGTGAACGTTAATCGATAATTTTCAGATATCGTGAGATGCGGTCTGGTGTGATGTAGGTATCAGAAAACCTTTTTCTTTAACGTGCCAACGTTTCGATATTTTATTGAGATCGTCTTCAGGGCCTGAGATGTACAAACAAACATTGTTTACATTTAAAAAATATATACAGGATGAGGAAAAGTGAATTTATACAATAAAAAATATATTTTATATTCAATCAAAGCATTTTTACTCACTCAAAGTGTTGTTTATAAATCCCAGGCCCTGAAGATGAGATTTCAATAATAGATCGAAACGTTGGCACGATGAAGAAAAAATTTTTCTGACACCTACATCACAGCAGACCGCATTTCACGATACCTGAATAATTACATATTTTATGTCTACCGAGCCCCGCTAATCGTATTTAAGAAAGCCGAACATAACTTACAACTAACTGATTTATGTACAAATTAAGTACTGGAGAGTGATTTAAGCAAGTGTAACAACTCAGAGTTGTTGGATGTTGGATGTGGATGACCATGGAACAGAAAATGTTGGATCATAAACCTAAACCTATCAGATAGCGTGATCTGCAATTTACCATTTTCGGCAATAGCCATTATTTTAGAAATATTTAATGCGTATTATTCGTCCCAAAAATCTCTCCCTGACAGATGGCGAGATACCATAGTCACTCTAATTAAAAAAAGGTAAATATGCACAAGATATAAAATCTTATCAGCTTATCTCATTAATGTCGTGGATGGTGAAATCATAAGAAAAATTAATCAAAACGAGTTTTTAAATTGTGGCTTGAAAGAATCGGTAACCTTCCTGCACACAGTTTGGGTTTCGGAAAAACAGATTGGTAGTCGACGCACAGTTAACATTCGCAACGACTTCATTGGAAACGACGGAGAAAGTTTGTTGGGACGATTATTGCACCTAAGCGGCGCATATGACAAAGTAAGCTTATACATGCTAGGGAAAAAACTGTATGATGTAGGACCTAAAGATTCACCCAAAACATAATTACGTAAATGTCGGCTCGGATAAAAATGGCACCATCTTTTGGTACACAGATGGATCAAAGATACAAGAAGGTACAGGAGCAGGAGTATTTGGACCTGGCATCAAATACTCGGAACCCATGGGAAAACTCACCAGTATCTTTCAAGCAGAGATTCACGCAATAGAAAGATGGGTCCAATTCAACTTAGATAAAGGATACAAAAACAAGAATATAGCTATCATGTCAGATAGCCAAGCAGCCATCAAAGCACTAAGTGCGAACATCATTAGTTCAAAGATGGTGCTCAACTGCAAAACCAAATTAAATTTACTAGGTACGCAGAATAAAGTAAGCCTCTGCTGGGTCCCAGGACACTGGGTGTAGATCGCAACGAGAAAGCAGACACCCTTGCAAAGAAAGGGGCAGCTACACCGCTGATAGGACCTGAACCCTTCTGTGGCATAGGAATCCACACTATCAACAAACATCTCAGACAGAAGGACAAAAAGAAAATAAGGGAACATTGGAATTCGCTTATTGGACACAGGCAATCCAAGAATCTTCTAACCAATTTTGGGAAGAAAGAAATCACAGAATGTGTCAAAGGAAGCAGGAATAAACTGCGAATCCTAACAGGATTCCTAACTGGACACGGTAGACTAAATGGACATCTAAAGAAAATGGGAGTAAACCAAGATGGCACATACAGATTCTGCAAAGAAGCAGAGGAAACACCAACACATCTGCTAACAAACTGCGGAGCGACATTATCCCGAGGAAGTGTTTTGGGATGTACAATGTGACCATAGAAGAGCTTCAACCAATAAAACCGGGCCTATTAATCAAATTTCTTGATGAAATAGGACTCACCGATGTGTTTTAGGCAGAGAACGGGGGATACAATAGCTCTTAAAGGGCGCAGTATACACACCCTGACATATCATCATCATCATCATCATCAAATGTCGGCTCGAAGAATCTATAAAATCACTAATGGTGAGAACAGAGGTTTATTTCCGACCCTCAAGGGAATCCACAAGGTGGAATTTTGAGCCCTCTTTTGAACACGGTGTATGTTGCCTACCTTATTTATATTATCCCTTATGATATCCGAATAGTGCAAACTTCCGATAACATCTTCCTTTACACGAAAGGGAGAAGCCTCATAGAAAGTAGAGGTAGATTGATCAAATTTATCCCAGAACTAAAAACGTGGATGAGGCTGAACGGTTTTGATACTTTAGAAGTAAAACCAGTAATAGTCCATTATTCCCGAAGTCGAACACTTGAACTGCCTGATGCTGCACAAATAGATGAATATGTTTTCCAGTTCGTGAAATTCTTACGATTGCATATTATTTCAAAGCCTTGTTACAGTCAACTTATTAATGTGCCATTAGCAAAAGGAGAAAAATTACATAACGTCCATAGAAGTTTTTCAATCTCTCGGAGGGGATCAGATCCACACGCTTGTATCTCTACAAGATGGGGATCAGATCCGTGATAGACCGCGGACTAATTTTTTATGGACAATCAGCAGAGACTGGACATAAAAAAGAGCAAATACATATGAATAAATGTTTAAGGCGTATCCTTTTTACTGTACTCCTACGGTAGCCGTTACGAGAATGCTTAAGGATATACACCTTTTCCAAACAGGCAGTCCAAATTTTGCCAGTCTCTGCTTTGACGTCACAAGTCCGAGCTAAAAGAACTAGAAGCATAAAAAATTTCCGCCGATTGTCGTTGCTTTTCTCTCGGCGGTACTTATTATCTATTCTAATTATAAGAGTAAAACTGACCGTATTTACAGTTCCTCGTCCCCTCAGCTATTATTAACCCTCGGTCAAAATATTTAAATGTTTAATCTAAGTACCTACCTTGGAGTGACAACAAACTGTTTGATTTTCTCGGCAGAGACAATGGCAATTCTTAAAGAACTAGAGTATATTGAGATTATGAACTTATTGAATTAATATAATAAGATCTAGTTACGAGTGGTAAATATGCCATTATATACTGAGTTAAAGATCAAGCTGGGATTTGTGAAGACAAACTGGAAGATTTGTTTGCTAAAAAGGCGGCAGCAAATGAATATTTTTCCGATTACAAACTGACAAAAGCGACGACAGCGAGGGTTGAATAAGGAATGGCTGTCTGCCTGGGAGGTTCAACAGGAGGATCCTCGTATAGGTTTAAAGGTTATAGGGCTACTCGTCATTATTATACCACCATCACACGTGTAAGAACAAATCACGGTTTATGTGGAGCGCATCTCAATTAGAATGGGATTAAGAGAAACCCCAAATTGCGCGACCTGTGATTGCAGGTAAAATCTGAACCACTGGACTACACGAAGTACGAGGGAAGAGGAACCGGTTATCGAAAATAATCACGCTTTGAAACCTGTAGAAAAACCGTATTGTTGGGAGTCCCTGATTTCGATGAAAAGGAAGGAAATAAGCAGTTGGCTCTACGAATTCGTAAAAGATTATACCATCGAGATGTTTGCTAAACACCTTCCTTCCCGGTCGGCCGGTGGCTGTCAGGATTGGGTTTCTAACGCTATGCCCGTTCGCTCGGCGAGCTTGCCACTCAAGCTGGTCATGGTATCTACATCGAGAATCATAAGAAAAATGATAGGTATTAATCCCCCCCCCCAAAAAAAATAATAATCCTAGCACAGAGATCACACGCAAACACACAAACACACCCAAATGAGAGAAAGAAAGAAAGAGAGAGTGAGAGAGATATAGGTAGATAGATAAATAAATAGATAAGGAAAGAGAGAGATGACGAGTGAGAGAACCGTTTTGACAGATATTTTAGAGTAAGAAAGAGAGTCTGAGGGAAAGGAAAAGGGAGAAACAGAGATAGAGAGAGAGTGAGAAAGAAAGTTAAATAGGAGGTAGATTAGACAGAGAGAATGAGTAAGAAGAACTTAATGTTGTTTATAACTCAAGGTCCGTCTATCCCACCTGTCCCAACTCACTGACATTTCAACATTATTCCTAATGTCGCTCAAGTTTAAACGGGCTGACACGATGTTAAATGACATTACCCATTCAAAAGGGTCTGGATACGTTCTGTAGGCGAGAATGGGCGGACCCAGAGTGACAGTAATGGCCAAACCGCTGGCAACAGTTCATCAACATGCAGCCCAAACTGCAAAACGATACAATTATGAATAAATGTCTTTTGTTCCGACGATGTTATCATCATTAATGGGACAGGCATTGTGTATAACTTGTATTGTCATGGAGTTGAAAACGTTCTAGAATCTCATTCTTGTTTGATTGATAATGGTTAAAGACGAGGTTAAAACACGTAGCGCACATATCACAATCCGTCTGTAGTAACAAATTATTTTACAACAAAATGTTCTTGGTATATTTTAATGCCAAGCATAGTAAAATGCTGTCGTATAGTAGTTAACTTCCGGCAACCAGATGATTCAATGCTTTTTAAAAATAATTCTCCTTTTAAAGTGCGGGTGTTCAACCTGAATTTGAAATCAGAACCACTTCAGTGGGTAATATCTAACAGTTTTCCAGAAAATAAAGATTTTGTGTTTTTAAGCAATTTATCTTCAATCAATGTTGTTTACACATTCTGAAAAAGATAAATTACGATGTATTTATTAGCCATTTTCGTTCCATATCTCGAGCTTTTAAAAGGTGCTTTACAACTTTTTCTATTAACTCTTTTCTCACTGCTGAAGCATAAATCAAGGATTTCATGGCTTCAAAACCTGGGAAATTTTGGTAGAATGGAATCACAAATCAAATAGACGATGGTAAATGTAGTGGAACAAAGTGGCTCATATAATGTTAAGTAATTTTTTATATTACGTAGCTAAATCTTACAATTGACTTTAAACTTTAAACTACCCTTTTTGTGTGAAAATTACCTTTTATAAACTTCAGATTAACAATTTTTAATTAATCCGTTTTAACACCAAACAGGCTATTTTAAACTTTTCACTTTTAAGTTAACTATTTCTGCAAAACTTTAAAAAAAAAATTAAAGCATACAAAAGGAGATGGTAAACTAAAATAAAAGTGTTTGTCAATCAAAAAACAAATATGAAATATTTGTGTTCTTAAGGAATCAAATCAAACTTAAATAATTAATAAAAATGTTCATTAATTAACAATTAAAAATTAGAGATTTTTTTTAAATATGAACTGAGTTTTGATCTAAAATCCACATAAAACTCACATATATGTATGTTTTAAAAATTATCTTTTTAAATAAAAGAATCTTTTTTATTTTTTACAATATTTTTTTTTAATTGCAGTTAATTTTATAAGGTCTTCTAAGAGCCCACATATTTATTAATTTATACAAATTTGGAAATATATGAAAACTTTTCTTCAAATCCATTTTGTGTACTCCATCTCATAAGTCGAATAAAAACCTTAATTAGGTGAAAGATATTAATTGTTCTAGCGGACCACGAAAACTAGTGAATTTCGTTAAAAACGTCCGTTTGAAATTAAAAAGTATACTTTAAAGTAGAAATATGGCTCATTTGAAATTACACAAGATTTATTTCATGTTATGAGGGTTTATTGGAAATTAAAACGTTTAATTTGAGATTAAAAAGGGCTCATTTTAAATAAAAAATAAATAGTTAGATTTAAAATGTTTTTATTTGAAATTAAAAATATTTATTTGAAGTTAAAAAATGTTCATTTCAAATTAAAAACTTTAATTGCAATTTAAAAAGGTTCCAATGAAATTAAATAATAGTTATTTAGGATAAATAGGGTTCATTTGAAGTTAAAAAAAGAAAAAAACTGATGTTAAAAAAAGGTTGATTTGAAGTTATAAAAAGGTAATATCATGTTAAAATAGTGTAATGGAACGAAAAGAGCTATGAAGGCCACAAAAAACAAAAATTAATTCATACCAAACGACTAATTTGGATATAGATCAAAATTATAATTATTGAAATATCTTGAGATGCTGTCTGGTGTGATGTAAGTTTCAAGAAAACGTTTTCTTTATCGTGCTAAAGTTTCGATCTTTATTGAGGTCATCTTCAGAGCTCCAAGTGTTTGTCTTCTGTGTACATGTGCCATTCTTGCGTGTCGTGTTGAAAGTCACACCAGACCGCATCTTACGACATCTCAATAATTCTGTCCCTGAACTGTCCCTAATCTCTACAAATATCTCAAAACATTTAACAATGCACCAATTTTACAAATTTACAGATGTAAAAAATTATTCTGCCATATTCTTCGATGTCTTTAGGCTTTTGATAAGGACTGATGGGAAGGGCATTTCAGCAAACTAACAGTGAAGCTACCAAAGCTGTGTATAGATATTATCACATACTACATACATACAGAAGTAAAAATAAATTAATATTACCTGTGCCCTAGGGAGTATAGTAGGTTTTATTTTCTATATTCGTGCATGGAATGATTTCATGTTATGAATACTTTGGCATCGTGCTTTTTTTTCAAATGAAATTGTAAAAAAATATTGTAGCATAAAACTTTGGGATATATGGTACAATAAAATTTAAAAACAATATTTTTTACAAATTCTTGTAAAAATAGTTGTCACCATTACTTTTTCCGAACTGTGGGTCGATTTTAGGTTTTAGAATTAACCCTTTGAATTGTTTTTTCGCACTCCATCTTGGTTCACGTTGTACGACGCCAATATTTTTTAATGAAAAATGCAGTTTGAGACTTTTGGATAGTTTATTGCGCCTTTAAATCTTACATCGGGGGCCGCGGTAGCCGAGTGGTTAGCGTGAGAGACTCTCGGCTAGTAGACCCCGCGGTCGCGGGTTCGATTCCCGCCGTCGCCTCTGGCCCT
>CM077100.1:19328781-19401234 GCA_039619505.1 Cimex hemipterus | reverse complement strand
ATATATATATATATATATATATATATATATGTGTGTGTGTGTGTGTGTACATTACGTAGAGTGAGTTACCAAGACTCGAGAGGTTAAACCTGGGTCCCTAAAAGGCTTGGACGTCTCACGTATCCTGCATAAATCTCTTGGACTTGTTCATAAACCCCAAGATATTGGACTATTTTATCTGGGGGAGGGTATTGGTAATGTTTGCTCCTTAAAAGATTTCAAATCGTTTCTTCTTTTATTTCGCAAAAACGGCAAAAAGGATCTGGTAGAATACTCATTACGAAGTGGTGTCTTCTCAGTGGGCAGTGACCCGTCAGGATACCTAAGAGCCTCCTAACTCCCTTCCTTGAGTTAAAGAATAGCCATTTTGATTCTGCAGGTTTGATGATTCAATTTAATTCGTCATCAATTTAAGAGACTACTAAGAGCTTGTGGTAGGGAATTTCCTAACTTAAACCAGGTTAAATTAGCTTTAATGATTTTAACCGCCATTGGGGAGTCTGTAGTAAATGGGAGTGTTATACTTAGATATTAAAGGTGAACTGTGAAGGTGTAAATAAATATGAGGTCAGTCGATGTTCCTAAACATATCATGTAATGTGTGCAATTTAGCAGCTGAAATAATTTACGAATGAAAAACCTCTGAAAAGATTGCGCTAAATCAAACCCCTGAAAACCCAACCTGGGAAGGACAGCATAACATCCAGCGAAACATCTCCTTCAAATCCTTGAACTCCATGTTGACCGTAATGATTGCACATTTCCCCTTATGAATTTCATTTTTGACGTAAGATCAGAGGATGACCGTGTAGAGCACCGAGATTTCTTAGACTCACTCACACATACGAACAATCAGAATATTTTTTTCAAACAGCTAGAGAGTATAAGCGTTATGATGGGCACTTCATTGGACATCAGTTCGTATTTTCGTTGTTTTAAGTTCAATTGTCTTGCATGTAAAGACCTCGGTCGAAAGTTTCACAGTCCAGTAAAATTTTAACAATGACCCTAAAGCACATGCTGTCCTTTAGAAAGTAAAGGCTCCTCCGCTAATATAAAATTTATTAAAGGGTACGACCCGCAAATATTACTTTAAGAAATATGAAAACCAATGTCGTAAAGCTCTTTATTAATTCCATGGACGGTAAATTGGAAATAACTCAACTTCATTACGCGGTCACTGGATAGAATCTCCTTTTGAAATCCATGCCGGACGGTCTGGAGACTAGACGAACCTAAGAATTAATTATTCCACGAGAGTCACCTTCCGATGTCAATTGATTTCCAGGGTCCATATTTTACGATTATAACATCGCCTTATTGAGTCAAATTGATATTACATGTAAATGGATCAAATTAAAAAAAATCAATTGACACACTGAAGATGATCTCAATAAAAGATCGAAACGTTGGCACGATAAAGAAAACGTTTTTCTGATAGCTATATCACACCAGACCGCATCTCACGATATCTGATTAAAAATCAATTGATTTTTTCTTAATTATTTTTATCTGTGGATTCGAGTGTGATGAAAACGTTATTGCCACGAGCGGGATTCGAACCCACGACCTTCGGCTAAATACGCCCTGCTCTAACCACTTCGTGCTAACGAG
Source organism: Cimex hemipterus (assembly GCA_039619505.1). Taxonomy (NCBI): domain Eukaryota; kingdom Metazoa; phylum Arthropoda; class Insecta; order Hemiptera; family Cimicidae; genus Cimex; species Cimex hemipterus. Next base: position 19,399,620 of record CM077100.1, on the reverse strand, counting down.
CTATCGTGACTTTGACCGTGATATCAATTTTTTCCTTCTCAACCAAGACTTTAGATAAAAAGTATAATCAATTTAAATAATTAAATAGGTGAATTATGGCCGCTAAACATATAGGGATTAATATAATAATTAAAGTAATAATCCCTTCGCAAACATCTCCCCGTGGCCACTTCATACGTCGCTGAGAGTCGAATCATGATTACACTTTGAAAAATGGCAAAAAAAGGGAAAATTCGAAATGTTGTATGTTGAGATGATTAGTTGGTGTCCGAGTTGATCGAGGTCACGATAGCTCAAGTGGTTAGAGCAGGGGCATATTGAGCCCAGGTCGTGGGTTCGAATCCCGCTCTTGATACTAACTATTTTACCTCTATCAAAACTTAGATAAATAGAGTAATTACTTGAAAAAAGAAATTTGGTTAATCGGGCCACGACATATAATAGAATTATTAAATAAATCTTTTGTGAACGTCAAATATAATTAAATTGCACGATGATGAATGATCAAAATTGTAAATTTTTAATTACTAAGGTCAATTATGACCGTTAAACATGTATGTTTTAATAATGTTATAAAATCTTTTTTTCTTATGAATCATTGCTTTCGCCATGTTTCACAAGCAATGACATAGCCCCGTTAACCTGAAAAAAAAAGTAACACACCTGCACGTGTTCCAACGTTCTTTAATGCGTCTACATCTTTCTGGAAGCACCTTTAAAAGTACCCATTACCGTGTTTTTGCTTGCTTACCCATGATATACGAGACAGTGGATATTCACTCAAACTTCTAACCCCTTTTCAGCCACGAGTTCGGACTCAGTTTACGATTATTAAAATTTATAATTCAAAAGGACCTGAATGAAACAGGAAAAGGTAAATCGAAGAAGAGAAGGCATTTCTGCAGATGGGAACTGAGAGTAAGGATTGGGACACGGTTGATGAATTATTCACTCCTGGAGGAGGCGGCATAAAGCAAGAGACTACGGGCACGCCACATATAAATCCCTCAGCTATCCGGAGTTCCATTTGCATTTTCTGTTATTGCCTCAATCCTGTAATTATACTGCAATTAATGTTCTACCAGACCCAGTACCTAGTCCCTTTTCCCTTAACAATGTATTCTGATTAATGAGATTAACGGTTGCAATCCTTTTCTAAGAGACACTTAATCCGATTTTCTAGAGAAATCCTGTCGAGATACATGTGCAGAATGCATAACTTACAATAGGCAAGGAATCCTCAAAATCCTCGACCTTTTGTATCCTTCTAATAGTAACCTATATACTGGAACCATAATCAAAATAATTTTTATGGGTTTTCATTTAATGCGCTGAAATGTGACAATTGTCAAATAGTCAACTTCAGTTTCAATAAAGCACCCCTCTCTATCGTTGCTTCCCTTTTCTTGACTTTTTCGCCTTTTAATCCTACTAATTTACTATTAAATGGGCTAAAAGGAAAGCTAGATTGTTGGACGATTAATCCCAGGCCCTGAAGATGATCTCAATAAAAGATCGAAACGTAAGCACGACAAAGAAAATGTTTTTTTGATACCTACATCACACCAGACCGCATCTCACGATATCTGAATAATTATCCATTAACGGTCACTAATCTCTACACATTTATTTTATTGTTTCTCCAGGGATGTTTTGTTTTATAGTTATAGTAGCTGATCCTCTGTTTTTACATCCTATTACTCGAGACTCTCTGAACCTCAGAGCCTCGTCAATTGTGGATGAAACAACACAAATATCAAACACAATATAGAAACTATATAAAACATGCATGTCTGGCTGGCACAACCCCAGCTTCTCGATATTAGTCGGGGTAATTGGTGATAAGCCTTTTCATTCAAGCTAATAAATTACATTCACTCCTCCTTAGAGTACTCGAAATTCCTTGGAACAATTAGTCAAGCACCTCCATAAACGGTAATAAATTACACTTAATCTCCACCAGAGTAATCGATTTTTCTCGGTTAATTGGGGATAACCTTGTCCATTCACGCAAATAATTTGTTGTCTCTCCACCTGAGAGTACTTGATATTCCTCTGGCAAAGTGGGATGCCAGCATTCACGCAGGTAAATTGCATTTCGTCCACCACAGTGTACTTGATATTCCTCGGGGTAATTGGGAGGTAAGCACCTCTATAAACACCAATTAATCAGATTTAATTTTCGCCAGAATATTCAATATTCTCGTATACATTTTTGTTAACAAATTACATTTACACATCTCTCCATATTACTTGAGGAAAAGCCACTAAATTCACGATAATTAATTACTCAAATTCCTCGAGGTAATTGGGTATACGTCTGTTCATTCGCGCTAATAAATTATGTTTATTCTACCACAGAGTACTCGATATTCTTTGTGATAATAATAGTCTTCCCCATAATTGTCAACATTCATACACCAAAATTCATTCGCACCAGCCCAGAGCTCAAGCTATTCTTTGAGTAATTGAAGACAAACTTCATTCACACTAATAAATTACAGTCCAACTTTCATTTTCTCTACTACAGAGAACTCTATGTTCTTCCGAGTAACTACCATAAGCACCTACATTCACGCTGTTGAATAAATTCGTTTCAATAAATAACATCTATCACATAATTCAAGGTAAAAGATCTGTAAAGGTACAATAAAATTAAACATATTTACAGCCCTTAGAGAGTTAATTAATGATACTTACACGCAGCCATGCCCCAAAGCCGCAGGTTGCGTTGAAAAAATAAATTTATCAAATTTATTAATTTTTATATATTAGAAAATTCATGTACTCTAAGAAATCTAATACCAGTTAAATTTCCACCGTAGTATTTGTACAAAACAAATACTAGTTTACGTAAATTTACATAAATAGTAGACAATGTAATAAGAAATAATTTCTATTTGTAAAACCAAGTACTTACTGATACGTTTTTTATTGTATCCTGTTTTTTTTTGTTTTTTTACACTACATAAAACATGGAATAATGGTTCGTTTCTTCCGAGCACTATAAGAAGACATCATTATTTGTTGTACTTGAGCAAAAATGAGTTATTTTTATACATATTTATAACTCAACGATTGTTTCATTCCGTATTGAAAAATTCAGTAAATAAATAGGACGGGAAAATTAAAAAGAGGAGTTATGCTTGGATGCGAAAGTTAAGGATCATTGTATTTGATTAATAGAGTCGAAATATTAATTACATATTTGGAAACGTGCCAAATTTTGTGGTTTAACCAAGGTGGGGCCGGTATTGTAAAAGGAAAGGGGTGGTTACAGGGGGTAGGTGTCGACGGAGGGCGGGGGCGGCGTCGAGCCAGAGGCGGAACTCGTAGTTGGGATTGAGCCGGTAAATATAGAACAATTGGTAAAACCTCGGAGATGTAGCTTGCAGGCAATTAGTTTCGTGTAGGCTTCAGGGACGCTAATAATTATTTGATTTGTGCGTGGTTTAATTAAGATTTAGACTACCAACGTCTTCCCTCAGACCAATCAGCTTAAAAGACACCCTTCCTATTTATTACTTTAAATAGCCACCGTGCTCCCAAAGAAGGATGTGCTCGTCCGTCCTACCTTCGCCCTTCAGCCCTAATCAAAGCTTCACTCTGCCTCAATCCCATTTAGTTTTTACCGGCTTTACTTTCCTCCAACATTCTTAATCTTTTATTTAAAAAATTATAATATTAGGGGTTTCCTTTATTTATGAAGGAATATACACATTCATCCTTTATATATGGTTGGATAACCAAACAGAGGTTAATCTTTTTATTTAAGGTTTTCGGTTGAAATGGAAAGGTTAGTTTAGTGCCACGAGCGGGATTCGAACCCTCGACCTTCGCCTAGATACGCCGTTGCTCTACCACATGAGCTATCGTGACTTCGATCCACACGGACTCCACTCCCCATCTCACTCTACAACCACAAAGGAGGGAAAAGTCGAAATGTCGAAGGTTGTGATGGTGTCCGAGTGGATCGAAGACACGATAAAACAAACCTTACATAAAAATATTAATTAATTTAAACATAATACAGCTGTTTTGGGAGGTTGTAAAAGTGCAATTTTATTCATTTATTTTTGGATGTATTGCGATAGAATCGATTAAAGTTTCGTTTATTTTTAAAGAAATATACTTCATTAGCGAGTATATATGGTTGGATAACCAAACGGAGGTTACAATTGCAATGGAGATCTACCACTCAACTAAGCACAGCTCATAAGTTTATGACGGTTAAAGCTACAATTTCAAATGGTGTTTACTTTAAGCTCAATTGCTGGTTTAAAAAGGATAATTAGAATTGCACAAAGATCACCAGGTTTTATGTATTATGCAACAATGCTTGACAATTTAAACATTAGCATAGCACAACTGCTTTGGGAGGTTATAAAAGCAGGATTTTTAAGTATTTACTTATGGATCTATTGCTATGGAAATGCAAAACGTAAAGCAGTACTAAAGTGACTTTTTCCCTCTGGCTGGGGTTTGTTAAGGTTTTCGAATCCGTTAAAGGAACGACGACTAAGCGACTATTACCAATTCACAGTCCTCTTTTTTCCAGGCTCCTCCAGTATCCATATTTATTTGGGATGACGCCTACCACTGCAGAGAAGTGGGCTCTTCCTTTTCTTCCCCGTACTGAAGAGGTTTCATTTTAAAAGTTAATTCGGTGGAGACTCGTATCCCATGGACGGTATATATACGTGGTTCACGTCCTTTCGGACCCGGAGGCGACCGAGCCTTCATAACAGAAAAGGGCCACCCTTCAACTCTGCCGGTTCTCAACTTTGACAATGATGTCTACGTCACGCCCAACAACACCCCGTTTTTTTTTTTTTTTTTTTTTTTTTTTTTTTTTTTTTTTTTTTTTTTTAAATCCAAGAAATGGCTAATTTTGGCATATATTTCGTACGCACTTTGCGTTTAAAAATTGATGTAATATCGCATTAATTTATACAATAATTTTCACGATATAACAACGAATTTCGTCAAAATTTTATTGAAAAGTTTTACTGTCAACCTAGCCCATTTTAATTAAAAATTAGCCCTTGTTTAAATTTCAAATTAATCCGTCTTAACTTCCAATTTGCCCGTTTTGCCTTTACATTCAACATACATACATTCAAACTTAAAATAAAACATTACAATTAATTAGGATTTTTAGTTGAGATGAAAAAAAAAGTTAATGGAACGAGAGGGATTTTTTTTTTAAAGCCCACTTGTAAGCATGTCGGGTTCGAATGCAGGGCCGCTGGATTCGAACCCTCGATCTTTACCTTACAGAGATGAGCGCCGGGTCAAAGACTAAACCTTGCGGCCATCGATGCCCCCATGTTTCTCCGTTCATTGTCATTTTTCTGCGTTACAGTGCAAGTGTGTCGAATTAGTCTTTAACTATTTGCTAGTTTATTCTTTAACAATGTCTTTATTGATAAAAAAGGATGTATTATACTATTTTAAAAAGGTAGATTTATTTTTTCGTATTTCTAATTCATTTTTAGGTTATTTACAGAGAAATTGTTTTCATTAACGATACAAAATACAGTTCTTTGGTTGACAAAACATCTGAAACGTCATAACTGTGTATAGATAACATACACCATAATCATAAGTAGTGTAGAAAGGCAGTATTTTTTTTTTAATTTCTTTTGTCAAGGGGACGCGTATGGATTAATGCATTGACCTCAAAATTCCCATTATTTTAAATCTTTTCTGCCAATAAATTAGATCAATCGGATTTGATTGGCCGATCATCCGACGGGAAACTGCAGGCCCGATCCGTTTAAAAGGCTGTCAACAGGTGACGACGAACCTGATCCTCCTAAGGGGGCTGATTAACAAAAGTTCCAGGAATTCAATGTAAAGCGGGCTACCCCCAACTGCCGTTAGTTTAAATATTATCCCAATGCCATGTTTTACAATTTAATTTCACCGTAATATTACTTGAAACAACTGCGTGGGAGGAAAATGTGAAATTTCCTTATTGAATATCGACTTTTCAGTTGAATGAACTAACAGTTCAAACGTTACTGACAGATTAAAGTGAAAAGATGAGAAACATAATTTCCAAATTTAGAATGTTCGGATAAAAAGTAATTTTCCAAAATATGAAATGTTCTTTAGTTGAGTGTTTACTACTAAAGAAGAATTCAAACTAAATAACTACACTACATAATTTTAGCAGAATATCAGACATTATCTATTAATTTGTGATTTCTTTATGTATATATTTAGGACGTACATTTACGAGATAAAATGGTTAATTTGATGGAAGCTATGCAGGGGGTGAAATATTTTTAAGACTATTTTCAAATTTTTAACTTTTTCCACCAGTGTTATTCGGTACATTTGAGATTTATATTGTTTTGCATTTACTCTCTAAGAAAGCCAGTCGGTATCTATGATTTGAACCCAATAAAATACTTTCGGGCCAAGTTCGGACGTTGGGCAAAACGTAGAAATAACCCCCAACAACTATGATCGGTTGAAAGTCATCATATAACACAATCATATAAAAACAGTAGAATACAAATTCACGTTTCACTATACTGTCATACAACACCCCAAAATTAGCACTATAGTTTAAGTGAATACCGAATAGTTCGTTCATAATTTTAAATTTTATTTTTTGCAATCAACGTCTATTTTGTAATTTACACTGTCTGAAGATGACCGGAATAAAGGTCGAAACGTCGGCAAAAAAATAAGTAAAAACAGTTATTTTAAATTATCTAATTCTTGACCGCTCCCCACGACTTCATCAAATTATTTACAAACCTACAGTTCGTTAGCAGCAACCTATAGGAATGATATATACAAATAACAATAAGAAAACTAGGGGGCGTCGGTGGCCGCAAGGTTGTCTTTGACACGGCACTCATCACTGTAAGGTAAAGGTCCCGGGTTCGAATCTATCGGCCCTGCATTCGAACCCGACATACTTACAAATGAGCTCTCTTTTTCAAAAACACCGGCACCCTGAGGGTTTACATGACCTCTACTGTTGCGAACCCCCGTAAAAAAATCTGACGATATTACTAAATAGGCGGTAATAAACTGGTCTTACTGTGTGAAAATGGTTTTCGGTATTTTTTTAATATTTGCTTACATAATAAAATAATAATTTTACAATATATATTTTTTGAATAAATAATAATTATTGTTAACAATTATTGTTTAAGGTCAGTCAAAATCGATGTAGGGCAGTCGGAACCTCCATGTTTATTTTTTTTTTTTAACTTTAGCCAGTTTTGGAATTTCCAACCCAACTACGTCCTCTCTCCGTATACTAATACACATACTTTCTGTTTTAATTTTGCCAGTCTAACATTGTTTTAGCACAAGATGCACAAGAGCCGCCATGTTTCTGTAGCAATTATTTTTTCCCTTGTATTTCAAAGATAAAATTTATTTACTACAATTAAAACTGACATGAAATTACGAACAACAGACATTATAAAACGTTTCTATTGGCACATTACTGGCAAGACCGTGGTGCCATGTCATAAAAGTTAAAAGTAGTGAAACCCTCGATCTAAGAAAAAAAGAATCATTTTCACATGATTGAGGATAAACCACACAAGAAGGCCACCTCCTCAGTAGAAAAAGACTCGAGAAATGCTTCAGCGTGTCTAAGTTGTTGTAGGGATATTTCGAACCATTCTACGTGGATCGCAGACCGGTTAAAGAATAGGTTAAATGGCCGGACTATATACTAGCAACGCCTTTAGGACTAATCCCAATTATTTTCCCCAAGCTGAAATCAATACAATACACCTCTGGCACAGGAGTTAATGAAGAAAAACATAAAAAGTGTACAGATCGATGTTTATTCGTAGGAAAAGGACATGAAGATCTTCTTCGCCAGCACCTAGCTCGTGGCTTTGTTGGGTTGTTTCTTAAAGTGAGAGACGACGCACTTCTGCCTACATGTGGATGTGTTACACTCGCAAGTTCGGTGTAGAAGACGCCCCGATCCCTAGGGACCAAGACTAACTTCCTCCCCACTTGGTTCTTTCGAGGGGAAGGGTCGACATTCTGCACCCGATTCTGCGCCGCACACCAAATAAAACCGAAGGACAGACTTGCGTCCGTTGGGCATTCCAGCTCTGCTACCCTAGACAGAGAAGGCAATTTTGTCTCCCCAGGGTGGGAGGTCCTCGGGATACGGTTTTGTTTCAAGTGGAATTTCTAATCACGCCTTAGAGGAACTCTGTGTTTGGTAGGGACAGGTGATTATACAGTATTACCGAGAAAACAGGCTCATATAGTAAGAACCCGCCACTGCGAGTCTTTTCCCATAGGTAACTTTGCACTGTGTCCATATTACCATCACCCCATCCCGCTTTGCAGACAGGATTTGGTTCCCTAACGGATTTTTGTTACTGATCGCACACCCGCCATCCCCAGCTAACGTAAAGCCAACGGATAAATACAGCTTGTATGCCACGCTCTCAAGACTGCACCATCATTTTTTGCGTCCAAGGGTTAGAAGTGAACATAAGGAAAAATGGCGTATGACATTGATTGAGAAAAGGGAGTGCCCGAGAACGCGAGGCCCGCTTTTTCAGGTCGCACTCAACGCCCCATGCACAATATACATACCACCCTTTGTCAACGTGATCCCACCCATAATATGGTACGCTTCCTTTGGGCGGATGGGCAAAGCGGAGACAGAAACCCGGCCAGCCTTTTCAAATTGTGTTACAGCCACTTTGGTAAGGCAATTCTTACACCAAAAAGGTTGCGCAAAAATCACAAACCATAGTGCTTAGGTTTATAGTAAAAATTGCACAAACCAAGTTATGTTTATAGTTTACAGAGGTTATAAATAGTTCTGTATACATTGCACTGGAGGAGACGATTAAAGAAAAAATCAACCCCACAAAAACAGATAAAATTTATATCGAACAATCTATTATTTTTCAAATAACGATACGCCATTAGCCGGATATATTTTCTACTGAAATTATCTCTTTTTCTACTTTTTATCGAATTTCAATTTAATAATCACCATGTCAGGGTGCGTCAATCTAATCCAAAATCGTACAGGAGTAAATAGTAATATAATCAGTTGCAAATGACATTCATGATGGACAGAACTTGATCATACATTGCCTTGCATGGCCCAGTGAGTAGCTAATCAGGTAAAGTCAAATCGAAGTCAATGGCAATACCCAAATTCCTATTCCTCAACTCCCCCTTACGCAAAACAATAAATAATTATCTATTAAATTTGATTGATTATATATTACTAGTATAACTTTTTATTGATAAAAATCTTGAAAAAATGCCGATACAATTTTAATGGTCACCTGTGAAGAAAATTGTAGCCATGAATTTGCAAAAATTGTCTAATATCGTTTGGCAGATAATCAAAATAATAAAATAACGATAATAAAACAGGATAAAATATGGGTTGTTTTACATATTAGTGCTTTTGAAAACGGACTATCTATATGCCTGGTTGTCATATACCAGACAATTTTTTTTCCTTTCTACCAATTTTACGTCTGTAAAATTGATTACATTAAGTTTTAATTGTGAGTAATAAACAATATTGATTTAGGTAATTCATAAAATTAATGTATGTTCGAAAATACATTTAGTCAGTTTTAGTGTCTCATGAAAGAAAATTAAGGGAATACAGTATTTATTATCAATGTAGGTGTAGATAGTTTTTCATCGATGATACGGTGAGATTTAAAGTAGATTTTAACTCGCATAAACCACTCCAGCCGCTCCAGGGGGCTGCATCAAAGAGTGCAAGCACGCAAACCGGTAAAACTTTTTCGTCACGGTTGAACCGAAAATGGTCCAAACAAAAACGGTAAAACCAGAAAACAAGGACCAAAAGTGGAACTAAAGAGCTGACCTTTGTACATTGATGATTTCGATTTGTTGTAGATAATTGTAGCAAAAAAAAAAAAAAAAAAAAAAAAAAAATTGAAGCGCCAATATTATATATTAATAGTACAATATTTTCCCCCCTTGTTAACAGTTCAGAACTTCAAAAAGTATAATTGATGGTCTGTGGATTAAAAAAAAAAAAATACGAGACGGTTTTTCAGTGTTCATGGTTTCAAAGAAAGTCATTACAGTATGCTAAACATTTCCACTAGATATCGAATTGACAGAAAAGAGGTGGTTAGGGGGAGCAAGGGTCAAAGGAACCCCGAAATCCACGGTAAAAAAAAATAAAAAGGGGGAAGATGTTAAACAAACAATTTGACTCGACATATTTTCACTGGGATCCATACATTTTCCATAACTTTACCCAATCATCGAAATATACGGTTCGCTATTTGTTTTTTCAAAAGAGGGAAGATACAAAAACAAGAAACAAATTTTTAAAAAATATTTAAAAGAGGGAGATTAGGATTTACAAATCCACCTACAAAAGAAAAACAAATCACATGGTGTACAAATTATTTTTTTCTTTCAGTTTTAGTACCATCCTTTTTTTCATTTTGCTTAAGAATATTTCTTTTGTTTACGAATTCTAGAGATGCAGACCAATGATATATATGTGGCAGGGCAACTAAATGGTACGCACTAGTTGCAAAATAAACACTATATTAACAAGATATACAGGCGTCGTTTGGTTTACACCGCCAAATCACACTTAAAAAACAGTCAAAAAACACCTGTTCTCCTCTCCTCACTAGCGCTCTCTTCAGCTACACCCGGAAGGCAATTACTCCATGACACTCTCTCCCCACATATATTATGTTGATTAACAAAATATATACAATTGGTAAAAAAATCGTATACATATCTGCATACATATACACATATAATATCGAAAATTAAAACAGCAGCAAGGCCAGAAATGATAAGTCACCCAATAACGGCCTAACCTAGTTTTTATTACGTAGGTGCCATGGCCATTGTCGATTAAAACCGGATTTTTTAGAAAGCATACTTGTTCTACAAGTGGGTTAGTGCGTAAACTTATGGAATTTTGTGTAACTGGAAAGGATAATTCTTTGATAATAGGAAATTGGACGTAGGTGTACAGGGTAAAGTTCGAGCGTAATAATTTTTGACTGTAGTGTCTGAATTTTGGAATCGGAGCATTTTATTGAGTCCCACAGTTCTATTACGTGCATTCAGGTAGGTCGGAGACTTATATATTAACAGTCTGTTCTTTAGCGAAAGTTTTAATCGTTTGCCTAGTTTACTTATAAGAAGTTTGTAACATTTGTTAAGTTCCTGTCTTTTCCGTTTAGTGTGGGGTTCCATGTCGGAGTTTTGTCGAGAAACATGCCCTAGATATTTCTATCTGTTAGCAGTCGTTATAGGTACGTCAAAGTGGAGTGCTGGAAATGTCGCACGCCGGAAGGAAAAGGTTGTGTGGATGCATTTAACTTCATTAATTTTTGTTCCCCTTCTCTTTTGGTCCATCGAGAGATATCGTTTAGATGAGCTTGGATTTTGGAGGCAACTACGTCTCTGTTTTGATGAGAGGAAAGGAAAAATGTGCCGTCTGCCAATGTAACAAGTAATGCGTTAGTATTTAGAAGGATATTGCAACGTATATTAAATTTAGCACAAGTCCGAAGATGTTTCCTTGCAGTACTCCAGCACCGAAAAGGACGGAATAGGAAAGATCTGCACCTTTTCGGACTTGGTAATACCTATCGGACAGGATCTTGGGATCGGGTAATAGTTTTCGGAGAGAAGAGCCTTTAACTTGGAGGAAAGCTCTATGTGTCAGACAGGATCGAAGGCTTGCGCCAAGTCAAAACATACACCAGGACAATACACTCTATCAAGGCTGAAAGAGATGACATCTACCACTCGATGAACATGTTGAACTGCTGTGATGTGAACGGAAGACAAATTGATGGGCTGAAATAATGTTTTGGAAGTTTAGAAGGGGATAGATAAACTCGTCAGATTGGATGGTTTATTAGGTTTTGGGATGATACTAATTATGATTACTTCCATAGCGTAGGTTCATGCTTTGTTCTAAGGACGGAATTGAAAAGGGAGGTTCAAAAAAACAAGGTATTTTTAGGAAGATTGCGGAGTATTGACGGAGTGATTAGATTGTTCTGTTTTTTTTTTATTTTTATGTTTTTATTATCAGTTTTTTAAGATAATTCATCAATAAGTTTTTTATTTCATTTGAGTGATAGGTTTCAGTAGATTGGGTAAGGAAAATATTACAGTAGCATATATGTAATCTGTGAGTGTTTGGTCCATTCTAAAACTTATCGTCAAAAATAACACAGTGGTTCTTTAATCATCAGCATTTCAAAACATTTCCTGTCTAGCATAGTTGTTTAACTATTAGGTTTAAAATAAAAATTTATTGATATAATAGATTTTGAGTAACAACACTCGTGGGTTTTCCAGTCTGTAATGAGCGAAAGCGTTTGAGTGGGTGAGTGGGTATGTGGCGTATACAGGGTCCCCCCACAGGACCACATAATTTGGTTAGTTATTTTATCGCCCTGATTGAATATATTTATTAGCATGAGTGAGAGTTTATTAGTAGAGAATCTACAAAATCCCACCAGTATAGGCTATTTCTTAGGGTAATAGTATTTAGAGTGAATTGGCGAAACATAAAACACTCCAGATTCCCAATTTTATATATACATATTGTATGAAAGTATTTATTAGATATGACCTTTATGTTTGCTAAGGACGGTTTATAGCGGAACATACAGTACCCCATAAATCCACGTGCCTAAATTAGCTGTTTTGTTATCCTCCAATTCTATGTTTAATGTTTGTAAAATTTTAATTTTAAAGGTGGAAATTGTATACGAGTTCGAAGTATATTTCTATTTAATGTGAATGTACTTATTAGCGTGATAGTGACGGTGGGGCGTCCCTGGAATTGCCGGTACTTCGAGTCGCGTCGAACTTCGATTAGGCCACAATATATGTGGGTAGCTGTGTAAATGAGTTTCACGGCCTTTTCACCACGTATTGAAGTCCAGCATCTGGAAATTCGCAGAAGTCATTATGATAAAAAAAACAAAAAAAAAACAGGAAAACCGGCTAACGAGGTCAAATCATATAGACCGATATCGTAACTAACAACAGTGTCTAAACTCTTTCAAAAGTTATTATTAAAACGAATAAAACACATCGTTGAAAAAAGAAAATCATTCCTGACCACCAATTCGGATTCCGAACAAGACACTCAACAATAGACCAAGTACACCGAGTAACAGATGTAATAGAAAAATTTCTCGAAGAAAAATAAATTTGTTCTCCTATCTTCCTTGATGTCTCGCAAGCTTTTATCAACGTCTGGCACGAAGGACTCATCAATAAACTAAAAGGTATGCTAACAAAGCCGTATGTCAATGTTATCAGCTCCTCCCTAACCGACAGACTGTTTAGAGTCAAACAAGAAGTTCAATATTCAAAATTAAAAACAACAAATGCAGGAGTGCCACAAGGTAGCATATTAGGTCCACTGCTTTACTTGTTATACACCAGTGATTTTGCGGAAATAGGTGGAGTAAAAATTCCAACGTTTGCCGATGACACCGCGATGATATCACTAGGACCGTCTATCAACGATTCAACCAAATTCCTCCAAAATGCAATAAGATAAACGAATGGACAAAAAGAATGGAAAATCAAACTAAATCAGTTCATCCAATCATTACAAGCAAAAAGGTGGACCATGTTCCGTCGCTCACAATCGATGGAACTACTTACGATACAACAATACAGATAAATATCTGGGAATGACCTTAGATGCCAAGCTGAGATGGAAAGAACACGTGAAGGAAAAAAAGGACAGAGATAGGTTTAAGGTATAGACAACTATACTGGTTGATAGGATACTGCTATACAAAATAAAATACTATTATATAAACAAGTCATAAAGCCTATGTGGACGTAGGGTATTCAACTATGGGGTTGCACCAAACACAGCAATATCAAAATCATACAAACACTCCAAAATAAAATCTTACGTAACATGGTCAATATACCTTGGTACATAAGAAATAAAGGCTTATATAGAGATCTTAAGATCCCTGATGTCTCGGCGGAAATACAACGATTTGCCGCCAAACACCAGGCTCGCCTCACCCAGCACGAGAATGTGGATGCGACCAAACTTTTACATAACCGAAACATGGTCGGAAGACTAAAACGAACAAACCCATATGAACTTGTGTAGTTAAAAGTGAATTGTGAAATGTAAATCTTATTGTACCAGTGGGTTTATAAGAACGTAAATACTTATTTATTCTGTAATATTGTTGTAAAATTAATGGTTGGTCTAATAAGACCAGTTTTAATAAATAAATTTAATTTAAAAAAAAGACGTATGGAAGGGCGAAAGAAAAATAGAGCTTCAGAAGTTAGTCAATAATCATCACTTGCTAATGAAATTTCAAAAATTCTTATTAATTTTTTTCCTTAACTTTATAAAGCGTAGGAAACCAAATATATATTAACCGAACATAATATAAAAGGCTGCACGATCGTGTTTTTAATATTAAGTAGCACTTTGTAAATTAACCTAACCGAGCCAATATTTTTGAGATTATTTTTTTTTCTTCTTTCTTTACTGTTCATATCTATTACCCTCTCATAATTTTTTCTCTGAATATTTTTTTTATGAAAGAACAAAATTCCATTACTGGATATTAAGTGATATGGATTATAAATCTGGCCAAAGAAAAGCGTGTGTCGCTACATTTTCGACTCCTCTTGATTTTAAATATAAAAAGAAATATGTGAAAAAAATTGTTGTGCTTTAAAGAAAAAATATTAGTTAGCGTTAAAAAAAAAAATTCGAATGAGCCACAATTTTTAAATTATGTGTAGTAAAATTGATTTTTTTCTTCACAAAATTAGATTTTCAGTTTCGTTGTTATGTTATTGAATATTGTTCAGTAACTATTCTTTTTATATAAGGTCTTTGTTGAAATGAAAAAATGAATCGGATCCTGATTACACGAAATTCGAAAAACGGCAAAAAGAGGGTAAAATCCAAAAGTTGTAGGTTGAGATGGCGGACTGGTGTCCGAGTCGATAGAAGTCACGAGAGCTCGACTGGTTAAAGGATCGGCGTATTGAGCGGAAGGTCGTGGGTTCGAATCCCGCTCGTGTCGCTAGCTTCTTCATTTCAATCAAGACCTTACATACATTAATTAATTGAAAAAAAAATGGTCACAGGAAATATAATGGAATTATTAAGTAAATAAATAATCTTTTGCGAACCCCCAATATAATTAAATTGCACAATGATATCAGCACAAATGATCCAACTTTAGATTTTTGTTTGGAAATGCAAATTTTTCAAAGTCCCCTCGTCATAAAAAAAGCTGCTCGTAGGGTTATTAGTAAAAGATATTGAATTTTGCTTCAATCCCGCCGGACGGTTCGAACGGGAAAGTATCGAACCCAGCTTTTGTACATTAATTCATAAATCGTGGCCAACCGTTATAACATGGTATGAAATCGTTTTCATTCCGGTTAATAACTTCTTTGGGGAGAGGGGATCAAAAACTATAAACAA
This sequence comes from Cimex hemipterus, assembly GCA_039619505.1. Lineage (NCBI taxonomy): Eukaryota > Metazoa > Arthropoda > Insecta > Hemiptera > Cimicidae > Cimex > Cimex hemipterus. The sequence goes on along the minus strand of CM077100.1, from coordinate 19,384,118 downwards.
TTTCATAAAGGCAGCCTTGGCCGGACGTTGTTTACGACGGCTTTTAGCAAAAATTTATCGGGGATATATTGAAATTGTGAATAACCTGAACAGGCCATCGTCGAGAGAGAGATCGTCGAGAGAGAGAGAGAGAGAACTTATTTTACGCCAGCGTAGAGGTATAGGTTACTTCTATTCTTCCAGATTTGCATACCAACTGCACCTACTATTGCATTGATACAACCCATTAATGGCTGTGATATGTCCATAAGGCATGGGAAATATTTTAACTATATTTGAGACAAAATCTTGTTTCTATCCTGCCTTGTTAAAATTTTTATATAAATATTAATTTTAAGAATGAATGACTATTATACATTATCTACAAACGTACGCAGTATTTCGCAGAAAAGTAAGTGTTCACAGTGTACAGAAAGATGGCTCGATGTGCCCTACTAATTTAATAGTGTCATTACTTGGCTCCATATAGAGAGCGTGTAGGAAGGCCAACCGGCATAAGAATTGCGCTTCAACACGGCAGGACTGTTTGGATATCTTATTTCCATTATTCCAGGGATGTTTTATTATATATATATATATAGTGATGGTGATGACTATACCGCTCCCCAGGCACTGCAACCTTCTGGTTTATTCTACGTTGTACGTACTGGCAGCTGTCTTATTTTGTATTATTTTGTTAGTCTATTAAAAATGAATGCAATGTAAAGTGTGATTGAGCTGAACGTTGAATATAGAATACCAATTAAATTCCACATTGGAAAGATAGATTCGAAAACAAGTGGATTCAAAAAGTCTATTTCAGTTCCAAAAGGACGAATTTGATTTCTAAATGAGTGGATTCATTTTCAAAATAGCAAAACCGATATACGAATGAGTGAAATTAATTTGCAAAAGGGCCAATATAATTAGCAAAAAGGATTAATTTTTATTGAAAACAGGTGAATTCGATTTGTAAATAGTGAATGTAATTGGCACAAAAGTCAATTTAATTTGCCAAAGAGTGAATTTGTTAGAAAAAGTGAACTTAATTCATAAAAATTTCAATTTGATTGCCAAAACAATGATTTCAAATTGAAAAAAAAGGTGAATTTAATTTGAAAATCTTGTAGAACAAATAATAAACTTTATTTCAAACAAAGGTATATATTTTTTTAAAAAAGAGGGATTTTCTATCACTTTTGATTTGTACGTGCAGAAGGGTGAATTTTGATGTAAAAGAGTAAAAACAATCTTCAAAATGGACAGTTATTTGCAAAAAGTTGAATTTGGACATTTGAAATGGTTGAAATTTATTGTATCAGAGTGAATTTATTTTGCAAAAGCGAGGATATGATTTGCAAAGAAGGGAATTTCTTTGCAATTGAGTGAAATATCGAATTTAATTAGCAAATGGAGTAAAGAGATTTGCAAAATAATAAAAATGATATGCGAATGAGTAAGTTTAAGTAAAAAAAAAAGAGTTAATTTGGTTATAGAAAAAGTAAATTTGAATTGCCAAATAGTGAAATTAGTTTAACAAAGAGTCGATTCAAATGAAAAAAAATGAATGATCTGCAACAGTATAAATGTGGCTAATAAAAAGTACATTGAATTTGCAAAAGGTTGAATTTAATTTGAAATAGCTTTATGTATAAAGCTTGATAGAGAATAGACTTCTCTATGAAAACAATTTTTTTTTTCATAATAGATCTTTGTGACCGGATCAGAAAGTCTAACTTCCACGCCATCATGATGTAAAGATACGTATAAAAGAGAAAAAATATTTTCTTGCGCACTGAAGGAACAACAGTTGTTATAAAGGGTCACCACACCGAGTAATATCAAGTAGTTCAAAGTTCAAAAGTCAACAAAGCCCCTTCCACCGTTTCATTGCCAATCAAACCTGTGCAAACGGTATACCGACGGCCCTCCTTTGAATTTAATGTCAACAGGCAATTTTAACTTTCCTTTTATTTTTTCCAAAGAAAGAGGCGCACAAAAAAAAAAAAAAAAAGAAAGTAATGGTTTACCACATCACAAAGTAAACATTGGTCTAACAACTTGGCTCTGGGTCCGCTCTTAATCGTGCTGCAGGAGGGCTATCGGAAGGTACGAGTATTTACCCAGATAAGTTTTGCGCTTTCCTCCCTCCTTTTCCTTGGTAAGATCCTCTCAAGGAAAACTTTCACCCTTTGCAGTCATAATCTGGACAAATTAAAGGGATCACTTCGTAAATGTGATTTTGGCCTTTTAACTTCCTAATGGCAATTTCTGTAATCTAGTTTTACGAGAATCAAAGTTTAACCCAACCCCCTACAATTTAGTGATTTCATGTTTATGTTATTACACATCGAAATTTCCCCCTTTCACAATAGCTTTGTAATGCCTTTACGTTGTTGTCGCACTCGCGCGCTGATATGTTTATTTGATTATTTCGCCGAGTTAATATATTATCTTCTTGTTAAGGCAAACTGAATCAATAATACCGTTTACTACCGAAAACCACTACAACTTTTATATTTGCTGCTGCGGTTAATTTCTTTTAAACTGGAACCTAGTTTTATGGAAACTGGCCAATTTTAAGTTCGTACAAATTGACTTTTTCGTTCTAATTTTTGTTTACCATTTCTAAACATTCACATTGGTCCTACCAAAAAAAGATAGGATTTCCATTAATATTTCAAATCTAGCTATTATCGCCCGTGTTCAAGAAGCATAAGTTTTCCTTTTAAAAAAATTAGTAACGCAAACTAAATACTATATCGACGCTCACCATTATGTAAATTTTGTTTTTCAAAAACCCAAAACACAAGCGATTACTAAATTGTCGAATCACAATAGCCATTTTGTACACATGTAATATATTTTACTCGATAAAATTTAAACGTGAGTAATTGCAATTGTACACTGACAAGCAAAAGATTCCTCCCACTTCTAACGAAAACCGATTTGTGTATAATGTTATATATTAATCAAAGTTTCACGTTTTGTTTAATAATTGAATCTTTGTCTAAAATAAGTAAAAAAAAGTAAATTGCTAAGGGAAAAAAAAGATGGACAGATAAAATTTGTTTAATTGTTTTTTGGAATTGGATTCTCATCCTCAGGCATGTATCAAATATGGTTAAATGTTGCTTTACTTTTTTATTAGCATTTTAATATTGCGTATTTCTTCTTCTTGCCTTAATTACACCTCGAAAACGCCTCGACTTACTTTCTACCAGTCTGGAAATGTCACTATGCTGGAGTTTAGCCCAGTCTTCACGAAGAGTCCTTTCAAGATGGCGGAGTCTACTAGGGAGTGATGCACGTGCTCTTACTCGTCATTTGAGGTTATATCCTAAAGTTTGTAGAACGGGCTGGCCAGGCGCAGTCTCTGATGTTATCCTGTTGAAGGTAGGCTTATACTATGCTAGCGACATGTGGAAGGGTTGTCACTGATTTCATCGAGGTTAGGCAACGCGTGATGTTTCGATATTTCATCCTCACGGCGAGTGGCAGTGAACACGAACAGCAATCAACACTGTGCCAAGCTACATTAAAAATTCCCTTCCAACACCGAGCTAAAAGGTTGGTTCTGGGAGAAATTAAAGGCTTCGTACCTTTCATTTCGCCTTCTCCACACCGCCCATCTGGAGATCGTAGAGCAAACCTACCCTCATTTGTAAAACGTACAGCAGACCAATCGTCTCAAGACCAATGGCTATGTTCTGGAGCAACAAAGCGCGCCCTAACTGTGTTCTGATCAATTCTTCTTACAGGGCGAAAAGCCGTCAGACGAATTGATTTAATCTTCTTCGAGCAGTGCGTTCAGAAATTTCGACGCCTCGAACTTCCTGGAGCTGGTGAATCGGTTGAACAACACTAAGGTACCCATTTCGGGCAATTCGCGAAGACAAACAATGGTCATCGTTTATTTCTGTCACCCTAGGGAGTACTTAACCGGGCCTTCAATGGTAGGACCCAGTTTTTCGAAAACGCCTAACGGCATCTCCTACAGTTTCGGAGGGAACTCAGATAGCAATTCCATCATCAATTAGTGCCACACCACACACAACGTCCTCAGAACTTACTGGCATTTTTAAGTTTAAAAATTGAAATGAAGAAAACAAAGATGAAAAATAATCAGTTTATTGCTCCTAAATTCAAATGAGAATTTAATTTAAATGTTTTACATCGTAAAATGTAAACCTTGAAAAATCCTTTATCCTTGTTTTTCATTAAGGATTAAGTGTGGTTACGTCTAATTGATATTCCCAATTTAAAACATAGCATAAATTAATATTTGTTGTTACAAACAATGAGACAAGTTAAGGGCAGAATTTTCTTTTATCGAGAAACTGAAGAAAAAATCAGTTGGGTGGAATTTTCGTCCTGTCAATATTTATTGCAGAAAATTACGGGCTATTATGTTAATTGCCCATATCAAATAGTTGGAGGAATGAATCCCTTGATGGAGCGTCAAGAGCCAAGAGGAGAGGCAAAATAAGACGGGATCGGAGTAACCAGAGGATTAAATAGACAATGCTTAGATGCTATTAAAAGAGAGGAAAGAAAGGAAGGCTTGGAATAAAGTTTTATTTCCTGAGTGAGATTTGTTCCGTGTTTGTAGCTTAGATCCTAACGTAATGGAAAGACTTGTTAGCCCTTCCTACGGTTCTGGCAAAGAAACAAATAAGCCCCGCACCTAGCAGATAAGCCCCAACCCTGAAAATCAACTTAAATTGAGCCCTTATTGTCCTATAGGATGACAAGCCAATCACATCAATCCTGGCCCTCTCGCCGGCGGTATAAGCTTCTATTTTTTATTAATTTACGAATTGATGTGAACAGAGTGTGGAAAGTGTAATAGATTGAATATTCAAGTAAACAATCTAGCCGTGGAAACAAGACGAGAATTGATTTACACCCCTTTAAACAAGAGAGTTTACGAACAGCCTGAACGGGATTAAATAATAAAACTTCTCCTCCCCTTCGAATGCTCATAACGATTGAAATGTTTATCGAAGCCGTCGGATATCGTCGGCTCTCATTATTAAACGGCCATTTGGCTTTTCTCGGCCTTCATATCATCACCATAAGGGTGAATAAAAATTGAAACAAAACGTTGAATTGCTCCACTTATCATCAGGAATTGCATTTTGAAACTGATTAATGCGTTTTAGAGACAATTACTAGTTGGCCGCAGTATCGGCTGTGCTTAATGAGATCGAACATATTGGATGCAACCAATGTTAAACGGATCGACGCCTTCAGAGCTGCCTTAGCCAACCGTGATATCTTGTCTATGGATCCACTAATCCAGACAATACAAGACCAAATTAATTAAGTACACAAAGACAACCAGTTATTATTGCCTGGATTCCGGGCCAAGTGGGAGGAATATGATGACCGTCCTGCCAAACGGGCAGCAACAATGCAACATGACCGGGCGACTCTCACGAGTCCGGCAAACGTTAAAAATGTATGCTGTGAAAATTGGCAGAAACACGGGGTCAGATTGCCGACAAATTAAAAAAAGCGAAACTGTCGGTTAAAAAGGCCATGGAGAGGATGGACAGACAAAATCAGTGCTGACGCGCCTGCGAATAGGCCAGACCAGACTGACGCAAAGACAACCCCTAATTCACAGAAATCCACGGAGCACAAGTACTGTTCAAATTATCCTGATAAATTCCAATAAATTGGCGTCGTACAGAAAAACGTGTGGCCTTTCTTCGAGTCTCAAAGAGCAAGTAAAACACAGCAGTTACGACAGATAAAACGATAAAATATATGAAGCGAATAAATGATTCTCTCAAGTAGTTTTCCTATGTGAAATAAATTTTATTATTAATGTGTTTGTTGAGTGTGTGTTGGTGCGTAGCAAAATATAGAATAACCCACCAAATTAGGTTAGGAATTTACTGTTATGGTTTTGTGTTCTCGATAGAATGTATTTATTAGCGTGAATGGTTGAGCACGTGTGGTTGGCTGAGAAAAAAGATGGGCAGTGAAATATTGAGTGAAAGCAGCAGGGGTGTAAGTTCTGAATCGAAATTTTCACTGTACATGTGGTGTGAAGGGTCATTCCTTGTGTATACGTATTTATTAGCGAGAGTGGGTGATTATGCGTGGGTCAGTCTGTGGCGGAAGATCGACTAATACCCCTCAGAGAGACTAATTTGACGTTATTATAGTATTGTAGTGTATAGTGGGGGTGACAATATTTTCAAAATCAAACACCTCCCGGTTCCTCACCAATTTTCATTATGCATATAGTATGAAAGGTTACAATCACTGTGAATAATGTACTTATTATCGTTTATGAGGACGCGCTTTCTGAGGAATATATAGAACCTTGAAACCCGCCAAACTGATGTTAGCATAAGTTTGGATAGAAAGCCAGAGGGTGAATTCAATTGGCGAATTAAAATTGCAAAACTGTGAATTCAAATAGCAAAATGCTCATTTCAAATGAAAGAAGTGTGAATAAGTTAAAAGGGGCATTCTAATTTCGAAGAGATTAATTTAATTAATAAAATAGTGGTTTTTATTGGAAAAGTGAATTTTATTTTAATTTATTTTTATTTTATTGCGTAAGAGGGAATTCAAATTTCAAAAGAGAAAATATGATTTGCAAAAGGATGAATTCTGATTACTAATTTCATTTGCATATAGAAATCAAATTTCACAAAAGTGAATTTAATTTTCAAAAGTGTGGCAAAAAGCATTGTCCAATAAAAATTCACACAAAAGGAAAATCACACATATATAATAACGAAAAGTGCCTTTTAAAGACTGTAACATAGCGTCCGGACCTGTATGAACGTTTCGAATTTTGAAAAGTATAACGTAACTCTCGCAGTATTGTAAATAAGTACGTTTGTCTCTATCGTTGGTTCTTTTTAAATCTCCACCCCTTTCGTATGAATGGAGGATTTGGAGCAATATGTAGCAATAGAGGGGTACGTGCGGTATACCATGCGGTCGTGTAGTCTGGATGACGTCATACGCCCCAATCTTGTCGAAATCGTTACGTAGCGCCCGAGTTCCAGACGAACCGTGTCAGTTATCGTTCTCGTCACTCGGTTTTGTCTTATTTATTTTTCCGAGATGAGCTTTGGCTGCTGATACTCCACCCACATACTGCCACATCAGACATATTAGATATAGCAATATTTTTGTTGACAAGTTTTTACGAAAACGCTATACATGTAAAGACCATAAGTTAATCTAAAATCTAAAATCAAATGTAAAATACAAAAATAAATAATGACTAGATTATATTTGTTAGGGATTTATATAAAACACCTTGTCTACGGGTTATAAGTTGGAGTGGTATGACTTCAAGGAAAAATACTTCTTTAAGTCCATTAAAAATGTTGCATGTTCCCATTCGCACCGGCTATTTACTTGCACTTGCTTTATTAAACCGTTTGGCACGACATGCGCATCCGAATGCTCTCGATTCAAGCGCGCAATACCCGTAATTTATCTGGGCCGGTTTTTTAAAATGCAATACATTCTAAAGTAAAACCCATTTTTTTTGTCAAATATCATTTTTCTCTCGTATTCTTGGTTTAACTTTTCATTCGTTTTATTTTTGCGTAAGTAGTAAAATGCCGGGCGACAAAGCCTCCTTTGTATTATATTTGCACCAGGCGGAGTTGTTCGAAACTAAAGGCATCAAGAACTGTTCAGTGGAAATGGGATCAGGAAATTCCTCGGACCTGTTGATTTTGCAATACTGCCTCCCATTATATTCAGCCTCGCTGCTTCTACATTTTTTTTATAATAAATAATATTTTATGCCCTCATTGAGTGCTTCCCGAACTTTTCAGCCAGCGGACTCCTTTCACAGAACAAAATCCAGGGCGCACCCCTCGCATTCAAATATTTAAAATTATATACTTATGCATATGTAATAAATTAAAGGTTCATAAATTAGCATTAATCAGTTCATCCCTAATTATGCAATGGAGAGGGATATCACTACGAAAACAATCATTACTTGTTTAACATAATTTATTTAAAAAATCCGGAACACAAAAATCCAATTAGACAACGAAATCAATAGGCTGAAATAATATGAACGTTAATTATTAATGAATTAATGGAAAGAGTGGGATTGTTTTAGCCTGCACAATTTGAATATGTTGGATTTAACAGATGGAAACCGATGTCGGGTTCAGCATGTAGTCAGCTTCGGTGTTTGTATTTTGGTGGCTCGATAGATAAAAAATCCAGATTAGTTAAGATGTGGCAAATGGAACAAGAAATAGTTTTGATTTTTCAACGAGCGGTTGAAGTTTTTTGCTTTACAGTAGGAGTGAAAAAATGGGGAGCAAGTATCGGACTCGAAAGTAGATTTTAAGTAATCTTTATGCACGGAAGCGGTTAAGATAAAAAGTCAGTGTCACGAGCGGGATTCGAACCCACGACCGTCGGCTAAATACGCCGCTGCTCTAACCACTTGAGCTACCGTGATTTCGATCCTCCCGGAAGCCAACTCACCATCACAACCTACAACCTTTCCAAATTTCCCTCTTTTTGTAATTTTCAAATGCCGTCTAATCAGGATTGGATTCTCAGCGACTTATGAAGTGGCCTCGGGGAACTGTTTTAGTAAAATAATACTTTTTTTTTTACTTATTAAATATCATCGTTACTTCGATCCATTCGGACATTAACTTCCCACCTCAACCAATACCGTACATAATTAATTGAATTGCTAATGGTTTCAGTAGATTTTAAGGTTGAGTGTGAAGTATTCTAATATGTCAAAAGTCGTATTCACTTGCTGTAAGTAGTGCTCAAAGGGCATCTCTAAAATTCGAAGGTCGGCATAATTTCTTTGATCAACGTTCGCAAGCTCCAATTTGTTTCCTTAAAAAATTCATTTAACAAAGGTAAAGACTCCGTCTCTTCATTCTGAACAGAATCAACTCAAAACTGGATTTTTCTTTTGAAGGCTTTGTCATTAGAGTGGAAAGTTGTGATACTCTTTCCATACAAAGAAAGACCCATCTCATTCATTTTAATGAAAATAACTTCTAAATATGAGAGGGTGTAGGTGGCCGCAATGGTTTAGGCGTTAACACGGCGCTCATCACTGTAATATAAAGTTCCCTTACAAACGGGCTTTTTTTCAAAATCATCGGCACCGCGACAGCCCATATAACCTCGTAGTTGAAATACCCTCGTGAAAAAAAATACAGTATACATTGTCATTTGTCCTCATTGAGAACGTTGACCAATTGGAAATTTTGGCCCGTTAACCGATCCTGTAATCGTGAAAATGCTTTCGCATAAGACAGCCACCTAACTTTTGTTTGGTGAAGCAGGGAAAAAGGCGTCCTATATCAGTACAAAGTACTTTGATAAGTCTTGACTTCTATGGCCGCCGCGACTTGAAATAATAATTTGATCAGACTCATTCTAAAAATTCTGAAAATAGGCTGGCATTTATTTCGTAGCTAAACCATGTCTGTGGAGAACACAATGACTGCTATTGAAAAATTAAAAAATTTCATTTTCGGTACTCATTGTTTTTATTGTTTTAATTTTATTGATTCATTCTCCGTTTATTTATGTAATTATTAATTTTTCTCGACGTTCACCGCGGACCACAGTTTGAGAAGCCCCGTCCTAATTGAAAAAAAGTATTTAATAAAAAAAATGTTATATAGGCAAAAAATTTCTTTTTTCTTGTACCGAGACAATTCGGTTATAAAGAAAACGATTGGAAAGAAGACAAGAAGGAAATTTGCAAAATTCATACAATTTTGACGAACCTAATTGATTTTCAAATTTCGTTAGTAGTCTTATAACTTATGACTCTCATCAGATTTCCATCGTAAAAAATAAAAATAAAAGATTCATAAAAAGGATGCAATTCGTGTGGGATTCAGCAAGCCATCCACTTATCGGAAAGTATTGTAGAGTCTCTGGTGTAAAGTATCCGGTTGCACCGTTCGCGGACTTTGTCGATGATAGGTCCTTCGAAGACTACCTTTCAAAACGCCCTTGATCCGACCCTTTCTGAACGGCTAAATCCTTTTCAAATGATACCCACACGTCACCGGCATAGGGAAAGTATCACCCCCTGAACCCTCATTTACGGTCTTTTCGCCTCTCCAGACCGTGTGAACCTTTTAACTGCATAAAATCTGGTTTTAGATGAAGCGGACGGTAGTCGTCCATTCATCACTTTCCATTTTTACCTTTTATTCCTATTTTTAGATTCAAATTTGGTATACACATACGTATTAAACAGTAAAAACGAGTTTTTTCTTTGACCTGTTTATTTAAAAATAACATATAAGTAAGTAGGAACAGTTGTAAAATTATTTAATTCAAAAATATTTTATTTTAAAGAATCAATTAATAAGTGAGCCATGTAAATTTATTATAATTTTATTTTATATGGCCATATTGCGGGATTTATAATTAGTTATCTGTTTATTATTGCCACATTTGCCAAAAATTAGACATAAAGAAGAGATTTTGATTTTAAATGCTGTAAGTTTTATCATACGCAGAATAAACAGCCTAAGTATATCTAATTTAAGACATATTATATAACTGTAAGATAATCTAAAAGGAAATTAAAAATGCCTGAAAAATCTAATACAAATTATCTACTAAGGGCAAAAAAAAGTTGTAAGAGTGGATTATTCCTTTATATATAAGGATATTAAGCGAAAATTATTCCTTTGTGTACTGTAAAATAATAAGCAGAACGTTACTTAACTTTAAGTGTATAATTGTGAGGATTTCTTTTGTGATTTTTGGCGCATACACATATACATAGCCGAGTACTATACTGATAGCTGCTTTATATAAAATTAAATCAACACACGCACGAATGTACGCACACAAGTACAGAGTTGATTCTTCATTACTCCATCACCTTTCAAATCTATTGCATAATTAACCTAATCGAGGGTATTCGATAGCCGTCGATCGTCCTACATAACAAAACTATCTCATATTAAATCTCAATGAAAGCTAGGGACACAAAACTATATGGAATAAAACAACCCTTATTCCACCATGAATCAAAAGAGGGACTAGAATACTGGCTGCCGCGATCAAGCACAATTCTCAGATCGGGTGGCATTCCTACGCGCTCTCTATAAGGAGCCATGGAATTGCATCCATCATTTCGGTGGGGCACATTGAGCAACCGCTCTCTGCAGGTCGGTCATAAACAAGATACAAAAGCAAGTATCTTTTGTCAATATCCCATGGCCTATTCTTAATCGTATGAAGACAATCCATCTATGATTCCAGTCCTCCAAGTCGTACCAAAACGATTAAAATTGTTAAAACTGATGATGATTATCAGCTTCTTCAAAAGAAACTAGTTTAGGTTAAATGACTGGCCTCTACTTAATAATTTAAATTTAAAAGTTGCAAACTTCTCTTTAAATTCTTTCTTATTAACTCAGTAGCCAATTGTTAATTTTATTATTAGATTAATATTTATATATTTCAATTATTTAAGGTTTTTAGTTGAGATAAAAAGACAGTGTTTCGAGCGGGATTCGAACCCACGATCTTTGGCCTAGATACGCCGATGATGAGCTATCGTGACGTCGTTCCATTCGGACACTAACTTCCCATCTGAACCCCACCTTTTGAATTTTCACTCCTTTTTTTTTTTTCAAATGTCGTGTAATCGGATTGGATTCTCTACGAAAAATGAAATGGCCACGGAGAGTTTTACTGAAGCAATCCTTCATTTCAACTTATTAAATTCACTAGTAATATGAAATTGGAAAATGGCAAAAAGGAGGGATAATTCAAAAAGGTGAGGTTGAAATGGGAAGGTCGTGTCCTAGTGGGTCGATGTCACGATAGCTCAACTGATGTAGCAGCGGCGTATCTAGCCGAAGATCTTGGGTTCGAATCTCGCTCGTGCCTTAATTAATTTTAATATATTAATTGGTCAAGCGGAGCCACGAAACTAGTGAATTTAATAAGTTTAAAACGAAGTATTCTCCACTAAAGCTCTACGTGGCCATTTCATTTGTCGTCGAGAATCCACTCCGATTACACGACGCTTGAAAAATTGCTAAAAGGAGGGAAAACTCAAAAGGGGAGGGGTTGAGATGGGAAGTTATTGTCCGAGTGGGTCGTAGCGATGTATCTAGCCGAAAATCGTGGGTTCGAATCTCAATCTTGCCATTGACTTTTTATCCCACTTAAAACATACACTTATATTTATAATAAAATTCAAACAAATTCTGGGATTTTACTTTACATCCATTTAATGGTTTATACTAGTTTTAATTTCTTAAGTATTTTATTAATTTAAAGTAGAGGTTAATTCAAAAGTAAAATAGGATGAATCTGAAGTGGACAGGGTTTATCATAAAGGAATCAATGGGCAACAATAATAAATATTTCCATTGACAATATTTTGTAAATTATGAGAAATAAATCACATTGACAATTCCCTTTTCTGAAGTGTATGTACCAAATCCTAATAACTCGCCGGCCCTTCTTCGGCAGGTTTTCTCTATTTCAAAATGTAAACAGATTTGTATTGTGCGCTCCTTTCCATTGTATCGTGCATACGGTGCAGAGGTTTGCAAATGCCACACCGATACAACTGAAGAAAAGGGCCGGCGGCTCGTCAAAAATGTATATCTCTCCCTTGTTCGGGATTTCTTCCACGCCCTTCCCCTTTTTCTGTGTTTATGCCCAAATCCCTTTTAAGCAACGTACTTACGCTCTGAATAGGTCAATGGGGGAAACAATAACTGACATGAGATTGTTTATCAGTCTATCGAATGTTGAATAATTTATGTCTACTAACAAAAGACATTTTAATCAAAGATGAAAATTGTCTACCATAAAAAGGAAATTATTATTTTTAACTTAAAGAAAAACAATTCCGCGCTATCAATTACCATAAAAACCATTATTATAAATGTTGTTTATTTCTAAGTTATAAAAGGAAATTTTCAATAGCGATGTAAAATTATACATTGGCTCTATTTCGCACCCGACAGCACAATTCGAAGATAACATGAAAAGTAATTAAATTTGTCTAATTTATATAGAGTTAAACTTTAAGCTAACAGAAGCTGATTGTGTCGACAGTAAATTTCAATCTAAATGGATAATCTATTTTGAACTCAAGGAAAGCGGATCTATTTAAATTTTAAAGCCTTCCGTTGCCGAAAAGACACGTCTAAGATTCTATGGTTTCTGAAAGTGAACGGAGTTTGTGATTTAATTTTTTTCCGGTAGATAATTCTTAATTTAACACACGGAAAAGGCATTGTAACATAACATTATTTGTAGCATAGTTTACTAATGAGCAGACGAACATCTAATGTTCATTGCAGTTCTTCTCCGCATGAAATAAATTAATTGTTTGGTTTATTTGGCGCTTCTTTTTTAGGGGCCCTACTATTCAACTTTATTCCTAAAAAAGAAAAACAGATAAAATTCAATTAGCATTAAATAGAAAAATTATAAAACATCAAGGAATACTGAGAAATTAGATCGATACAAGCTGGCGTCCCTCAAGGGAACATTCTTGGTACCACCGTTTAAACTATTTATGCTTTATAATATTTACATGTGGAGTTTCCTACACACCGATACTATAATTATAACTAATGTGGAACACTGTGTTGTTGTCTTTAAAACGGAAACCTATTCCAGAAAGCTCTAAAAACCAAGAAGACCCCGGGTATGGTACACATGGGTTAGAGAAAAAAAAAATAAAAAAAAAAGCTGGAGGAAAAACATGAACACGGTGTCTTTCAAAACCCAGGATGGCATTGTTATGGCCGCTAAGGGCAGCAAAGTGAATCCTAAATATTTCAAAAAGGAACGCGAAACAATTCCTCTGTCTCTGTAGGCTTGATACGAGGAAATATCGAACCTCTTAACTACCACCAAGGTGGGCAAAGCAGACAGAAAAACATACCAATTCTTTTAGGAGGAAACACAGACATCGCCGCCTATCCCTTGAGGCTGTGACGCACTAGACATTATATTCCTAGAGCCACTTAACGTACAACAAAGCCAACCAATTCAAAATCCAGTCCATCTAATCTTTCTAATCAAAAAACCTTAGATAAGATGCCTACTACGTCACTGAAGTCACTCAACATCACAACAGATTGGATAATACATTTGTCGACGAACCGATCGTTTCCTTCTTCTGATAAACCCTTTTTACACTTTTCTATTCCAAGAACCATCGTCATCATCATCATCAAAGAGATAGAGATAGAGAGAGAGAGAGAGAAAGAAAGCGACGTAGAACAAATAAGAATAGATCGTTTGAGAGAAAGGGAATTGCATTCGTCCTCACACTTTATATCAGCAGGAAGGTCCTACTAAATTCCACTCGTCAGATATTTACTACTGTACTTATACAGCGAACTGACGTTGACTTCCCACACAAGACATACCACAACCAACCTAAAAGAAAACGTGCACAACTACGAAGCCTTTCAGGCTGGGTATGTGTTACCACTATAGACATACGGACTAGAACTTTGGTATTCAGTCAAGCCATCCTATATCCACAGCGAAACCAACTTTTTCATTAAAAAACCTCAAGGAAATAGGATTCGCTCAACGTATTTTTGCCAACTGATCCAGTCTTACTTTCACATTTTCCACAGTAAGCTTTACATCCATCTAGCGAAACATTATCTGCACGTTTTTATACTGATATTCGTAAAGTAATAATGATTTCCTCGTCCCACAGTTCTTCATATTGATTATTCGGAGGTTATGAGATGAGGTCTGGTGTGACGTAGGTTTTAGAAATACATTTTCTTTATCGTACCACCGTTTCGAACTTTGTGTGGCGGTTAGTGACCGTTAATCGATAATTGTTCAGAAATCGTGAGATGCGGTCTGGTGTACTGTACGTAGCAGAAAAACATTTTCTTTATCGTATCAATGTTTCGATCTTTATTGAGACCATCTTCAGGGCCTGGATTTATAAACATTGTTTAAATTATACAAATACATATACATGTTTCTTTTCTGTGAAGATATTTCTTTCTTGTGTGTAGTTTTCAGATATTGCTGTTTTATGTATATGTACGTTGGATTTCGTATGGGTGGGGATAGAAAGATATTTTTATAAGAGGAGTCAGTTACTGCGAGATGTAAAGGGCGAAAATGGGGAAAAACGCGGGTACTGGCTCCGCCTGATTATCCTTTCAAGATTATATAGACCAAGAATATAGATAATTATGGAAAGGAAAACTAAATTGTTGAAGAATTAGACTATACTGAAATGTTTGACGTGTGTAATGTGATGATTGTTTTATATGTTGTATTGCATATTTTGTGTGATGTGATGATGATATATGTATGGTATCGATGTTGTATAATATGTATATAAATAATGTATATAAAAATAAAACATCAATATGTCACTGGCACTCTCAACACGACAGACAAAAATGACACATATACATGGAAAACAAACAATTGGAATGGAATGGTAGCAAAGGTACTAGGAGGCGGGGTTTGTGTACCCCAGGCACTGCAGTCTTCTGGCTTATTGTACCTTCCTAGTTCCTTAGTTTAGTCAATAGACTCGATCCTTTTTCTCAGGAGTATCAAGTCATTGACTGTTATTGCTTCAATGTGGTTCTCTGACTCACTTTTGTGCGTCAGATTGAACCTCCATTGAGCCGTTGTTTCGCATTCGAAGATGATATGAGTGGCTGTTTCCTCCTCCTCATTACATAGTCTGCAAATGGGATCATCATTGTATATGCCCATGTTTTGTAGATGCTTTCTCAGATGCCAGTGGCCGGTTAGTAGCCCTACCACTCCTCTGAGATTTGCCCTCTCCAATTGTAGCAGTGTTTTTGCCAGTTTTGATGAGGGTTGTTTTATCATGAGTTTACTGTGTCTAGCACTGCTAGAGTTTATCCATTTTTCTCTTTGTTTTATTTGGATCCATTCTGCGATTGAGGATTCTACGTTTGTTTTGGATATCCCAAGGATAGGCTCGGGGCCTATGTATGGTCTTGCGGATCCTCCTCTGGCCAGTCTGTCTGCTTCTTCATTACCCAAAATTCCCCTGTGCCCTGGCACCCAGGATACCGTTACCTTGTTGAGTTTTCCCAGGTTTTGGAGATTTTGGATGCATTCACTGACTAATTTTGAGGTGATTCTTGTACATGCCAGTGCTTTGATAGCTGCTTGGCTGTCTGAACTTATGAGGATTTTTTTTGTCAGTGTAACCTCTTTCAAGATTTTCCAGGGCACAAGCATTGATAGCATGTATTTCTGCTTGAAAGACCGAGGTGTACTTCCCTAGTGAGTTTGATTGCTCATATTTTGGGCTTGTACAGAAAATTCCTGATCCGGTTCCTTCAGTTGTTTTGGAGCCATCCGTATACCATATCATTGTATCCGATGTTCTCCTGTGTTCTTCCTCTCCTTTGTAGTCTGTTGAGATTTTGTAGGAGGTCGTGAAGATTGTTTCCGGGAAAACAAACAATTTGATTGAGTACTAAATTAAATCTAAAATTTTCTAGCATAAATTCTAGTATAAATTCTTTTTTTTAACATCCTACATGTATTTGTAAAATTTAAAAAATGTTTATAAATAGTATGCTCTGAAGATGATCTCGATTAAGCTCGAAACGTTGGTACGATAAAAAAACGGTTTTTTCAAACCTACATCAAACCAGACCGCATCTCACGATCAATAATCATTTACTGACGGTCACTAAACACCACATATTCTTCATATGACTGCTATCGTGGGCTGGTTTCCCTTAAGATGTTTCCTCCTAGTGCACACGGTTGCAGTGTGGGTAAAGGCTTCAAATAAATGATTTATTTCGAAAATCAACAGAATGACGAGACTACGAGAAGGGCTTTCAGGAAGGCGATTGCCATTCTGATGCTACAGCTGTCATGACGTTCCTTTCAGAACGGATACAATCTTTACAACCCAGTTGAGACAATTTTCTGGACTATATATCCCTTTATTGCTATCCGTTTTCTATCCACTTAAGAACAAGAACGACCCTTTTGTAACTACGACATATTAAAATATTGAGAGTGCTAGAAATTACCTTTCTTGGGGTGGAAGTTATTCGCCTTTTGTTCAGCCCATTCATTGAATATTTTGCCTTGTTGGATAAATGAGATGGCCAGCCTCTGATAATCAGAGGTCTTACGCTTCATAAATGGTTTCACCGGTTATAAATTCCTTTATCTCGTCGAGTCGAAAACTGAAACGTGGTTGGCCTGTGGAAAATGCGCCGAAGATTAAAGCCTGGAAAGCGCTTTGACAAATGCCAACGTAATCAGAAGAATTGAAGAGTTATGACATAAAAGAATATAGGAGCATTCGTAACAGAATTCCCACTCTTTTATTCAGAGCAGGGAAGCTATTTTAAAAAATTCCAACTCGCCTATTCGGCTTATCTACAGAGATCTACACGAAACCCGAGCACAAAGCAAATGTGTTGTATTTGAGATCTCGAGTCATTTCTTTAAACGAAGATGGAATCGTGCTACGTGCTTTCCTAACAGTATACAAAAAACATTTCATTCTCCAATAAATTATACTTTTATAAGCTTATTTCAATTTCTGTTACACGTCTAGAACATAACGGAGAATCCGATGGAAAAAGAATTGGAACAATAAACTTTCTGTTTTTTTATGTATACAACTTTTTTTCGACAAATCCTGTTAATACCATTTAATTTCAAAATAAACTTTTAAATTTCAAATTTACCCTGTTAACTTCAAGAAAAGGCGAAAGATTTATTCCTTATGAAGGGAGACCTTAAAGGAAAGTTATTAAAAAAAAAAAACTTCAAGAAAACCTGTTTGATTAATCTATTTTTATTTTCAAATTGACCATTTGTAAATTAATCTTTTTAATTTTGAATCAATCTTTAACTCTAAAACAACCATTTTTACGTTCAAGCTAACCCGTTTTAAAATTAATGCTTACCTTTTGTAATTTCTAATTAACCTTATTTGACTTTAATTTAACCCTTTAAAATTTAATTTAAACATTTCTAACTCCAAATGAAACTGCTTAATTAAGGAAAATCTTTAAATTTGAAGGTAATTCTTTTTAATTTGAAAATTACCGTTTTAAACATCAAATTTATCCTTTCTGTCTAGCATAAAAAAAACCTTGGATATGGTATGAAATATAAGCATGTAAAGGTAAATGATTTTATATTTGCAATTTTGTTGAATATCAAATAAAAAAACAGTTACATATAAAAATTAATTAATTAAACTAACTTAAATATGAAAATAAATAATTCTTCTTTTACTTTGATGTTTTTTTTTTGTAAAATTTATCCTTTAATATAAAATAATAAATCAAATAACTTTTTTTTAAATTTTCAAATTAACTACTTTCCTTGAACATACCATATTTAATTTCAAATTTAGTATTTTTAATTTTTAATGAACATTTTTTACTTGTAAATTATTTGTGACTAAAATTGATCTTTTGTAATTTTAAAATAACTTTTTATACAATCAATTATATTTTGTTAATTAATCTTTATGTAAGGTGTTGATTGAGATAAAAAACGTCAGTTTTACGAGCTCTTGAGCCATCGTGACTTCGATCCACTGGGACACCAACTTTCCATCACAACCTACCTTTCTAATTTTCCCTCCTTTTTATCACTTTTCGTTTTATTTAATGTCAAATTAATCATTTGTGCATCATTTCAAGATCACTACTACAAATTTCTATTTCGCATTAAATAATAAATGGGTTGATATTAAAATAGCAAGTTTGAGAGAAAGTGCGGTGGCTTATTACTTGTAATGTAAGTAATGCAGGGACGCTGGATTTGAACGCAGGACTTTTATCTTACAGTGATGGCCGCCGTGTCAACGCCTAAACCGCTGCGACCACCGACGCCCCCTCATTACTTTCTTATTGTTGTATTGTTTGTAAAAAAAAAAAAAATTCGACTGATACTCAATACATGGAAAGACAAGTCAGAAACTCACGCATTTCTATTTCCTCGCTTGTCATCATCATGAAAGTGATTCAGGATAAAGGATAATGTAAGCATTTGAAATAAGTGCCATAATTTTGCATGAAGAAATTACAAAATCTCAATCACTTACGACCAATCGTTCTAACTTGTATGTAATATTCCTTACTGAAAAATTGATCGGTTCGACGGTATTACAGACCAAATGCAATTAAGCCCCTGCTTCCCAATCTGTACTCTCTCTTCCAATAGGGTTTGAAAGGATAATCTAGGGGTTGGAGTTACAGCCTGATATTTGTGTTGATTTAACACATCAATTTCATTACCATTAAACCTCCAGTTCTGATTATTACCCAATCGTCCTGCTCAAACAATGATATACGGCGAACATTTTTCAAAATTGTATTTACTGTTATGTCATGGACATTTTAGTCTATGATGATGTAATATATGGCATATTTTCTAAGAACATCTGAAAATAATATTTAAGTGGGAACACATTTTACCGTTAAAGTTTTTACAATGATTCATTATTTTAAAAACCGCTTTTATAACTTGTTTTCCAAACATTACAAAATAAGGTTGGATAACAGTTTCAAAATTTTTGGACTAGAATGTCTGGATGTTTTGAAGAGGTTAGAACTCTTCATTGATCCACAAGTCCAGTTTTGTTTAGCATTAACGTAAAAGTAATGTTTTTAATTTTTTAAAGGGGAGGCGAGGATTTATAGTAGATTATAGAAGAAGTGGCTTACGGGTGAAGTTTATTTTCATGGATACGTGTGTTTAGCCAGACCGCTCGATTTTTAACCAATTTTCTAATCAGGAAATTTGAACCTCAAGGTTTCTGGGGGTCAGGTTTGGCGGTTTCTTCGGCAAATGTAAGGATTTTCATTCAATACGCATTGATAGGAATGGTAGGAAACAGTGAATGCTGGTACAGAATGCCATCAAGTATGTTGCCTTGCTACTTTGACATATCAGATGAGAAAAGTGCATTTTTTGATAGGTACTTAGTACCTGTTGGAGGGTAACCCTCATATGGATACCAGCTCATAACGGACATTACGGCAATGAAGAGGCGGACAGCCTGGCCAAGGAAGGATCAAATACTGCGTTTGTCGGGCCACAACCGGTATTACCCCACTCTTTAAGCACAGCGAAAGAGAGTATAAGTTGCTGGGTAATGAAACAATTCCTCAAAGAATGGAATACGCCCCCCGGATGCAGGCAATCGAAGGAAATCAAACCTAAGGAAGCGAAATGGTTTCTCTCCAACTCTAGGAGGAGAATTAGGAGGCTGATAGGTATCCTAACGGGCCATTGCCTCTTGAGAAGACGCCTCTTCATAACGGGCACCCTATCAGACCCCTTTTGCCGCTTCTGCGAAACAAAAGAAGAAACGGCTCGACACTACCTCGCAGAATGCGATAGGTATGGCAGGGAAAGATTCGACACTTTCGAAGGAGAGGACAGAATTAAAACACTCCCCAGGATAACATGGTCCACAATCCTGGGGTTTGTAAATAAGTCCAATAGGTTTATGCAGGACTCGTGAGCCGACCAGGTCCCGGACCTTTTAGGGATGGGGTACGGGCCTACCCAGGCTTTTAACCCCTCGGGTCCTGGTCGCTCGCCCTGCGTAATATATATTGTACCTGTTGGACAGATAGATTTCACGATAAGGTAATAAATCGTACATTTGTAAACATACCGTTTCCAGAGAAAAGAAGATTGCAGAATCGAAGGAAGGCTTAATTAAGAATAATCAATTTTAGGGTAGGAGACTATTTTGATATTTTTGAAAAACCAGTATTCAACCATCTTAAATATAACACAATTATTCCACAACATATCAAATGCTTTAAAGATTACCCCAATGAGCTTCTTCCTGTTTAGTAGAAGGTCACATTGTCTAACACCCTACATGACTGTCTAGGCCTGAACTATCCTGGTAGCATTTGTCCTCGTAGTACATAAACTTTCTTATGAGCGTATAAATTATTATTCAAAAACCTTACTTAGAGAGCTTAAAAAGCTTTATAATTTTCGAAGTTTTTCAAATCTTTAAGTATGGTATGGTGGAAAGGATACTAGGAAGCGGGGTTTGTATCTTCCAAGCACTGCAGCCTTCTGGCTTATTGTACCTTCCTAGTTCAGCCAATAGACTCAATCTTTTGTTAGAAGTAGGTAGGTAGGTCATTGATTGTTGCTGCTGCAATTTGATTCGCTATGCCTTTTTCGTACTTTAGGTTAAACCTCCATTAAGCTGTTGCTTCGCATTCAAAGATGCCGTGAGTGGCTGTTTCTTCCTCATCATTACATAATCTTCAGATGGGCTCATCGCTCTATATGCCCATGTTAGGTAGATGCTTTCTCAGAAACCAGTGACCGGTTAGTAATCCTACCACTCCTCTGAGTTTGGCCCTCTCCAATTGCAGTAGTGTTTCTGCCAATCTTGGTGAGGGATGTTTCATCATAAATTTACGTCGTCTAGCAACGCTAGAGTTGTTCCACTTCTCTTTTTGTTTTGTTTGGATCCATTCTGCGTTGGAGGATTCTATGATTGTGTTTGTTATCCAGGCATAGGTTCGGGGCCTATGTATGGTCTTGCAGATCCTCTTCTTGCCAGACTGTCTGCTTTCTTTTTACGTAAGACACACCTACTGTGTCCTGGTACCCAAGATATCATCAGGTTGTTGTGTTCCCCAGGTTTTGGAGATTTTGGATGCATTCACTGACTAGTTTTGATATGATTCTTTTACATGCTGGGCTATCTGATCTTATGAGGATTTTTTGTCAGTGTAACCTTTGCTAAGAATTTCCAGGAAAATCTGTAGATATTATCCAATAGATAAAAGGGCGTAGCATCAATTAAGAACACTAACGTATGTCTGGTTATTTTTTTGAGCATTCCGTTGGCGCATGGAGATTTCTTGTTAACTCTGTTCTATTATAGTTTTGACTTTTCTTGACAAATCTACTTCATAGCCAGTGCTGTCATATAGGCCAGTCTCACTACGTTGTTTCACCTTTTGATATACGAGAAAGTGATTATGTGAAATAACATTGACCAGCGGATCGATGCTACGAAAACTTAACAGCATTGAGGATTCAACAGAAACGAGATACAAATTACATTTCGCCGTCTGTTTTGTTACTAATGAAAAAATATAACGATAATGACGGGCGTTCAAAGTTGCGAGAGACAAATGTTGCGCCGTCGGCAGTTGGAAGATGGAGGAAGGGGAGCCGCAGAATCCGTATCTTGCCTAAACATATTTAACTCTACTTCGAGTTAGTCTCTTCCGG
Organism: Cimex hemipterus; assembly: GCA_039619505.1. Lineage (NCBI taxonomy): Eukaryota > Metazoa > Arthropoda > Insecta > Hemiptera > Cimicidae > Cimex > Cimex hemipterus. Next base: position 19,361,849 of record CM077100.1, on the reverse strand, counting down.
AAATCTTACTAATTAGAAGTAGAAGATGAGAGTGTTCATAAGACACGGTAATAATTAGTAGTGTTTGTCTCCTTCTCCTTTATTGCTCCCTGCACGTGTGCCCCAATGTTATCCTGATATTACAAACTTTGTACGCGCATTGGGACCATTCCAGATTTAGTTTTAATTAAAAAGGCAGGCACACCAGAAGCTTCCTCAGGAAATTCCAGTTGGATAAAAGTCCAGTGCACATTCCCCTTTGCCTTAATAGTACTGTTAAAATTTTCAATTTCAAACAATAATCGCACATTTAAACGCTCTCGCTTATTTAGACGATAATTTTGATATTCACGTGTTTTACAAAAATGCAATCAGTTTCAAAAAAAATTGTGTGATATGCAAATAACATGCAGTAAGTTTTTTTATCGATATACATTTTTGATACTGAAGCCAAGAAAACCAAGTCATCATAAGGAAACTTTTACCCAATGGCAAATTTGTTCAATTTTATTCTAATATTCTTATTACTATTTTATTTATTCTTTAGTTATTATGTGTAGAGATTAGTGATCGTTAATCGATAATTATTCAGATATCGTGAGATGCGGTCTGGTGTGTTGTAGGTATAAGAAAAACACTTTCTTCGGCACTCACAACACGTCACGCAAAAATGGGACAAAGACAAACACTTTGAGCCCTGAAGATGATCTCAATTAAAGATCGAAACCTTGGCACGATAAAGATCAAATCTCGATTAAAGATCTCTAAAACCTACATCATACTAGACCGCATCTCACTAACTCCGAAGAATCATTCATTAACGGTCACTAAACACCACATATTTTTCTCACGATATCTGAATAATTGTCGATTAACGGTCACTAATCTCTACACTCTTAAATTTTACTTATCTTACGAATTTTAATTGATGCATGCGTGTAGATCTTCCATGTAATCTCCCCATAAAGTTTTTTTTATTATAAAAAGAGATTAATTTAAAGTGAAAAAGGGTTAAATTTAACAGACAGAAATCTACATGATTTATTTCCCGAACTTATGATATGTACTATTGTTCATATGCATGTTACAACATTAAGTCAGACTGGGCGGTGTAAAATATGCAGCGAAAATTTTCCTTGGTAAAACGATTTTACGCAGAGTGACATTTTATGACAGGGCTGTAATGGTGTTATTATTAAAAGACAACAATTTTGATTAAAAAACCTATCAAGGGAATTTTTTCTTTGCCTTGCCAGAAATTGACAAATCGATTCGTGAAACGCTAAGTGGCTGGAGAATCGTAGCGCGGAACAATCAGATACCCGGGGAAACAATCGAATAAAACTTTCCCGAGCCAATAATAATACGTTTATCGAAACACAGGAAGAATGGAATATGAAAACGGAAGCGATTGCGTTATCAAAGGATTGTAGGGCCAATTCCATCCGGCTCCCACGGCCCAACCCGTCCTACGCCTGCATGTTTGAAAAAAGCTCATGTGTAAGGAAAAGGATTTTATATCCCAGGGCGATTTGTCACTATGAACGGGTAAAAAGTCGTTCTCGGCCCTGGGCCGCCGGAATGGGAGCACGAAATTTGCAGAGGGTACCTTTTATGTCTGCGAGTCGGTGGCGTTAGAGCGGCTGCTCTGGACGGGCGGGGGAGGAGCTATTTTGTTTCTTTGGCCTGTTCTCAATTCCCGACACAGTTTTACAAGAAGGATTTCGTAAATCTCCTACTTCGGCCGCTTTGTTTAATGTTTACTACAGGCTTAAACGATTTTATTCCCCTGCCGAACAGATTACATTTATTGGGTTGGCAAGAAAACGTTTTGTTTTTACAGTATATATTTTTATTTTTTATTTCTGGCACTTTTTTTTAACTGTTCAGAGATGAATTGTCTATTGTTTGAATTTCTTTTTGCCATCTTTCAGGTAGGCTTTCACATAAAAATTCACTCTTTTTAATCATATTGAACAGCGTTTTGATCCTTTCTAAATTTTCAAAATTTGGGCCATTTAAAATAATTTTTAATGATCGAATTAAAAAGAGATCACAAGGTCAAATTTAAGGAGAGTATGTATGGGTGTGATGAAATTTCCAAATTCACATTAATGAATAATTGATTCATCCTCAAAGCAACGTGGCAGAGGGCTTTGTAGTGAATGACTCCACCTTTTCCGTTTGCTAGTGCGGGCCGTTTTTGCTTATTTGAAAGTTAAACGGGTTAGCTTTTCACAAACCGTTTGCCCTTGTTGTAAAAGCTCAAAATGTAATGGTCCTACCAAAGACACAGCATACTTTTTTTTCGTGCATTTGTTCTTTTGGAAAAATTGGGCGCCTTTGACCGGGTTGAGAGCAGGCTTTTCTGCGAACTATGTTTTTCTATGTGATCCATATTTCATCACCAGTAACCAATCAATGAAGAAACGGATCGTAGGAATGCCGAGAGAAGAGTGAAGAGCAAATTGATATGAAATTTCTTTTCGCTGTGTTCCTGGGTGACACTGTCCAACCAATAACAAAACAGGGTCTTGAATGTTTGAATAATCATACGGACAATATAAATTGGAGTAGCGCTTTTGATGGTTTGACAGATGTTGAAGAGACCTGGAGTGCTTTCATGAACCTTATAATATCAAAATATTTTCATTGTATTCCAATTTATAAAACAAAACAAAATAATGGGTTGGTAGAAATTTGTTAGAACTCTGACAAAGAGTACAAAGGACAAAAATACTAAAAAAATTATATATGCTTAAAAACAATTAAAAAAAACTGTCTAATAGAAGAAAAATTAAGTTCAATGATAAACTAGTAAACGAATCGGACAAACAATAAAAACAAATGTGGAAAATCATTAACAAAAAAGAAAGTGTAAAACTGATAACATATCTGATGAGATTGTAAATGCAAATTTTTCAATAATTAATTTTCTAATATAGGTGCAAAACATCCCTAAAACTAACATTAATACAGCACAGTCGAATTTAATGAGTTCGAATAATTCGAGTTTTAATTTCACAAAAGCTAACTTTGTCGAAGTGAGAAAATCAGTTGCAGGATTGCAAATAATCTTTACGTAAGGAATTGATTGGAATGAAAAAAGCTGTGTCACCGGTGGGGTTCGAACCCACGACGTTCGGCTCAACGCGCCGATGCTCTAACCACTCGATCCACTCAGTCACCAACTCCCCATCTGAACCATTTCGAATTCTTGAATTTCTAAACAAAAATGATATAGGCAATAAAATGTAAATTTTGAGCTAATTAATCATAAAATTGAAAAACGGTAATGCCTTCATACAAAACCAATAAATAAACTCAGATTGTCTTGAATAATCAATAATGTAATATTTAAGGTTTTCCTTTCAAGGGGAAAGACTCGACCCAGTACAAGTAATACCGTTTAATTAAAAATGTTTGTGTCTGTGTTTGTTGTTTTGTGAACACGTTCCATTTCAAATACTTTAATCAATCTAATAATATGTTGGATAAAACGTGTTCGCGCCAGAAAGATAAATAGGTTCATTGTACACCAATAATTCTTTTTTCCAAACAAATCATAGTTTCTCATCGAAATGAGTTGTCACATCATTGAGAAAAAGTTCCGTTGCAATTTCTTTCAATTCATTCGTTCATTATCCGGTCGTCGATTGGCTCTCGGCCAAGGAGACCAGTAATTGATTATGTTAATCTTGGATATTATTTATAATGCCATTTTACGAGGTATAGAAAAAGAGGAAACAGTTGTATTTTGTTAAAGGGTTTACGAAAAGAAAAGTTCTCTCTATATAAAATTGAGAAGTTGATCTCATTCTTTCTATACCACATGTCTTTGATTGTAGTATACTGGCGCTTTTATTAAGCTCTAATTCTTCAACAGTCGTCGGAGTGATAAAAGAGGAAGTCGTATTATCACTTTCACAATTAACAATTAATGAAGCTAACTTGTTGTTTTTTGTTTGATTAACTTTTAAGTAAGTGTGATTTATTTTCCAAGAATCTTTAAGAAAAAAGCTGTACCATGTAAAAACATTTCATTTTTGTAAGTATATTCATTATCGTTATTATTATACATATTTACAAAAACGAAAATTCTTTTTTTTTATGTAATACGGTTGTTCATTAAAAAATCAGTGTTGAAGAGAATAAAAAAACGACAACATTCATCCTTTCGTCAAGCTCTTCATTAATACATCTCTTTAATCAGGACTTTAAAATTCTGAATGATTTATACGGTTAAGTATAATATATTATAAATATATATTATAAATATATACAAAATGGCTTCAAAGATAATATTTTATGAGTGTAGCTTATATAGGCGATTCTTTCGAGTTCGTCAAGGTTCGGACTACTCCGTCTGCTGTTCAGTTGGAGCGGGAGTGTCGCAGGGCGTGGTGCTCGGCCCACTACTCTACCTAATCTACCTTCAAACATCTCAACTTCACTCTCTACCATGTATTCTTTGCAGACAACGCATTAGTGCAAAATTTACGATACTAATTGCGCCAATGTTTCATTTATCCTCTGAAGGAAAAACTGCAGCAATATTCGTCACGACTGTCCTTTTTACTAAAACCGACTGGTTACGCTACCTTTGAATCATTCTTGACTTATGTTTAAACTGGAGGCGACACGTACAAATAAAGATAGGAACTGAGCAGACACTAATTTAAAACTACTTTGACGCAAATTTAACATGTCGGGGAAAAATTGACACTGCTCAAACCGATTTGGACAAATGGATTAGAACAATGGGGCGCCGCTTAACCTACCAATATCCAACGAATTCAGTCCTTATAATCAAGCTTTCAGAATCATGGTCAACTCTCCCTACTATCTCACCAACACCAGCTTCCAAAACGAACTTAAAATATCCTTTGTAAATAAATTAATTCCAACCGAAATTTTCTTAGTTCCACGATAAACTCTCCCCCTCGCCACACCCCATTAGCCCAATTCACGTCTACATAATCCGTCCTTATAATCCTGTCGGATGACGAAGGAGGAGATGGCCCGGGGACTCCTCGCCTTGGACGAACCTTCGTGTAAAGTTGGAGGAAACCCATGTTTCCTAACTCTCTTCACGATAAGTGAATTACAAATACATTTGATATTCCCGAAAAGTAACAAAATGTGTTATTATCCGGAACGTAATAAATGATTTACTTAAATATTTAGAAAAAAAATTATATTCAGTCTACAGAAAGGTGTTTGAATATGTATTTCTGCTTTTTGTGCGCATGTTTTTTAAGGTTGTTTTATATCAGTACCTATGTGTCCTTACGTAGAATCAGAAACTAACAAGTTTAATGTTAAAAACGTGATGAACAAAATTGAAAAATTAAATATGAACACAACAAAAAAAGAAATTTAAAAAAATGTATAAAAACAAACAAAGCCCCGAGCCACGTAGGGGAAACAATATGTTTTAGACAAAATTAATTGGCGTTCCTGTTCAGCATCGTATAAAAGCATTAAATATGAAAAACATTTTTAGATTAACCGGGGCAAATTTTGAGAAATTCGCATAAAGTAATTTTACTTTAATCAAAAATAATCCTATAACGATTCCTCTATTTATAATTTAATAATTCTCTCAATTAAAGCTGTTTTTGTTGCTCGGTCGAAAATAAAGACACAAACCCCTTCTTAAAAAAAATAATTTAAAAAAAAAAACGAATTTCAATAACGAAATAGCAAAATATCCATTTTCAAAATGCACATCTCTGAATTTTATCCAAATTTAACGTTATTACAACCTATAAAAACAGACTATTTCTTCTATCAGGTCATTAACGATTTTATTTTACATCAGTAAAAGTGATAAAATAGATAATTATTCAGATATCGTGAGATGCGGTCTCGTGGGATGTAGTTTTCGGAAAAAACATTTTCTTTATCGTGCCAACGTTTCGATCTTTATTGAGATCATCTTCAGGCCCTGGGATCTACAAACATTGTTTACATTTAACAATTACGTCGTACAACAATTTCACTGCATAAATTTACTTATCCACATCGAAAATGTAATTGCTAAATGCAAACAATGTTTGTAGATCCCAGGGCCTGAAGATGATTTCAATAAAGATCGAAACGTTGGCACGATAAAGAAAATGTTTTTCTGATACCTACATCACACCAGACCGCATCTCACGGTATCTGAACAATTGTCTATTTACGGTGACTAATCTCCACACATGTTAAAATAGATTTATATCAACAACAACTCTTCAAACGTTTTATTTTTTATCTCTAGTTCTACTTTATTAACTCAGAAAACCTCTATGCCTCTACGATTAGATTTAAATTATTTTTATTGTACGATACATCACAGTTAGAAAATAATTACAAATTTGAGTGACAATGGCAGGGCCCCATTAACTCGAACCTAAAAGTTTTTATATTGTTTAAGTTGTGGTAAATAAGTAGGTATTTGAAAAGTTTTAAAATAACCACCCATTTAAAAAATTGTACTGTTGTATGTGTTTTATTATATAGGTCTACAATTTATTAAGTTTTTTTAATCGATAGGGTTTTTCAATAATGTATAAAAAAAGAATCAAATCTCTCAAATGGAACAGCTTTTTGGATAGAAATGATAAATGATGGAGTGAGTGTGGTGTTCAATCCTTTTTAAAGAAAGTTCCTACTCACAGTAAGTTGTTTTGCTACGATCCGGATTTCGACCCTGTTCGCTCATCACCAGGTCGAAGGGCTTCTACAACCTGATGGTGAGCAAAAAGGCTCGATATCCGCATCATAGCAACACAACTTACTGCGAGTAGGAACTATCTTTTTAAAACAGCTTTTTGGACGTGATACAAACGACTATCAATTTTATCTGATAGTTAATTTTTGCACCACAAAGAACATCTTAAATGAGATTTTTGGTTACAAAAATTCGGCCAAAATATTCCCATTTATGCTACGAATATTTTCTCGAAAATGACAAAAATTGACTGCAATTTGGAAACGACTACACCGATCTACGGTAAACTTAACAGAGGACTAGAATTTTATAAATTACGTAGAATGGCAAAGCTTTGACCTAAGAAAATGAATTGAGGGTATTTTTGTTGAATTCATCCTTCGTTTGCTCATTTATTATGACATAACATCTAAACGTTGTCTACGTAGGCCGAAATAGAAATTTTTTAAAGATTGGCATAACGTTGAATTCCGGGGAAGTTATAAATTTTTGATTTGCACATCAGAAACAACCCCCCCCCTCGCTAATGGCATCTGAAATTTTTCTTTCTTTGCGAAAGAAGTTAGTATTGTTTATTTATTCTGTTTTTGCATAACATTAAATTTGGATGAAACTCTGAGAAGTAATGCAGCCAAAAATAACTAATTTTGATTTCAACGAAAATTCTTAATTATCCAGTTTCTTATTATGATCTTAATTATCTGTTTTACAGGGCTCGAATTTTAATTTTTTTTTCAAAAACAATATTTTTACCTCCTTTACTTTGAAACGTCGTTTGTTATTTTGGTGATTTTTACTTCTAACCTCATTGAATTGAAGTATATTAAAAAAAAATCCATTAAAACTTTTTGGTTCGGCCTTCTAACGCTAGAATTTGTTTCTAAATTTTTCTGAATCTGTATATATTTTTTTCACGGGCCCAGACAATCAACTTAATCATGGTTAAAGCCAAAATTTTTAATATAATATTTAGGTGTTTACGTGTTTTAATCGTGTAAATAATTAGAAATAGATTCATTGTTCTGATGAACGATAACACTAGAAAACTCGTCAAAAGTTTAAAATTTTCGTTCCTCCTTACTTCTAAAAAAACTAGTAATTATAAACAGTGAACTAATCAATAAATGACCCCTATTTTTCAAATAGAAGGAACATGAAAGACAAACCGAATTCTATTTTGGCTGAAAAAAAAACCTTCTGACAGTAAATTATTTTATTTTCTCTTTTCCGTCACGTTTGAATCAATAAAATCAGTCATGCCCATCAATTATCCACGATTTTTTAAAAGTCAGTGTTTCACATAATAGTTAAGTTTTTCTCTGGGAATATGGTTGATAAAAAATTTAAAAAATAAAGTCCACAATCCCAATTTATTTAGGAACAGTTACTTATTTATTTAATTTACTATTTCCATCGTTATTAAGGCTAAAAAATAAGAAAAAAACTTTATATACGTCATGATAATGTTAGTTTATTTTCTAACTTTAGGCTGGAGTGGGATATTTGCCTTTACCTTTTATATTAGCATCTTTATTTGGAGCAAAATCTATGGTCGCCTGATAATATATTATGGAATAAATATAATGTAAAACTATTTAATTATTGTTCAATAATGTATTTTAATTACAGTCATGATATTTTTTTTACCTTTCTGCAACCGGCCAATTCAACGTTAGCATAGCAACGACATTCCTGAAAACGCGTATTGAATTCCGGTCAGCCAAATGCGTTCCAACAATTTGTCAGATTCCCGACACGTGGGAATCGCGGTGAAGGAATGAAGACGCGTGTACATCGTCCATTCCTGGAGAAACTAGCCCCGGCATAATGATTATAATCCTTCGCCATTGAACAAGAAATAAATTGAAACCTGTGACAGTAGAGAATTGTATTTGAAAGTTTAAATTAAAATAATTACACTTTACATTGAAGACATTTTTGGCGAGCATTCAATACGAATAAATCTGACGGTGCATCGTCTGCTGGGTAAGGGCGGGCGAGGCAGGAAATTTCAGCCCGTCTCCGCTAATTTTTGTCGGTTCTGTAATGAGATTTGAGGACGGGTGTTATCTTGATGGAAAACGCACCCCTCCGATTGGCCAATAGGTCTGATTGCAAGGAACAAGTTTGTACGATGATAATAAAAGCGCTCCCTTCTAATCCGTCCAGATGCACGTTCCAAACCTCTTTCGGATGCAATCATCCCGGATTTGTAGGTACAACTATCTAACTGTCAAAGTACTTGGTTGTTTTATGAATCAACCAGAAAGCTGGATTATAGAAATGATAAATGGTTGAGCGAGTATATTGTTTTCAACATATTTCTAAATCATGCGGACCTAGGCAAATATTAAAAATTTATATCTCAGTGTTTTTTTTTTTTTTTTTTTTTTTTTTTTTTTTTTTTTTTTTTTTTTTAAAGGCTCCAATAATAGGAAATAAACCTACAACCCTCTGTGCATTCCATTTTTGTGTTAGAATTTTATTTTAACAATTCTTTACTGTAGAATTCTTTTATTTAATCAGAAATCTTAAATATTTTTAATTTTCATTCTAATTTTTGTTTATATATTATTTTTTATAACGGCACGACATTTATATTTTATAAATCTGAAAATAATGGAATGTTTTTATGTCTACTTGTTTAGAAATATGAATTTTATGTAATTAATTTCCATGTGGTTTTTATTCATTGCAATAAACGTGTATTTGGACGGATTAAAGGGGTTTTAAAATCAAAAGACTTAATTTGAAATTAAAAAGGTTGATTCCTATTAACAACTTCTTATTTGAAATTAAAAAGGGTAATCTGATAATGAGGTGATTATTTGAAATTAAAAAGGGTAATCTGATAATGAGGTGATTATTTGAAATTAAAAAGGGTAATCTGATAATGAGGTGGTTATTTGAAATTAAAAGAGTAAAAAAAAATTAATTTGATTTTGATTTAATTTCATAAAAACAGCTAGATATATAATAATTTCCATTCAAAATTCTTTTAACGCATTTTCCTTTTAAAAATGTTGCGACATCCTAAAAGACATTAAAATATAAGCAATTTATTAATTTTGATCGAGGATCGAGGTTTCGCTAGCTCAAGTGGCAGAGCAGCGGCGAATCTAGGCGAAGATTGTGGGTTCGAATCCCGCTCCTGATGCTCACGTTTTTATCTCAACCCAAAACTTTAATTAATTATAGTTTATTATCGTTATAATGAAGCGTCTATTTATATGTCGTCACTTATCGCGTGAAGGTTTTAGGAGCTCTGCATTTAAACACAAATTATTTAAAAAATTATTTTTCAGCAATACAATAAAAAAACATTCGTTTCAGAAAAACGTTAGATATTTGGAAAATCTTACGCTAAATCAAATCCTAAAAAACAAAGTCGTCGCTGTTTTTAAGTTAATAACGAATTGTTGGCAGTTTTTCTAATTTAGGACTATTCTTTTTTTTTTTTCCAAAGTGGGTTCGCAACGGCAGAAGTCGTATAAACCCTCAGGGTGTCGGTGATTTTGAAAAAAAGTTAATTTGTAAGTATGTCGGATTGGAATGCAGGGTCGCTGGATTCGAACCCGGGACCTTCCCCTTCCATAGATGAGCGCCGTGTCAACGCCTAAACCGTTCCGGCCACCCAGCCCCCCCCCCCTATTGTGTTTCTTTCTTTTACAGGTGGTGTATCAATATAAATCAAATTATACAGCTGAGGTACAACAACATTTCGGATTTTCGCTGCTGATTTCTTCGGATTTCTTCCCATCGTAGTTCCATTTATTTTTCTGCAAAATATTTCCCTGATTCTATCTGTTTTCCTCGACGTTTACATTCAGTGTACAGGGAGACGAACATGTGTTTATTCACCTCACCTCCATCGTTATCTTTACAACTATTATTGTTGAATTTGCCTTCACAATTTGCACAATGCTAACAGGCTAAAGAGATTTCTCTAGTGGTGACATGAATGTGTTGAGTAATCAAACTATGCCCAACACTTCAGTAAACACAAACACTACTCTTGACAATACAGAATCTTTATTAACGGCCTTGAATAGCTCTTGGTAAACTTAATATTCATTCCCCTTTTCTCTAATGAAACAGCTTTTTGGAGTTTTCTAATCCCATAGGTACTCCCACTCGAGTGCCTTGGAAAATCCAGGATTCCCAGTGCAAATACAATACAACGAAATCCTGGAAAGGCTCCTCCTAGTACAAATAATACCGTTTAATTAATAATGTTTTGTCTTTATGTTGTTTCGTTTTGCAAACAATTGCAAATAATTCAATCAATTTGATAATGTCATGTATAAAATAGTTATATGTTGTTGGAAATTTATTTGACAGGCAATATAATAATTTATTTTTATTAATATTGTCGGACCGCATCAGAGATCAGCTGTGCTGCTTCACTACAACCTAGTAAATCGCCTTTTCACCCACGTGGTATCGTCATCCTAGGTTAGAAGCCATAGGTTTTCTACCCTAGTGACGACTGATTGTTCTGTGCCACATTTACCGTCAAATGAGAATTAGGGTCTGGAATCAGTCAGATAGAAAGAGTGTGGAGACACGGGATAAATCAGCGTTTGATGTTCTGAGTTTATGGCCCCAGTTTTGCGTTCAGTTCTTAGCTCAGGTTATCTGTGTGATTCCAAGATATTATTGTCTGAATATTGCAACTGACTAACCAACCAGTTACCTAGTTTAAAAAATAAGTCGTTTTGTCGTTTTAAGATAGAGATCCGATATTTTTTTTCTGACATCGTGTGAGGACCTGACTAGCATAACCGATCGGTCTGACAAACATCCAACTGCCCTCACATGCGCCGAAACACTCGTATGAGATAGGCTAAATCTCTGAGATGTTTACTATTATTTAGTCTGTGCTGTTTTTTTTCACAAAAGTTGGAATTTGGCCATCACCAATGGTTGTACTTGAACCACTTTTGAACTTCACCAACGGAATCACTTCCGCCATTGTAAATCAAAATTTCCCTTTTTGATTCGAGCACCGCTTTTCTGAGATGTTTAGCGGCACATCAGGCGAATACAGGTGGGATAGCACATCCATCGTACGTGAGACACAGGGAGTTATCCTGGTATAAAATAATCCTCTTTTAATCATCCACTGCTGGTCGTTTTTCGTCAATTGTCGACTTTCATCACTACAATTGTGTTCAGTTAAAGTAGAATTAACGGTTTGGCTGGGAGCGAGGCGCTCTCTTAATGCATTATTACCTTCTTGAGGTGTAACTCATTTATGGAGTATTTAACGGTGGGTCGCTGCGTTTTCCTTAAGATTCCCTTGTTAAATATTTCTTAAATTTCTTACCTATTGTATTATTCTTTTTAACGGGTCATTTACTTGGCGCTTTAGGAAATCGCAGATAGTGATGAGGTCCAATAAATACTTTACGGTCAAAGTATGAGAAACTGTTGTTACGAAAAACAAATCCACCTTTTGTTGACATATATTAACTTTCTCCGAAATCTAGTGTTGTTAAGCTAAGGTTATTTGGGACAAAAGCTTGAATTTGATCAACAAAAATTATTCAAAGGCCGACCAGATCCACTTTGCGATTTCCAAACAAGATTTCCGCTTCCGAATCGAACAATGTAAAAACGGTTGTTTCTTCTAAATCATACCACACATAACACATATTCTTCAAATGGTATGACCTTTGGTCTTCCCTTTACTTAAGTTTAAAAAAAAACATTGAAGGACGAAAATGAATTATTTTCTTTATTATATAAAATTAGCAAAACTTCTTGTAAAAATACAGAATTCCATATAAACCTAACAAATAAAAAAAACATTGGTTGTAAACAAAACAACGATAATGGAATTTTTGAAACGCACTAAACAATCCATCACAATATGATTTTGTTTGATAAGCAATCATTTGATTAATTTCTATAAATCTAATGGCCAGACTATCGGGAGCTGTGTATCGTCGCATATTACGCTAATTAATTAACCCTTTATGTTAAATTTGTTAGTTTGTTGTTAGTTTGTTACTTTTATTGCAAGTTTTATTAGGGCCTTTGTGTCCAACGTAGTTAAACGGTATTGTAACCAAAATAGACTTGGTTTTCTGTCTTTTTTTTATTTAATGTCATTAAGCTTTTCGTAAGAGCATCATTTATCATTTCATCAGAAATAGTGAGATGCGGTTTGGTGTGACGTAGGTTTTAGAAAAATATTTTCTTTATCGTGCCACGTGTCGATCTTTATTGAGATCATCTTCAGAGCTCAAAGTTTTTGTCTTCTGTGTAATTGTGCCATTCTTGTTCGTGTTGAGAGAGTGGGTCAAAATTTCCAGGGGCTATGGAGGAAATCGGACTCGCGACCTTAGTGTCCAAGAGCCGAGAATCTGAAAGGATTTATTTAATAATTTCATGTATAATGAGTGAAAAAAAAAACAAAAAAAAAAACGGACAGATACTTTATACACAAAACCTCGGATTGACTGAGCGTGAAAAATATTTCACCGGTTATAATTTCTATTCCGTGGGATGGAAACGAGAAAATAATGCGAAGACGGGAAGAAAGCGTGCGTGGGACAAGGTTGACAAAATTTGATGAAATTATCCGATTAGTTGGCTGTTCTTTTTCATGGATGTCGGACCCGTCGTCCTGTTTAGGGGCCGGAAGAAATTCTTCAAAGGGTGCCCCCTTACAGCCGACGACGGAGGTAAACACTTTTACTCCAAGGCGCCCCTGTGTTTATCCCGACTTTCTGCATCTAACTCACGTGGGTCCCAACATGTTTTTGTCCCCCTCCTCGACACAAAACTGGGTTTAACTTCGAAACTACGTGTACATGCAATCAATGTCTTGAGTAATAAAGTTTGATCCCTTTCTTTTAATTAAAAACGAAAGATGGTAGATTAATTAACATATAATGAAATCTTACCCTTCGGGATTTAAAGAATGTTGGGCATTTTTGTCTTAACTTTCTTTTAAATTTAAATTAATTTTAAAAAAAGCTAATTTTTTAAAATGCTGTAAATACAATTTTTACAGTACAATATACGATATGCAATCAGGTAAAATTCTATTCGTTACGGAGTACTCGAAGATGGGTCTGATGTGACGTAGGTTTTAGAAAAACGTTTTTTTTTTTTATCGTGCCACCGTTTCGATCTTTATTGAAATCATCTTCAGGACCTGAGCAGTGTTTAAATTATACAAATACATGCAAGATGTGAAAAGAAGTGAATTTATACAATACTAGAAAATTTTAGATAAAAAAAAACTTTATACAATGCCAGAAATTTTAGATTCAAAGTATTTCTATTCACTCCAAGTGTTTGTGTACGGTGTAGATGTGTCATTCTTGTGGGTTTTGCTGAGAGCGCCAGTGAGGTATTGATGTTTTATGTTTTTATACGTTCGATTGTGTAGGGGTGAGAAAGAAGACGGGATAGAAAGACATATTTTATATGAGGAGTCGGCTTCTATGAAATGAAAGAAGCCAACAATGTGAAAAAAATGGGTAATGGTTCGGCTCACTGTCTTTTCAGGATTATATAGACGGGGGTAATTAGGGAATGTAAAGATAAATTGTTGAAGGATTGGACTACGTAGAAATGTTTGATGCGTGGAATGTGATGACTATGAAAATAGCTAATAGAAATTTGTAAAGTTTAGTGACCGTTAGTCAGTTATTATTCGAAGAAAGTCAGATGCTGTCTGGTGTGAGGTAAATTTCAGAAAAAAAAACATTTTATTTATCGTGCCAACGTTTCGATCTTTATTGAAATCATCTTCAGTGCCTGAGATTTACAAACATTGTTTAAATTGTACAAATACAATGGATGTGATAATGTGTATTAGTAAAATTTAAACAATGTTTATTAAATCCCAGGCTCTGAAGATGATCCCAATAAAGTTCGAAACGTCGGCACCGTAAACAAAATGTTTTTCTAAAACCTACTTCACACCAGACTGCATCTCACGATCTTCGAATAATCATTGTCAACAGTCACTAAACACCACATATGTTTATTATTTATTTTAGATGTACATCAGATAATTTATCTACGTGATGTGTTTGCCTTGCATGTAATGTTTCTATATAATAAATTTACTAATTTCGTGGTCCGCTTGACCAACTAATATATCACAATTAATTAACTTCTTAGGTGAGATAAAACCCTTAATTAATTTAATATATAATAAATATTTATTCATATTCTTCAGTACAATATACGATATGCAATCACGTAAAACTTTATTCGTTACTGAGTATTCGAAGATCGTGAGATGCAGTATGGTGTGTTGTAGATTTAAGAAAAAATTTTCTTTATCGTGCCGACGTTTCGATCTTTATTGAGATCATCTTCAGAACTCAAAGTGTATGTCTGCTGTGTAATTGTGCCGTTCGCGCGAATCGTGTTGAGAGACCCGCCGGATAGCATCTCACGATCTCTGAATAATTTTCAATTAACGGTCACTAATCACCAGATAATTTTATTTTTAATTTAGTAGTTTTAAAAAATGATCAATGCTATGGTACAAACAAATACTTATAATTTCATTAACAGAGATATATTTTTGTACAATCACTGTAATATCCTATGATAAAATCTTATCATATTTTACTGTTTTACCATTTTTGAGCTGACTACATTCATGGTCAGTAAAAAATCAAACCACGAAAATTGCACGTTCGTTATTTAATTTGACAAAACGTTAAATCGCTATAGTCGAGAATATATTCAAGTTGATTATCATATAGATCGAAATTACAAAAGTATTAAAAAACAAACAAAATCATTTTTTTAAATTGTCGTCCTCAATGCTTTATCGACTAATATAATCCGTTAGGGAAAAGGATCGTAGGAAAGCCTTATTCCGAAATATTACTTGTACCTGAGGCTGAGGGCGTCTTGTCTTGTCTGCTTGATCATGTTTTATCATGCTGTCTTTGCGTTTGTTATTTATGTTATCTTATTCAACATTGACGAGGCCCTCAGGTACAGAGTGACTAGCAATAAGATAAAGAAAAGGGAGAGTCGGTTATCATATCGTATAAGATGTTTTTCCGGAAAATTAACTTTTCCCATTACAAAATTGACCTGTTGTGACTTCATACTGATCGGTTTTCATTTCAATTTTTTCCCTTTTTAACTTTGATTAAATCCGTTTTAATTTGAAATTATGTGTATATTAAATCCTTTATTTAAGTGTTAAAAAAATATTGGCTCTAAAAATTAGCTTGAAAAATCAATTCTTATGTATTTCCAATTGTTTCCAATACACAACAATCGAGCTTTTACCAGACTATATGAAAATTAATTATATTAAAAATTATAAATTAAAATTAAAGAGAAAATATTTTTCTTTTAATTTAAGATTTTGGAAAAAAACGCTGATTAGATTTTTCAATAAAGGACTTTATGAAACAACTAACGTTAAAACTAAAACATATTAAATAGTAAGCATAAAATTTTTCTTTTAAATTTAGAAAAAAAATCCATTTTTATAAAAGTCAAAAATACAACATGAAAATGATTACAATTAAAATTACAAGTTATATAAAATTAAATATACAAACAAATGATTTCACTCTTAATTCGACATTTTTAACGCTAGAAAATAACTATTTTATAGAACAATTATTTTGTATTAAAATAAAACTTCCAAGCATAAAATTATTTTCGCCAATATTCTCACAAATCATATCATCTCCTAAGTGTTTCTAATGTTTTATAACCCGGGTCAATTTGAAGTTTCGACTGCTTAATTTGTAGTTAAAAAAATTGTTTAAACTTTAAAAGGGTCAATTTGACGGAAAAAGCTGTTTATATATTGGCTGGAGAAACATAAAAAAAAATAGGAAGGCTAAACCGCGGGAAATTGTGAAGAAAAGAAGCACAGAAAGAGATGGCAACAAATAATCTACTCATTACAGGAAGTGCAAAACGAAAGATAAATTCCAGGAAAGAGGAAAATTCGATATCATTATTAATAATTTGTAATGCAAGTCATAATAATAAATCATCCCGTAACCTTCGTATTTGAAAATATCCTAGATTAAAACCAGTTTTCAACTTGTCGCAAATAATTTTACATTCGCCGAGGAATATGGTGTATTTTGGGGTTAATGGGTGTCGTCTGGACAGTAAAAGTAAATTATGAGCCAGAATGGAACTCCAACTCGAGGAATTTCGATTGATCTGGAGGAGTGAATGTGATAATACTTCTATGTTTCCATCGGATGTTGTGTATATGTTAATTTATTGAAAAATAATGTAATTTATTAGCGTGAAAGGAAGAGGTTGGTTTTAACCCCACCCAGAGGAATGTCGAGTACCCTGGTGGGAGTGCGTGACGTTTGGCCAGTAAAAGTAAATTATTAGCGAGAATGGAGTGGGTTCAACCCCGCCCCACGAATATTGAGTAATCAGGGGAAGTGAATGTGACCAGATTTCTAGATGGGGAGTTGTGTACATATGTACTTTATATTGTCTTTGTATTCTGAGCTAGAAACGAGATGGTACCTTTTTACGATGTCGTAGTATACATTTACAGCCAGAAAGTCAGGAACCGATCAAACGGCTGCAGTTTAACACAAAATATGCGTACAAAATCACAAAAAGTAGGAAAATTTTTTAAAAAAAAGGAAGCTACAATTTTTAGAATGACGTTAAAATAAACACTGAATTAAGGAAATACTATTAAAAATGCATGGCTATACAATTATAAATTTTCATTTCATCAGTTTCGTAGTCCGCTTAATAATATATTTCAATTTATTAAGGATTCTAGTTTACAGGAAAAAAGTCAGTGTCACGAGAGGGATTCGAACCCACTATTTTGGGCTAGATACGACGCTGCTCTACCACTTGAGCTATCGTGACGTCGTTCCACTAGGACACGAACTTCCCATTTCAACCTCATCTTTTTGAATTATCCCTCCTTTTTGCCATTTTCCAATTTCATATTACTAGTGAATTTATTAAGTTTAAATGAAGGATAGCTTCACTAAAACTCTCCGTGGCCATTTCATGTGTCGTAGAGAATCCAATCCGATTACACGACATTTGAAAAAAAAAAAGCAAAAAAGGATTGAAAATTCAAAAGGTGGGGTTGAGATGGGAAGTTAGTGTCCGAATGGAACGACGTCGCGATAGCTCATCATCGGCGTATCTAGGCCAAAGATCGTGGGTTCGAATCCCGCTCGAAATACTGTCTTTTTATCTCAACTAAAAACCGTAAATAATTGAAATATATAACTATTAATCTAATAATAAAATTAACAATTGGCTACCGAGTTAATAAGAAAGAATTTAAAGAGAAGTTTGCAACTTTTAAATTTAAATGATTAAGTAGAGGCCAGTCATTTAACCTAAACTAGTTTCTTTTGAAGAAGCTGATAATCATCATCAGTTTTAACAATTTTAATCGTTTTGGTACGACTTGGAGGACTGGAATCATAGATGGATTGTCTTCATACGATTAAGAATAGGCCGTGGGATATTGACAAAAGATACTTGCTTTTGTATCTTGTTTATGACCGACCTGCAGAGAGCGGTTGCTCAATGTGCCCACCGAAATGAAGGATGCAATTCCATGTCTCCTTATAGAGAGCGCGTAGGAATGCCACCCGATCTGAGAATTGTGCTTGATCACGGCAGCCAGTATTCTAGTCCCTCTTTCATGGTGGAATAAGGGTTGTTTTATTCCATATAGTTTTGTGTCCCTAGCTTTCGTTGAGAATTAATATGAGATAGTTTTGTTATGTAGGACGATCGACGGCTATCGAATACCCTCGATTAGGTTAATTATACAATACATTTGAAAGGTGATGGAGTAATGAAGAATCAACTCTGTACTTGTGTGCGTACATTCGTGCGTGTGTTGATTTAATTTTATATAAAGCAGTTATCAGTATAGTACTCGGTTATGTATATGTGTACGCGCCAAATATCACAAAAGAAATCCTCACAATTATACACTTAAAGTTAAGTAACGTTCTGCTTATTATTTTACAGTACACAAAGGAATAACTTTCGCTTAATATCCTTATACAACTGCGCATAGAAAGGAAGATCGGTACGGAATTGTCTCAGGTGGGAACATTACAGATAAAAGAACTCATTCTTACATTTCGAAACGTATCGTTCTTTTTGCAAGGAAATTGCTTCTTGTGAGGGTGTGTTGTGAAGTGTCCCGTATAGACTGTTGACGGCAGTTTGGGCGATATTGATCATTTCTAGTTCGCCAATCATCACTGATGGAAGACTTGCCAGACGCATTAGGAATATTGCGATCTGCAGTTAGATTTGTCCTCTGCTCAAAGCAAACGAATTATAATTCTAGCCCATATATTTTTTTAACGGGAGAATGTAATTTTCACAATGGTTGTTCGGCTGGAAAATTACATTGGTTATCGCTAGTACTCATTGTCTTTGGTGTTCTCTTCGTGCATATTTCGGGATTTAATGCAACTAATTTCTTTTCTTGTCGGGTCTTTTCTTTATGTATATCGTACATGTGGGAATCGTCAATTGTATATAAAATACCACCACTACTAAACAAAAATATAGATAAAAACCGAGACAAGATAAAACATAACGGATTAGTTAGTATTCACATTAGTAATAAGTGGTAAATGTTCCATTCACGCTAATAAATTACAATCACAGTATAGTTCATTCTCACAATCCCAAAATATTCTATGTTTTTAATAGAAAATTAATTTCACAAGCCACAAATAAGTATTTCAACCAAAAAACATGGATTTTGTAATTTATTCATTGAGCGGCTTTTGTGTATTCCGAAGAATTTTTCAACGGAAATGTTGTTAACTTGCCGAAAATTTAATTTAGTTGCAAAATGAAGGTCAGATTCGTATTTTAATGAGACTAAAATTTGAAAATTACTATTTTATGTAAAAAAATCTGATGTTAGATTGAAATTATAAAATGTTAATATCTCAGGAATGAGGAAAGATAGATACCCCATTTTTGTTGGCATTGAACAACGTTTAATTCAGCGAATCGACCGTGGCAGTAATGAAATTTAAAAGTGTAACACTCTGTAAATTTGAAAATATGTATGGCCCTGAAATATTAGATGACGTCTAGGTCATATCGGATGCCATAGACAAAGTTCCTGGCAATCTGTTGTTGTGTGCTCTACCGGAATTACTTGAAGATCTACAAGGGCTATGCCGGTGTTTGAACACTAAGATAAGGTGAAGGCGGTCCACTAAATTTTCATTATACCGCAATTGTACTTCTTGTTTATTATTGTCACGTGTTGTGGACATGGTGCACAAACGTAAATATTCACATATTGAAGTCGTCTAGTTACACAAGTTATCCTTATCGAACGGGTTGAAAACCCCCGTAAATGATTAATGGTCCGAGTTTAAACAAGATAAACTGTCGAAAAGTCTCGGAAAAGATTGTTTACTCCGACTACATGGTCCATCGGATTGTTTACGAGGTTGTTTACCACTCTTCAGATGCCGAATAATAACAATTACGGGGATAAAGTAAGAAACTGTGAAGTCTGATGTCCTTTTAGCTGATTTTTCTTTGGGTCCGCCCAAATTTGATTTATACCTCCGTCATACGCTTCGCCCCCGGGCGGCACGGACGTATTTTTTTCCAGTTGCAGAATTGAGGTACCAATAAATCTGGGAAACTTTGGATCCGACGTCGACCGATATTTTTCGAATCGGAGCTCTCCCCGGCGCGTTGTTACGGAGAATAACAAACTAAATGGATTAGTCGGCCGATCGGAACGAAAATAAAACGTCGAGGGGTCAACCCAGAAAATATGATAGTACTCACTTCCATATCAACTCAGCATTTTACGTCCAAAAAGCAATGATCACTATTTGTTGCTTTCGTAGAAAATATATTTGAAAACTTTTCCCCGTTTTCTTACTTCGTATTGTAGCATAGAGGAAGACCAAGTCTGATAAGAATAACATCCAAAGTCACGCCGAGGTGAAACATTTATTGAGGTCAGCTTTCCTGTCGTTAACAAATAACTACCGGGCCGACTAAGCTTCATAGCGAGGATTTATGCTGCCTGGGGCTTGAAGGATAGGAATTAGAGGGTTCCCTAATCGCTGATTTCTCCGAGGGTAGAAAATAATCTTACTTGAAATATTATTGTAGTCTGTCAGAGTGGGATGATTCTAAAGATCAGCCAGAAGTTATGGGGAGGCCTTGTATCAACATTCGCCGAGGAGAATATTTATTTGAAACCGATGTGTAATGAGCATTTGATAGCCTCGGCCCTCTCACGATCTTCTTTTTAAAAATGTAGTACCGACCAAAGTAAGAAGGAAGAAAATTCACCCCCGGGAATGAAATTCAATTCAAACTAAAAACTCAAACCACCGCAACAAAAAACATGGGCACCTCATTAAAAACGAATTATAATTCTCAGTCAAATAAACAGTTTTTCTGCTAATTCTGAGAAAATATTTTCTAGGAAATTAAATAAAACTTAACGTGATGCGAATACACCAAGGAACTGAGAAAAAAGTTTCTTCGAGTATCAATCACAATTTAATTTTATTACGCTTGCCTTCATTAAATTTAATGTATACAGGGTAGTGCATAATTAGACTCAACATGTTTAAATAGACAAGTTTTAGATTTTAATTCTTTTTAATTCTTCTTTAACCTTTTATTCTTTCGTTATCTTGGTCAACACTAAAAACTTTAACACCAATTTGGCACTTTTCAGTGTTATTAATTGTATTCCGGCAAAAAAGTATTTAAATAAACAAATCAAGCTAAACATTTTGCCCACGAGAAACCAAAAAGACCTATCAGCAATGAATGTGTCATCACAGTTTTGGTCAATTTTACTCTGTTGTAATTTGCCAAACATCCATTCATTTATTGGCTCATTCTGAGGGCTTTACAAATCGTTTTACAAGGTTTTATTAAATGGAAATTAGATCTATTTGATAAAACTCATTTTAAGGGCAATATCTTCTTCTTGATGATGAAAAAATTAATAAAAATGACTAACTTTAAGTCAATAATATTTATTTGAATTGTTGTATTTCTATGGAAACCATGCACCGCCAATTTCAACATATCTCTTTATTATGGTGCAAAAAGGGAGAAGATTTAATCTAAAACTTGACAAATTACAACAGTAATTATTTAAAAAAGAAGGATTTTTCAAATTTTGTTATTTTATATTAACCTTTTTTTCTTTCAAATTCTATCATATTAATTTAAAACGAAGACTTTTTAACTTCAATTTAACAAGTTTAATGAAAAGATCCAACAAACTATGGAACTTGAAAAGTATATTTTTTCAGACGAATTAACTTTTTAATTTCAAATTAACGGAGTTCTTTTAAACTTCAGAATAATAATTTTTAATTAACAAAAAAAAAACTGAAATATACTCCCACGTTTTTCCTTTCTCGGAGGCTGTCGTGGTTGAAAACAAATATTTCAGGCGTGACCATCAATTAACCTGATGGACAAATGAATGTACGACCTTTAAATTTTAATTTATTTATGTTTATTCATATGTTGTAATGTTCCAACAATTTTGGTTGGAAAAATAAGACATTTGAAAAGAAAATGTTTATTAACTAATTCTAAACAAAAAGTAATAAATATTTTTTTAATAATTGTAAAAAAAATTGTCCACTTTAATAAAGAGTATTTCCACCTCTTACACGAATCTCGTCCGTTAAACGCCTTTGGATTCCTTGGAAAAGATTCTTGATTAAATCCTGAGCAATTCTTTCCCATTCATTAAGAACAGCCGTATTCGGCTCTTCTAGGGTGTTAGAACCTGGATTTCGCCGTCGTATTTGGAGTTTAAGTTGGTCGAAATGTGTTCGGTTGGATTCAAATCTGGACTTCGAGCTGGCCATGGCAATCACCTCATTCAGGATGTCATCCTCAATATGTGCTCTATGGGTCCTGGCATAAACATGCATTAGCAAGAATCTCTCACCGTTGTGGGGGGGGGGAATGGCACTTCATGTAGTTCCGACTATGTCTTGTAGGTACGTTTGTGAAGCTAGAGATCTTCCCCCACAACACCCAATTCAGTGCAGGTGTGCAGGCCAGATCATAAATGACCCACCATGGAATGTCATCAGAAGAACAACACAGCATGGGGCGACCTTTCTCCGCAGTTTTTCCGTATGAAATTACTTCTGACGATTTGAGGCCAACTCAACTCACGTTTGTAAAGAAGACTTCACAACTCTTACAATGTAGAATTCCCATGTGACCGAGGTATTGTAAATGGCCTTTTTCTAAGTCTAGTAGAAAGAGGTCCGCGACCGAGGTATGGCCCTGAGGTTATTTACATTGAGCTTTCTTCTGACAATGCTCGAGGAAATTGAAAAATTTCAGACTTGTTTTATCCGATCTCTTACTCATTTTTTGTAATGCTGCGGTTTCGTACAGCCTGATGACGGACTATTCTATCGTGTCCCTGTCCTGGCCTCAAGTGTGAAGTCCTGTTTCTCTGAAGCGACGAAGAGATCTTAGATAGATTTAGAGATCTTAGAGATAAAACACACTTCCTAGTGTAGACTGTTTTACGCGCCGTCTCCTGATGAATTCGCACAGGCTCTATCCTTCCTCTAATAACGTAATAATAACCCCTACAGCTATCATACTCACTCATTGAGCCAATGCCATGATGCCTGATTGAAGCCATTGAAATAGGTTCATTATTTTATTAGTTGCTGTTTTGAATATGCAGTTTGATTGAAGAAAATAAAAAAGAAGAATGGCCATCAGTCAGAGAGAAAATGCCAGTCGGGGTTGCCATAATGGCGAGACCTGAAGCAGAATTTCGAAAATAGTGCAGAAACCTTTTCAGTAGTTCAAAACGAGTGTCCTACAAATTTTAACATTACGGTATTAATACAAATTTTTTCACCAAATTACCCTTTTATCAAATTAGCTTTTTAAGCTCCATATCAACAATTTATAATTTCAAATGAGCCCTTTTTAATTTCAAATTAATCCTTTACTCAAAGCAACAAAAATCCTTAGAACAATATGAAAGTTAACCATGCCAAGTAAAATTCTGGCATTTGAAAAAATATAATTTAATTTAATTATAAAAAAAATACGCGCCGCTTAAAAACCCAGATGGTCATACAACAATCTATTTATTTTATATTTTAACAAATTCGCAAATATACAGGAGTTTTACTTAACATGTTTATATTTCATACCATCTTCTCATTTTTATTGCCTAAAAGAGAATTAATTTAACAATTAAAAATTTAGCAACTGCAAAAAGGTATTTGAACAGAAAAAGCCTAAATCTGAATCTAACAGAAGGTTTATTTGAATTTAAAAAAGATATATTTGACGGACAAATCGAAATTTGAATAGGATCATAAAAGTACCATATTTTTTTTTAATTTTTAGAAGAAAAATTGAACCACGGTTGTAACTTTTTCTAAGAATCAAAATTGTTTATTGTTTTTGTTATTTTGTATTGACCGGAAAATATGGTAATCTGAAGGCGCTATGTCCAGCACGGTTTTCAGCCCAAGTCGCAACAGCGTATTCCGAGCACTGCGCTGTCATGGAAAACGGCTTCATTTCCATTCAAAATTTTCCCGGGCCTCTTTTCCTAGCTGTACTTACCTCGACGGGTAGGTAACAACATTTTATAAAATCGACCGCTTCTTTTTCACTTCTTACATACAAGAATGTAAAACACGATAAAAGGAGAAGCCATCACAAAATTCTGGACAGATTCAATTAAATGAGATGCCTTTGAAAGATAGAAAATTGAACTAAGCACTACTTTCCAGGTGGACGTAGATAACAGAGATCTTTGGAAGAAAGGAAACCCTAAATTCGACAAAGATGGCCAAATATGTGGACTTAGGGATCAAAACTGGAACAGGGTGAAGGGTCAAAGGGCCGAATCGCACCCTAGCAAAACCCTTTTAACTGGTTCCAACTGTCTTCCAACCTGAGGTCCATGTAATCAAACAAAAAAGTTAATAAAGAAGATTGTAAAACGTGCAGGTTTTATATACTTTGAGAGTCAAGCATAACGGTACAAAATGTGTATACTTTTTTGGATAAACTAGTCTGGGAATGCCTAAATTTTCTATGGTTGGATTTTTTTTTAAACTTGGCTCCGGGTCATGCTAGCTACAGAGAAACAAACAGGCAGACCAAATATCCAAAGAAGCAACAGTCCCCTCATACATAGGACCTTGCACTACGTGCACCGTTTTTGGGCAAATCGAAAAATTACTTAGGTGAAAAAAGGAATCCAGTAGTATTTATTCCAACACCGCATGAATTTAAATATAAGACTCACTTTTAAGACTACCACGGCACTTAAGAACCATGGAAGGAATCTTTACCGAATGAATATTATTCAAATTAGTATTGGTAACCCTAATTGCCCAAGCTGTGGAACACCTCTGGGCATCACATAATTTTCGAATGCCAGATGTTCAACCAAGAATCCGTTGATTCGACATGGCCCTTGGGAAGGAAGCGGCTGACCTACAGAATTACGGAATTGAAGAAAGAACGTTGGACACATTTTGAACAGTTTATGGATCAAACTTGTTTAGAAATGGTATAAATAAATATTAAGTAGTAATTGTCGAACAATTTAGTTTAAAGAAAAAACTCTTAAGGTTAAAACTTTTTCAGACTTTACTGTAGTGAAAGCCGTAAATCAAAATAAAATGAAAAAATTGTAAATTTTTCATTTTAGTTCTAAAAATGTTAGTACTTACTGAAAATGTGCAATAATTATGGGAACAGATAAAAAATACAAATAAACTCTCCACGGACAGGAGTATTGCTAATAAGTTAAACAGTTAAAGATTTTTCAATGATGTATTTTACAATTTCAAATGATTTGTCAGTAAAGAGACATCATAATAATATTAAACTAGTGTTGTATGTGAAGGCAAATAAACCTGTGATCGATGCTGCAGAAAGTTTAAGTTCCACTAAAGTAAACAAATAATTCTCAACAACAATGACAAAACGGTGGTCGTGTTTCTATTTCTTTTCGTCGTCTTTTGTCGCCACGCCGTGTTGATTTGTAAAATTGGGTGATATCATTTTCGAATTCGGCATTTACCATGTCAAACCTAGCTGAAAGTCAGGAACCAACTGAAAATCTGATACAATACTAAAAACATGTAGCTTGAGGGGTTTAAAATAGGAATTTTTCTTTTTTTTTTCAAGCTAAAATACTAGGTCTGTTTGAAGGAAATTCATGAGAAAAGACAATTATCTGAAAAATGAATGGAAAACTCCAATGAAACCACATTTGCTAAAGAAAAACGATTTTAGCAAAACACACATAAAAATATAAAAATTAATATTTATTAGAAACAATATTATTAAACTGTAATAATTCATGATTCTTATTAAATTGGAAATATCTTTAGGGATGTGAAAAAATTTTAAAAATAAGTTTGGTATTGGGATAAAGTCTTATTTAATTATTTTTTTACGATGGTTCGCAACAGCAGAGGTTATATCAACCGGGGTGCTGGTGTTTTTGAAAAAAAAATTATATGTATTGTATGTATAAACATTAATTACATTTAAAAATTACAACAATAAATTAAATACAAAAATAAAGATTTTTTTAAATTGAAATTTTTTAAAAATATAAAATGGTTATTATATAAACACCACTGCAAAAATAATTAAGACAAAACTAATAATAAAACATAAGAGGGGCGTCGGTGGCCGCAAGGTTTAGTCTTTGACACGGCGCTCATCACTGTAAGGTAAAGGTCCCGCGTTCGAATCCAGCATTCGAACCCGCGACCTTCACCTTACAGGGATGGCGCCATGTCAATGCCTAAACGGTTGGGACCCCCCTCACGATCTTCTTATTATCACAGTTTCTTTTATACGAAAGGCACTTTGTTTATAACATGATTATTCGAAAATGCAAAAGCTTTAACCACATCCAAATATCTTTATAAAAAAAATATCAAACGTGCTCAAGAGATTTTACAGTAAAATTAAATGTTTAATATTAATTGTTGGGTATCATTTTGGGAAAGTTTGAAAAAAAATTAAAAACCAACCTTTTCCCAAGTTAATATAAAAATGGATTTTTTTATAAGCTGCAGCTGGTTACGTGCATAATTTCAGCAAATCGAATAAAAATGAACCACCAGGCTAGGACAATTTAATCAAATGAGCGACACTTGTCTATTTGTCTTTATGGTTTATTGATTGGATTACGGCACGATGCTCGACCGGTTCGAAACATTATCGGCAATCCATCTCGTGATGGTTTCGTCCCCGGCGCCAACGAATCGCTCCATTTTACTACATTTCTTTTGACGTGATCAAATAAAAAAAAATCTCTTCTATCATCTACGTTTATTTCGAAACGTTCGATCCAGTAGAGCCAAGAGAATCGACACGGTTTAGTCATAGTTCAAAGTGTTTCTTTTTGTTTAAATATAAATTTAAATAACAACGTAGACGCACGACAAAGAAATATAAAACTATTAATGATAAGCAATGGGTTTGTGACTTACCAACCTTTATTAAAGTGTTTACTTTCTTACATTTATCCTGAGTTTCGCGTTGCTCTTCGGCTTTATCCCGCAATCTCAGGTTATTTATAAGATGCAAAGTATGCTGAATACTCTTAATGAAGGCTCTGTCTTCAGGCAATATATTATTTAACTATATGATTACAGGATGCTTTAAGAACCAAACAAATATTCTGGGCTAGAGGATCTTGAGTGAAATATGAACCGCCTCCGCGGATTGCTCCACAACATGCTACCCCGTTCTACACTGACACGCACGGATTTAATCAGTTTCGTAATCACTTCTATGCCGTTTAAAATTAAACTAATTAACGTGTTCCTGACGAATTTGTAAGCGGAACAAGAAGAAGAAATAGAAAAGTTTCTATGTCGATGTATTCTTGTTAAGAGTTTTAACAGAAGAATGCAGGTTCGGAACTTGCAAATAATTTTTAATGAAAGGTAACTGAACTAATTTAAATCAAGTAAATTTAACTCCCCTTTACGAAACGGACCACCTGGTTTTTACGCGAAATTATGACCAACTTTGGAAATAAATATTTTCTCAGCCTTTTAAGTAACATCCTGTATAGATATAGAAAATTTTACGCTGAACAAAATATTTTATAAAAATATTTTTTTACTTATGTCAATCATCAGTAAATTTAAAATTCGGGAACATGTTTTGTTTGTTTTACGAAAAGTTCAAATTGGTCTGTGGAGCAGGGAAATCGTCTGGGGCGGCGCCATACAACAATTGTTAGGAAAATATATTTTCAATTGGCCACCTTCCACTTTTCCCGATTTCTCAACCGTTTTCGAATTTGGGCAGAAAAAACGTGTTTTTTTCGTGCTGTTGTAAAAAAATCGATTTCTCTCCCGATTTTCAGAATGCTTAAATTTTGTTTTCGTAAATTTTACCCTATCTAAAATTTCATTGAAAACCGACTCAATCCTGACCTTGCCACGAACCCTGACCTTCGTCGTCCATACATAACAATTGCAAATTGGTAGTGAGCTATTGAAAATTAAACCAAAATATTGAAAGTAATAGAGAATTTGAGATATTGTACCGAAAAATGGCAATATTTTCGTCTCTCTTTGAAAAAGCAACGACAACAATATTGATGAAATATGGTATTTCAAGTTTCACGCTTAACGGTAAAATATGAACTCTCACGAAAAAAAAAAAAAAAAAAAAAAAAAAAAACAATGGGTATCAGAATTAAAAATTCAACAGAAGTAGGTGGCAACAAAGGAATCAGTTGTTGGTCCGAAAAAAGTTTGCTATTACTTGGAATAAGACGAAATGAATTTTTAAATTTTGCTGAAGTTTGATTAGAGAACGAACCGAATTGTTAGTATCATTGTTGGCTGGAAAACGAGAAACCTTTTGATGCGTCCCAACGTATACAGAGTGCCTTTGGTAAATTGCTAATTAGACCAAAGGCCATGGGCTGACCCTAAATCTTAACTATCTCAACTTTTCGTCAGACCTGGAACATCAATTCCACCGGTATAAATGATTGTTAAGAAAGCCGGCAATTTTAAATTCGTCCCCTTGATTTGTTATCTTGTTATTATATATGCTAATTGGAATTTGAGCCGCAACGTTTGCGTGTCCCGGTTACTTAAAGGTTCCATGTTGCAATATCGGTTTAAAACAACGGCTTCAAAAATGTTACGTTCCATTTTTAACAGCGGTGGTGTTTTTGTAATGTACGCAATCAATCCAAATGTATACGGTAGCAGATTTTATGCCTGATTGGGTTTTTATATTGTCTACAATATGTTCAAGTAGAAACATGTCCATATTTACGCGTAGAAAATTTGTGTGCCCTGGATAAGGGATCAAAACAACTTTACAACAATTTTCTCATGTTAATTTAAAAAGTTGATGATTTATGTCGGGATTCGAACCAAGAAATACTGGCACGGCAAATAAATTCGGACGTCGTTATTACTCCACCAATGGGTTTCTACTATAACATTTTTTTGTCAAATGAACCCTTTTTAATTTCAAGTTAATTCTATCTACTTCAAATTGCTCATTTATAACTTCAAAATAATTATTTAATTCCAAATTTTCCCTTTTTAATTTCAAATTTCTCATTTTTACTTCAAACTAATATTTTTTTAATTTCAAATCACCTCTTTGGGGACATCGGTTTCCGCAAAAGTTTAGGCGTTCATCACTGTAAGGTGAAGGTCCCGGGTTCGAAACCAGCGGCCCTGCATTCCAACTCCGCATACTTACAAATGGGATTTTTTCAAAAATACCGGCACCCCGAAGGTTAATATAGCCCCTTCTGTTGCGAACCCTCGTAGACAAAAATTACCGTTGACTTAAAATTAATGTTTTCAATTTTAATCTGGCACATTATAACTTCAAATTAACCCACTAAAGTTCCAAATTAATTAAATTTTAAAGCTTGAAAAACCTTAGGAGTGGTATGAAATACAATCATAGCGTAGCTTACATTTTCAGTATATTTGCGATTTTTTTAAATATAAAACAAATGGGCTCTTATTACAGTATAATAAAATTAATAAATCTAAAAATAAAAATGATGTAAAATTAATATTAACAAATAAACAATAAAGAGCTATTGTTTTCAAATTATATTTTTTTTAATTTTACTTTTTTGCATAAAATTAAGCTTTTCTTTACAGTTCTTATAAGTATTCTTTAGCAGGATAAATAAAATTTTGTAGAACATGAAACAAATTACAATTAAAATTTAAAATTACGTAAATTATAAATAATTGGCTCTTAAAAAAGCATCATGTTTCGTAAATTATTACAACATACAATATTACTATAAACTCCTCTTTTATGCGTCCGGACGTTAGGACAGCTGAGGCTACGGCTACAATTCTGACGAAATTTTGTTCTGACGAGTTCGTCCGAACGAACAAATACTTCTTTTCTAATGAGAGTGTATATTTTGGGAGGCGAAATGCATGTCAGAACACGCACAATATCAATCATCAGAACCATTCCAGCGTTTAAACAAGTTTGATTGTTCCGACGTTCATTTGTTGTTTTGCAAGTTTTGGCATTTCACCACGTATATAAATAAACTGATTAGGCCTTGTTTTTGAGAATCCGTGTTTGTAGAACATGAACGACGAAAAATATCACAACAGAGATATTTTTCGGCCAAAGCGGGAGAAAGGTTTTCAAAACACCAACACTAGCAATTAGCCATGTTTAGTTAGTAGTCATAATTAACCATGTTAATTATTCTACTGAATACTTGTTTTTATGTAAGTTTTTTTTCTCGAAAGGGAGTGTTTACCTTAGCAGCGAAGTGCATGTCAGAACGTGCACGATGTCGTTAGAACCATTCAAGCGTTCAAACCAGTTTGATTTTTTCGTGCGTTCTGACTTTCAATTTACACAATGTTGGTATTTCACCATAGATAAACTGATTAATCTTGTTTTTGAGAAATGTGAGAACGATTTTCAAGAAATCAACACTAGCAATTAGCCATATTTGGTTAGTAGTCATAATTAAAAATAGTAATTATTCTAATGAATATTTCTTTTTTATGTTAGGTTTTAGGTTGGGACGAAAAATTAGTGTCACGAACGGGATTCGAACCCACGACATTCGGCTCAATACGCCGCTGCTGTAACCACTTGAGGCTATCGTGACTTCGACCCCCTCGGACACCAACTCATCTCAACCTACAACCGTTCGAATTTTTCCTCTTTTTGCCATTTTTCCAATTTCATTCATTATGACCAATAAGTTTGAAACTCTCCCTTTTCGTTTCTTGTAGCAAATAAGTGGTTAACATGCTATGTTTTCCCGCCACCTATCAACAATAGCCTAACGAACCGATTTTGAAACA
This sequence comes from Cimex hemipterus, assembly GCA_039619505.1. Taxonomy (NCBI): domain Eukaryota; kingdom Metazoa; phylum Arthropoda; class Insecta; order Hemiptera; family Cimicidae; genus Cimex; species Cimex hemipterus. The sequence continues at coordinate 19,330,766 of CM077100.1, read as the reverse complement.
ATAAAACTAATTATGTTCCTCCATTTGCTGAGAGGCAGAAACGCACTGACTATCAGAAAACGTGCACAATGTAATGAATTTGTTCTGAAGAGAATTTCGGGCGTACTCGTTGGAAAAGATTTTTGTCACAATTCGCACCTATAGTAACCGTTTCCTGACTGGTATTTGCCACGCTAGCGGTCCTGGGTTCGAAACCCGGCATAACTCGAGGATTTTTAACTGTGAATAATTTGAAGAGAGTATTGCAATGCGGTTTGACCTCTGCGACACCCAACGAGTTGGATGTTAAACCTCTTGTAAAAACGGAATTATTTTATTATTTTAAGTCCGTTTGTTTTAAATTAATTTTTAAATACAATTCCATGTGCTGTGCCGGGATCGGTACCCAAAACGGCTCGAGTGGCTACTCGGTGCCCTGAAAAAATCGCATTATTTTCAATAGAAAATAAAATTCATTCTAAGGCATTTGATAAGGTCTGGGATCGGGGAGACAGAGAATCAAGGGCGTAGCGAAGTGTACCAAACAGACTCAAGTATGCCAAAAGTGTTGTCTAAAACGTGCGACTTCTTAAACGCAACATGCGCCAGCGAATAACGAATGTAAAAATCAATCCGCTATTCATCGGAAACGCGGTGAAGCTAATCTTTCATAGCCGTCTATGGACACGGTGGATAAGGTCGATGAAGAACTTTCCCAATATCGTTACCGCTTTTCATTAGGTACAAGTAATGCCGGTTTTGTTTACATAAGAACATAGGCTATCATTAACGTTGTAAGAGGATAGGACCACGGAAAATATTGACTTAATATTAATATCGCCGTAATTTCTTGTGAGAGCCGGGGGCAGGGGCGCTAAAAAGCTCGCAACCGCAAATCCACTAAAACGTTAAGGCAAGCCGTAAGGGCCAAACACGTTTCTAAATATTGTAAAATATTTTGTTTAGCTTCTTTGTTTTCCACACTTTCCATTAATCTACTAGTAAGTGACATTAGAATTAGAATCATTTCCCTGTTTGATTTGAGCCTTTCGACTTTTTATTAAATTAGATAAAATAAAGCAAATATTTTCTAAATAAAAGTAAACCAAGCTAAATTTAAACACGTCGTAAATATAAAAATTCTCTTCGTCTTCAACCCTATTTCAATTAGATGAAAATTTAAAATAATTAACGACACATTATATTTAAGAGGCCGTTTTTCAGATATTCTACACACACACAATTATTATTAAAACAAGCCGAATATGCTTTGTATTTAAACAATCCACTGGACGTCAAAATTAGTGATAATTTTATGTTAAAAACAGGTCGATTGGTTAATAAAAATCGCTATTAATTAATCCAGACGTTACGAAACTAATTAAATCCCGAACAGTAAACAAATAACGTCAAAAATCACTTACAAACCTCCCCTTTAACGCGAAATGTTTTTAAAGCATTTTTCTTTTTAATAAAATGATTTTACAGTATATTATTGAATACCTGCTACTACCTAGAAGAGACCAGGTAGCTCTGTTCTTCAGATCGCAAAAAATATAAAATAATCTCATGAACAAAGCTACTCTGTTACCATAATATAAAGTCGGTAATTATTTTTCATACTCGCTCTTATTCTCCATTTCATTTTATTGTACTAGTTATTTTTCTTTAGTTCCTCTTGAATGTTTCTTTTATTGGGAGCCTTTGTCTTCGAAAAAAATAAGAAGTGAAAATATGAGGAGTAACAGTTCTCTTTCTTGCTTACCAACTCTCTCTCTCTCTCTCTCTCTCTCTCTCTCTCTCTCTCTCTATCTATCTATCTCTATCTGTCTATCTCTATTTCTCAGTCATCGAATTTAGTGAATTCTCTCTCATCTTTCCCCTGACGCTCACTCTATATTTCAATCAATCAATTCAAATTTCTGTTTGTCTGCCTGCAATCTCTCTCTCCCTCTCTTTCGTTCACTCTCTCTCTCTCTCTCTCTCTCTCTCTCTCTCTCTCTCTC
>CM077100.1:19301602-19328681 GCA_039619505.1 Cimex hemipterus | reverse complement strand
TCTCTCTCTCTCTCTCTCTCTCTCTCTCTCTCTCTCTCTCTCTAATTCTCTCTCTCCCTTAGTCATCAAAAATAGCGATAATAGATAAGAATTTAGTGAATTCTCTCTCTCATCTTTCCCCTGACGCTCACTCTATATTTCAATCAATCAATTCAAATTTCTGTTTGTCTGCCTGCAATCTCTCTCTCCCTCTCTTTCGCTCACTCACTCACTCTCTCTCTCTCGCTCTATCTCTCTCTCTCTTTCTTCCTCTTTTGCTTTCTTTTTCTCCCTCAAGTGTGGCCCTTGAGACCAAATATTGCGTTGTCAATAAATAAATCGTTCAATCATTCTATCTCTCTCACCTCATTATAATCTTTCTTCCTGTGTATCTATCCTCTCTCTCTCCCTCTCTCGCTCTCTTTCGCTATATATATATATTCAATTCAATGTCATTCTCTTTTATTTCCTTCTCTTTCTTTTGGAATCACTTTTCGTTTTGTCTGTCTCTGTGAATATCACATTAATTCATATACGCTCTTTCTTTGTTTTTTACTCTCCCCTCTTTTCACTCTCCATCACTAGTTCTCTCTCTCATTTTCTCCTTCTCCTTGCAATTACTTGTTTAAATAGGGTTGTGGTCATTATTTTAAATATTGCGTTATAAATTATTTTGATAATTCACGGGACACTCTAACATAGTAGAGTCGACCGCATATCTCCCTGATATCTGACTCTTTCCATTATTTTCAATTTTTGTTTTAGCTCTGTTATTCTTCTTTCTATTTTTATATCAAATCTCTAGTTGCATCTGTCTCTGGATCTATATCACTCTAATTCATTTTCCTTTTTTTTTTCTAATGATTTTTTCGCTTTTTCCCTTTCTCACTCTCTTTCTCTTCCTCTTGAACGGTTTTGAATTAACGGGTAGATATCTTAGTTTTTCGTCATGATCAACTGTGTACTTTACCTGCAAGGTCGTCATACCTCGAGTCTGGTGATTCGAGTTACAGATACCTCTCGGTTAAGAGCATTTGTGTTACATAGTTGCATGTGTATCCTGATTCACTGAAGCAATTCCTCATTATCGATTACGGCAGGTGGTCCCGTATCTTGTTCCCGAGAGGCCGGTTCTATATTTCACAGTGTTTCAAAAGTTCATTTGCCTTTTGAAAGTCAATTACGTGGTTTTCGTTTGGTGCACAAAATGGAATATATAAAAAAAAGAAAGAAAAAATCTCGTCCTTAGAAAGTTAATGAAAGTATTAAAGTGTGATTAGCATTCTGAATACTTACTCATTTTTATATTAAACTGTTTTTGCTACAGCGGTCCGCCTTATTAGTTTTTAATATTATTATTATTAATTCACGGAAATCAACTTTATTTGCCATTGGATGTGGTTTTTATACTTTGAAATTCTAAAAGCTGACGTCCATGTCGACGTTTTGCCAATTTATTTTTATTAAAACCGTCGCGGCATGGTTATCAAATTTTTAGCCGCGGAAAAATTAAATCAAAATGGAATAACGAAAAATCTTTTATACAATAGGCCAATGGATACTTTTTTTTCTGGCGTGTGGTGTATACTTTGACGGTTAACGTATTTGGCATTGAGCATGATTTGCAGGGTAGCAACGTTTACGAGACAACATCGATTTACCTACGTGGGAGATGTATCACCGTTGTACAATAAGAAAAGGGAAAAATCAAAATCACTATAATAAATCGCTTGTCGTTTTCAAATAACGGACTCCCCCAATAAGAGCTTGAAATTGAATAATAACAATTATTATGTTTGGAAAATCGTTCTCTATTATTTCCACGGAGCAGTAGAGCTTGAATAAATCGATTATGAGGTTTTATGGTTATTCAGCAAGGAAGGGACGCGAAAAAAAATTTATTGGTTGTTACTACGGGTTGAATGGAGGTAGTAGAATAACACCACAGCGGCTGTCCTATTTCAGAGACGTTGACGAGTTACGATATACTTTTTTGTTGTTTAGTGAAAAAAAATTGTAGCTGACGGCGAAAAATTACACTTTCTTCTCTTTTTCGTTCTTATTTCTTCAGTTTAGTCATTTACGGACGCAGAGTTCAATTTCCTATGGGACTATATTGGTTATTGGTTTCATACACATGCATGGGTAGAATGCATAAATGTCTTTATCTTTACAAAAGCTGTTTTGCTAGGAATAAAAGAGGAAAATATAATCGTTATCCATATCCAATGTTCATGATTATTCTATTTATTTTTTCTTTCAAGAGTTTTGCATACAATTGTTCTATAAATACAGCCGTTAATTTAGGATTGTTTCTATTGGATCATCATAAGATAAAGAGAAAGAGAGTGAGAGAGCGAGAGCGAGAGAGAGAGAGAGAAGTAAGTAATAGAAAGAGAGAAGAGATAAGAGAGTGAGAGAGAGAGAGAGAGAGAGAGAGAGAGAGAGAAACCGAGAGACATACAAAAATCCAAATGGAGTTAAAATAAGAGAAATAGTAAAATAAATGAAATGAGTGTAAAAGAGAAAGAGAAAGAGAGAGAGGGACAGAGAGTGAAAGGTAGAGAAAGGGGAGAGAGAGAGAGAGAAGTAAGTAATAGAAAGAGAGAAAAGAGAGAGAGACAGAGAGAGAGAGAGAGAGAGAGAGAGAGAGAGAGACAGAGAGGGAGAGGGAGAGAGAAGACAGACAGACAAAAACCAAGAGACATACAAAAATCCAAATGCAGTGAAAATAAGAGAAATACTAAAATAAATGAAATGAGTGTAAAAGAGAAAGAGAAAGAGAGAGAGAAAGAGAGAGAGAGAGAGAGTGAAAGGTAGAGAAAGGGGAGAGAGAGAGAGAAAGAGAGAGAAAGAGAGAAAGGTAGAGAAAGGGGAGAGAGAGAGAGAGAAGTAAGTAATAGAAAGAGAGAAAAGAGAGAGAGACAGAGAAGACAGACAGACAAAAACCAAGAGACATACAAAAATCCAAATGCAGTGAAAATAAGAGAAATACTAAAATAAATGAAATGAGTGTAAAAGAGAAAGAGAAAGAAAGAAAGAAAGAGAGGGGGAGAGAGAGAGAGAGAGAGAGAGAGAGAGAGAGAGAGAGAGAGTGAGAGAAAGGTAGATAAAGGGGTGAAAGAGAGAGAGAGAGAGAGAGGGAGGGAGAGAGAGAGATGAAAAGAGAGAGTGGGAGATATACTGTGAGAGTGAGTGTGTAAAAGAGAGAGTAGATGTAGGAGATGTAGATGATTAGTCAGGGTGCACTTTATACTGCGCCCTTTAAGAGCTATTGTATCCCTCTTGCTGCTGTGCTTATCTCACACCGGTGAGTCCTAGTATATCAATTAACGTATTAGAAGGCTTGCTTTTAGTGGTTGAATTACTTCTATGGTCACATTGTATCACTCAAAGCACTTCCTCCTGCGAACATGTGTACCACCACAGTTTGTTTGGTTTTCCCCTACTTCTTTGCAGGCTCTGCTCTCGCCGTTATGGGTTGTGCCAATCTTCCTCAAATGTCCATTTAATTTGCAATGTCCTTTACATTCTTTGCTTCCAACATTTGGCATGTTGTTGGATTGTTGATGTCCAATGAAATTGTTCCATTGTTCCCTTATTTCTTTTTATCTTTCTGTCTGAGGTAAAGTAAGTTTGTGACTTGAGAGAGAGAGAGAAAGAGAGTGGTGGGGGTTTGTGAGTGTCCACATGACACATTTCGTTAATAAATCGTTAGAAAATTACGGTTCTAAATAATTGTTCACTTGGCTACGCGATAGTTACCGGATTAGGGCAGTGTAGATAGGAGAGTTTCACAAAGGGTTCAGATGTAACGGAAGTTGTTCACATGCGGAAGTTCCATAATTGATAATTTCAAGTTAAATATCCCTTTGCGAGCTAAAGGCTTTATGACGTGATTACGTTTCCTTCCCCAACATTCAGCCGAATTCTACAGGTCCAAATTATTAACCAACTCGAGGTAACTGCCAATCGAAACTTACGTATGAACAGCCCATCTGGGTGCAAGTTCTTACATAATGTCGCTTTTCTGAAAATACAGTGCCATGCAACCCCTGAGAAACGATCAATCTTTATAAAGCACACAGATAAACATTCTTGACTAACGTCCACTATAGAAATATTACGAAATTTATAATTTTCACGTATTTTTCTTTAATTAAAAAATTATCAATGCTTTGAACAGAAAACAAAATGCTGTTTTTTTTTTATCACTGCATAAATAATTTTATTGGAAAGTTTTGTTGCAATTAATACTGAGTATTTTGATGAATATTATTCCAATACATTCAAAATGAAATATCAAATTCAGCAAATCAATAACTTGATTGACATTTATCATATCTCGGTCCGCACAATCACGCTGTTTATTTTTGGTCGAGGCGTTTCGAATTACCGCCAGCCGATTATCGCGTCCAACGTGAACGCATCCCCTCGTCAATCAATAAAAATGTGCAAAGAAAATTTTTGCATTTACAACATTTCAACTTTATCCTTTGGGGCGTCGGTGGCCACGGTTTAAGCACACGGCGCTTATCACTCCAAGGTAAAGGTCCCGGGTTCGAATCCAGCGGCCCTGAATTCGAATCCGATATACTTAATGTGATTTTTTTTCAGAAACACCAGAACCCCGAGGATTGATATAATATCTGTTGTCCCGAGCCCTCTTTAAAAAAATTAAAAAAATAAATAAAAACTCTCCATGCGGTTTGTATTTTTAGTATCCCTAAAGATATACCTACTAATTTAACTCGAATCATGAATTATTATCGTTCAATAATATTGTTTGTAATAAATAAAAAAAATTATGTTTTGCTAAAATTATTACGTGAAAATTATTTTTCATTAGCAAATGTGGTTTCATTGCATATGTCCATTAATTTTTCCGGAAATTCTTTTTTCCCATCAACTTACTTCAAGCAGATCAAGTATTTTAGCGCAAAATTAAAAAATCACTATTTTAAACCCTTCTAGCTACAAGTTTTAGTGTTCTATTAAATTTTCGGTTGGTCCTGACTTTCAGCTAGGTTTGACATGGTAAATGCCGAATTCGCAAATGACATCACCCAGTTTCAAAAATGTGTTATTCAAAGTGTTATTCAGCGTAGCGAAAAAAGACGACACCTTGCACGTTTAATCGGCCAATTATAATATCAACAAACTACATTACACGCACACCACCTATTCAGGTCAGTTTTTGTTAAGTCAATAATTCAAGAAAACGACTCAGACAAAAAATCTACTTCGGTTTAAAATCCTTAATGCTTGTAAACTAGTAGCGATCGTTTTTCCACCAACAAAATCTAATTTTTTTTAAATTTAATTTTATAATATTAAAGTACAATCATTCTGTGTCGGATGAAAACCAGACCTGTGAGATTTCGTTCTTGAGATATGCTACAAATTATTTTTTGAATGGCAGCGAAACAAGTGGTTTGTTATGTTTTGACAAACTTGCAGGATGTTTACCTTTTACGTATATTCTCTATTTGAAAGGTGACGTCGTAAATAAAATGTATTTTATTAAATCCAAACTGCAATCGGAATCGGTCTATCTAATCGGTATTTCTTGGGCGCTAATGGGAAAAATTCAATCGCGATCAGAAAATCTTTTTTTTGAGGTGTGGTTTGTTCCAAACCAGTTTTATATATTGAAACTATTATTACTTTATTTAAAAAAGCAAAAAAAGGCAAGTGTCTTGAATTTTTTGGCACAAAACTACAAGGTATGGTAAAAAGGATACTAGGAAGAGGGTTTGGCATTCCCCAGGCTCTGCACCCTTCCGGCTTATTGTGCCTTCCTAGTCCCTTAGCTCAGCCAATAGATTTAATCCTTCTTCTTAAAAGTATCAGGACATGTTGCTGGTGGAATTTGATTCCCTAAGGCTTTTCCGTACGTTAGTTTAAATCTCAATTGAGCTGTTGCTTCGCATTCGAAGATGCTGTGAGTGGCAGTTTCCTCCTCCTCGTTACATAATCTTCAGATGTGATCATCGCTATGTACACATTTGTGTAAATGTTTTCTCAGATGCCAGTGACAGGATAGTAATCCTACCACTCCTCTGAGTTTGGCCCTCTCCAATTGCACCAGTGTTTTTGCCAGTCTCGGTGAGGGTTGTTTCATCATAGGTTTGCTCGGTCAAACACCGCTAGAGTTTATCCACTTCTTCTTTTGTTCTGGGTTGGAGGATTCTATATTTGGTTTTGTTATCCCAAGAATAAACTCGCGGTCTATGTACGGTCTTTCAGATCTTCCTGTGGCCTGTCTGTCTCCTTTCACGTCACCCAAAATTCCCCTGTGCCCTGGTACCCAAGATATCATCAGGTTGTTGTGTCTCTCCAGGTTTTGGATATTTTGGATGCAATGCTTTATTAGCCGCTTGGCTATCTGACCTTTTGAGGAATTTTGTGTCAGTATAACCTCTTTTATGATTTTCCAGGGCACAAGCATTGATGGCATTTATTTCCGCATGAAAGACCGAAGTGTACTTCCCTACCGAGTTTGAGCACAAAAATACATGCAGAAGAGAAGAAATCAATTTTCCGTTTGAGGGAAAGTGTATAAAACTTCCCCAAAATTTTAAATTATTAAGAAAATCTAAAAAGCCGCTTTTTTAATCGACGTTCTTAGCTGGAAATACGTAGTGCATAAAGAAAATTAAAACAGAACATATTCGTTGTAAGAGACTATTACTTGAGAGATTGTTGCACCAAAAAAGTATGTTACCGAAACGAATTATTGACTCAATTGTTAGTTCACTATTGGTCAAATATTAATTATATCGGTATACATTTCGTAGGCAATTTTCCGCCTCCAGAAATTCCGGTGCCATCGCCAAAACGAAATTATGACCAACGGGATATTTCAATAAATGAGCAGACATGTTGAATTCGTTAGGGTCCCTTTGCGCTTTTTTCTGTATAAAAATTATTTTTGGAAACAAATTATACAGGGTACTTCAGGTCCAGTTGAAGTTCAAAATTTCGTATACGATCCTGTCCATCCAAGCATATCATTTTAAAGGATTTTTTACTATTAAAACAATGATGCGATCAGATTTTAACTTCGTCAAAAAATAGGATACATCTGTTCCTGGCCGGGGGGGTCTTAGCACTCACCTCTAGAGCAATAATAACAGTCAGTACTACAGTGGGAGAGCTGCACCCTATAAACCTAGACACTGCAAAGGTACAGACGTCCCAACTTTGATTTTTTTTACATTTTTAACAATGACCTTATACCAAACGGCCGTACTATGAAAACATGCCAAAATCATCAATGAATGTTTATTTAGGCGGCATAAAATATTATCTGGTCCTTCATGTTTAACAATCCTAGAAAATTAAAAATATAACATTGAATCTGATTAAATTTTGGACTGATGTAAAATCCGTCGATATAAGGTTTCCTTTTCGATAATAATTCTATAAAGCGAGGACTCTTTACCTCTCCGATACAGTTTTATGTCTCATATTGATGGTGATTAAGCCTTATCCTTTTGATGGCTGTGCATTAGAGATCAATGGATAAAAGGGTGTATCGATATACTTGAAAAAATCATTTAATGTGGGAAATAACCATTTAGCGGACACCTCTTCAGCCGTTTTCGCCTTCGAACAACAACAATAAATAAGTGTATTGTGAACTGAATAAATACATGGCCTTGATGACCCGTTGGTTCGCTGGCTAAATTTTCAATATATCTTCTGTACCCGGCCTCTGTATGACAACATCGGCTTTCTCTCGGAAACATCAGGATTCAGCGAAGGGCGGACTTCTTTATGCATATTATGATCTAATTAATTAAGGTCGGATAAATAATAATGGGAAGGTTCAACTGTTCGTTTGCCTTTTTGACACATGCCTATCGCCCGCTTCTGCTTGGCTGAAATTCAAGATAACGGTGTTGAATTCTGTAGGTCAGACAATTTTACGAAATAATTTCACCAACCATGCATATTACAGAAAAGTAACATTAAAAATACAACTTGGTTTTTATTCGTACCATCATAGAAAATAAACGAAACTGCTGCCTGTAAAAACCATATATCAGAGGTAAAATTAAATTGTTAATAAATTTATCAATACAACTGCAATGAAAGATGTGTACATAGATATGTATTTTTAAAAAATTGATGCTTTTTCCAGGTAGAATTGATTTTTTAAATTAACATATTGAAAAAAAAAATCCTTTTATTAGATTTATTATAATTTTTATTTAACTTTCCCAAAATTTCACCGTTTCCAGCTGGGCGATAAAATAGATATACAATTTTTTTTTTTAGTTTTAAGTGTTACTTTTTTAAAAATAGAATAGTTAATATTTTATTTGCTTTAATTTATTTTTGATATGTTTTATATAAATGGTGTCCCGTGAAAAAACGTTAATACTTTAGAAATTACGTTACATGCCAAATAAGACTAAAAAGCCTCATTTGCCTATTGCATAGTCTAATTTTTATTTTTATTCGAGACATTTCACTTTTCAGATTCATTAAACCTGTCTCAATTTAATTCTGTTAAGTCTCCTGCATAGAGCATTAAACATTAGCATTAAACTTCCTTTATGATTATATTTTTTATTGCGTACTAAGGTTTACGAAAATTCCTTTGAAAAATCATCATTACTGTGTTGAAACTCCTATTATAAAAGTCATGCGAAAAGTTCATTATGCCTATTTTCTCTCATAAAACCAAGATTCCTTTCTACGAGGTACTTATTTGTGACAGATATTTAATAGATGTCAATTTACGGAATTGCACATATATAAAAGTCCAACCGGGTAAAATTCGCGTTTTTTTTTTCATATTTCACATTTTGTACCAAAAATATTCTGTTTTCTTTATATTGCTTTCAATTGTTTTTAACAGCAGTTTCAACATCTTAGCGTGAAATCGCGGTAGTGGGTGATTAACCTGATAGACTCTCAGCTCGTCGAATTTGAGGTCGTGGGTTCGATTCCCACCGACTCTCTTAATCGTTTTCTTCAGTCGAATACTCAACTCCACAATCTTATTGTCTCAATTTTAAACGTATTTTCAGCAAAAAAAATTTTTTTTTTCAATTAAACGTTAATTTTACAGCCATTATAGTTCGTGATCCGATTGACCAATTAACTTTTTTCTTCAAATTATTAATATTTACGAAAGGTATTGGTTTAGATGGAAAAAAGTCAGTGTCACGAGCGGGATTCGAACCCGCGACCTTCTGCTAAATACCTCGCTGCTCTACTGCTTCAAGGGTAGAGGAGCGACGTGTTTAGCCGAAGGTCGTGGGTTCGAATCCAGCTCGTGACAGTGACGTTTTTATCTTAACTAATATCTTTCAGAAATATTAGTTAATTTTACATCTATGACAACAGATTTTTTTTTTAAAGAGTGTATATTTATTATTAAGAAGTGGCAAATTTCTGTAATCTCCACGCCTGTCCATTTTCACAGAACCGAGAAAATCTTACATAAACGTTATGGTAAAACCCTGAAAACTTGTAAAAAAAAGTATCTTCTAGGAGAGTTGGTTTTTGTTTGCTTAACCTCATACTAAAAATAAAAATTTTGTAGGGTTTTGGTGCAATTTGTATAAATGAAAATAAATTTGGAAGCAGATTAAAATTTCATGAAATTCAAAGGGCTTTATGGTATAAAGTCTGAAAGTTTTTAGTAACCCGAAAATTGAAATATCGCGAATAGAATTGATAATCTGGCTTTGAGTACATACATTTTAATCCAATTCGACATTTAATGTAACCCTCTGAAGAATTGACGTCTGTTGATAGGATGTTTCATTTCATAAGCAAAAAATTGAGACAAAAAAAGGAATGTAGAAGGTGAGTTTCGAACCCACGTCCTTCTTAAATACATTCTCTTCTAATCTTAGTTCAATAATTGTGAACATCAAAGGCGACTTAAATTGAAAATAAAATAACACAGGAATTCTTATCTTTAAAATCATTTGGGCTTTGCTAACAAAAACAATAACTTTACAGAAGTATCGTAGAGCCAAATTTATATTACGAGGTTGTTAAAAGACCCTCCATCATTATATGGTTGATAGGTTTCCGTTGTGATTGGAATGCAGTCAAGAAAACCTGTATCCTAGATCGGAGGGTGAGCTCTGAGGGGAGATGTCAATTTCGTTCCCAAGATCATATGTCGGAAAATGGGCGAAACAACGCGTATATTGATAAATTAAAATCTATTGCAATGTTTACAAAAAAAGCTAAGATTTGGACAATTGTTTAGATGTTAAAGGTTTATCGAATGGTCGAAGTAACTGAAATTTATTCAGATTATTAGATTGGTACATTTCCAACTAGCCAATATACAGGTCAATTAAACGAAAACATTTATTTGATATATTAACTCTAAAATATATTTTATTTATATTTATTGTTATTAAACAAATCATTCTGGCTATATTGTCTAATAAATATTTATTTTTAAATGGCCGTATCATCATCATTATTATGATCCATGAATATTAGCCAAGGTGACGATTATTTTACGTCTATTCATATTGTGAGGTGGGTATGTGAAAATATGCCTGAGGCGACGGTGGGAATCGAACCCAGGAACGCTGGGCCTATGACACAAGAGTTTGTCACGCAAACCACTCGGCTAGCGCGGTCCCGCTAATAAACATTACATCTTACGTAGAATACGATAGTAATAGTTTTATTGTTAAATATTATATTTAAGTTTAAAAAATCAGCATTATTTTAATCAACTTGAAGAACTGATAAAAATTTTACCAAGTCGTTAATCGGGATTATTTTTTGTTGTAAATAAAAAATAAAAAAATATTTGGAAATTTTTTTTATTATTATTATTTTATTTAACTCTTGTGTACATACACATTACATTTTTTTAATAAATAATGATATACAGCACACTCAAAAAGTGTGATTAACATGGTATTTGAGGGCGGGTCCTGCCCTATGGCAGTCCACACAAAAATTCACTCATTGGAGTATAGTAATTTGAGATAAATAAATATCTGATTATTAAATAAATTAACCTACTTTTTTGTTATATCTAAAACAATGTAACGTCAAGCGCACGTTTACACTACCACTTATTTACATAAACACATATTTCCAATCTATAGTCCGTATGATGCTTTCTTTTTAGCCGTCTTTGTTGGCGGGGTGGAGGCATATTCGCTGAAATTTGAGTAGTTGCCGGATTCGGGTGGTAGTCAGCTTTGGCAAGCAGCATCGAGTATCTCTTCTTTATTTCGTCTTCTACCGATGTCAACGATATTTCGTGGTGGAGCTGGTCATTCCTTACGAACCAGGGCGCGTTTGTTATTAAACGTAATACACGATTCTGCAGCGTTTGTATCCGTTTTATTTGCGAGGTGGATGCAGAACACCAAATGGGCGAGCCATAAATCCATATTGGTTTTATTAGGCTTAGATAAAGGAGTCGTTTAAGTGGGATTTGGACAGAATTGCTAGAGAGAATTGGTTTGATATTTCGAATTCGCAAGCGAATTCTCGTTACACATGAGGATATGTGGTTATTCCAGGTTAGATGCTTGTCCAAGTGCAGCCCTAAGTATTTATATGAGTCCGCTTGAGGTACATTAGTTCCACCCAGTAACATATGTGAGTACCTTGAGGTTTTCTTATAAGTAAAGTTAATGTGTTTGGACATAGTAGAATTCAGCTTAACTTTCCACTTTGCAGCCCACTCATCAATTTTTTGGCAATAATTCTGCATCTTCGTTTCTGCATCACTGAGCGTGATACTTTGGGACAGCACTGCTTTGCCATCGGCAAATTGGGCTATTTCGATGTTACTATCTGCTGGAAAGTCACGCTCGTAAAGAATGTAAAGTAGGGGTCCCAGAACATTTCCTTGAGGAACACAGGCTGAAGTATTTCGAAGTGCGTATTTTTTATGTAAAACAAGTTTTATTACTGGTATAACTCAAGATTGCAAAACGATAATCGGTTCACAAACAATAAGATTTATAATGTACTAATAATTTTTGTTTGTTGTTGATACGTTCAAGAACTAATTCAAAAGAAAAAACAAACACGCTCAGGTAACTTTGTTGGCATGTGTAGAAACTTCAGTAATGTAAATTGCCTGGTGTCCCATGTCATTGGAACCAAATCGCTCACTTGTGCGACGCCGATTTCGATTGTTCTCATACGTGACTACTCGTTGCCCCAACTCGCGCTGTAACATTGGTCAGTTAAATTGGATTCCACGATGAGATAATAAGTATTGATGAAAAAGCGTTTAGCGTGAGTTTTTTTTATATTTCTTTTTAACGAGTGTTCGCAAAAGCAGAGGTCATCTCACTTTTGTAGGTACGTATGTTCAAATGCACGGTCACTGGATTCGAACACGAGAAAAATCCTGAGTTGTGGTAGATTTTGAGAAGAATAACAAAATATTTTAATCTTTTCACATTTCATTATCAAATTTTCTTATAAAAATAGATATATTTACACATAACCTGTTCGATTTTTTTTAGGCCATTAGTTTGAAGTTTAGGTGTCTCTAGAACTGACCGATTTTTCCTTTCCTGACTTGATATCGTACGCTAACTTCTTTTTAAATGCTGATGTATTTTAAATGAATATCATTTTGACAGGTTTTTGACGTTTTAGAAATTTTTATTTGCGTTTACACAAATCTGTTAGGTTCTTTGTACCGTATAATCCCGTTTATGAGAAAATCCACATAAATGAGTAAAGATAGGATATTGAAGGCGAGAAAAAAAAATTTGAAAGCAACTCCAAGAGCGTTTTATGAGAATAATGATTAAGCTGAAGTACAGACAGGTCAAATTCGGTTGTTCAAATTTGTCCGGCTTTATGGCTTATCAATTCCTCTTAGTTCGTATACTTTAATTACGACAATGAACGGCTTCTGAATAGTTTACTTCATTCTGCACGTTCTCATAGCGTAGGTAAGCTCAGATGGATCGTATGGTGTTCGAAATAAATCAAAAATTAATTAACGTAAAAACGTTACCTGAGATACAAAAGTAAGTGTGAAGAGAGGGATTCGAACCCACGACCTTCGGCTAAATACGCCGCGGCTCTAGCACTTGGGCTATCTCAAAAATACATGCAGAAGAGAAGAAATCAATTTTTTGTAAAAATTCCCAAAATTTTACATTATTGACAAAATCTAAAAAGCCACTTTTTTTAAACAACGTTCTTAGCTAGAAATATGTAGTGCATAAAGAAAAATAAAACAGTTTATTCATACTTCGAAAATATGCTAAAAAATATGCTATGAGCTTCTTTTCGATAATCGAAGAAGACACCTTGCTTCACAGCAGCAATAGAGGTTATTCGAGCTTTCCCCACTCAACCTCAATGCCTCGTCGTGTCTGACGTCACGACGTATGATTGAACGTTGGTGCATAACTGTACAATATGACTTTTAGTTTAATCTTTAATCAAACTTGTTTTATTCATTATTCACTATTTTCATGGTCCGTTCGACCAATTAATATATGACAATTAATTAAGGTTTTTAGTTGAGATGAAAAAAAGTTAATGGAACGAGAGGGATTCGAAACCACGACCTACGGGTAAATACGCCGCGGTTCTAGCACTTGTGCTATCGAGACCTTGATCCATTCGGACGCCATCTTCCTATCACATCCCCAACTTTTGAATTTTTCCTCCTTTTGACATTTTTCAAATGTCGTGTAATCTATTCGATTCTCGGCGACAAATGAAATGGCCACAGCGAGCTTTCTTGAAAGTATACTTCATTCTAACTTATCCAATTCACGAGCCCAATTAAGATGAAATTGAAAAATGTCAAAAAAGAGGGAAAGTTGAAAGGCCGGTTGTGGTGGGAAGTTAGTGTCCTAGTGGATCAAAGTCTCGATAGCTCAGGTGGTAGAGCAGCTGCGTAACTAGCCGAAGGTCTTACGTTCGAATCCCACTCGTGACACTGACTTTTTTATCTGAACTAAAAACGTGAATTATTTGATAGATATTAATTGGTCAAGCGGACCAGGAAAACTAGTGAATTGAGTCAATCAAAAAATTGTTAGTTTACCATTTAACAATATTATAAAGGTTGCGTTCATAATTAACTTTTGTATTAGCTGTATTTAAAATTAGCAGTTTGATGAGTGATATAACAAAGGATGGTCTGATTTTATTTTTACCCATCTGCGAACAACGTACGCAGACTTTTTTTCTCAATATTCACCGAGGATAAATTTCAGTGCAGTCCGTTCGAAAGGACGTCTATCATTAGATCAAAGTAAAAGAATCCCTGCAATCCCCCAAATTTCCTTACATAGAATTAAGTGCGCTTCGTCGGCGCACAAACCTTTTTGAAGGTCAGGACGTAAACATTCCGCCTGCGGGCTCCGTATGGTATTTACTCCGGTACACCGAATTTGTTTGCCTGGTGTAATATATGCTAAAAGGAACGGTTTAGTGATAAAAGAGGAGGAGGCTCGTTTCAGAAAGGGATGGGATTGGAGGGAGGCCACTCGTCCTGAATTCCAAGCGGCATTCATGACCCAGAGCACACGGAGTAGTTCCCGGCGGACGAATCGGAAAAATTCAACCCTCTCGCCTATCAAAAGATTATTTAAGGTAGAACCCCCTTTAGCAAGTTTCCTGTGTGAAACTTGTGGTGGGCCGCTGGTTGAAGCTGGGTAAGTTGATCTTTGAAGGAGGCCGCTTTGAAACGTCGGCAGCGGTGATGGGAATCGGTAATGCCCATAATGTGCCCGGTCACAAAAGTGAGACGACTTAAGCGGTCAGTTTATCATTCTCTTTCCCTTTTTCCATCACGATAACATCTATATTCCTTTTTAAGGTGAATTATATATTAAATTCATTCAAATTTAACAACGGACGTTCCCACTATCCCAGAGAGATTTTTTTCCCTCCAGCTTTTCTATTAACTGTATTTTATCATCCAGAGAATAACAATATTATTGATTTTTATGAAATTATATTTATATTTTATCTCATTGTATGACTAATCCTATTTTTATCAAATCATACTGACATTGTACTCGCGCCTATTATTAAATAAACACAATTTTTAGTGAGAATGGTTACAAAAAAGCAAAATAGTGGCCAATAACAAAACCGAAATGTTCAAATTACAAATATATTTTCATCTAAATTAAAGCGTTCGATTTATTATAAATGCAGTGAACAGAAACTCCTATCTAAATGTATAACTATTCAAATATCGTGAGATGCGGTCTGGTGTGATGTAGGTATCAAAAAAACATTTTCTTTATCGTGCCAACGTTTCGATCTTTTATTGAGATCATCTTCAGGGCCTGGGATTTACAAACATAATTTACATTTAGAAAATACATATAGAATATGGAATTTATACAATGTAAAAATTATATTTTATATTCTATCAAAGTATTTCTACTCACTCAAAGTGTTTGTCTTCTGTGTAATTGTGCCATGTCGTGTTGAGAGTGCCAGTGAAATTTTACTGTTTCGTGTTTATATATGTTGGATTTTGAAGTGTTGGGGAAGGAAGTGGGTATAGAAGAGACAATTTTGTAAATGTATAACATTGACGCAATTTTCACTTTATAAGTAATAAAGCAAAAATGTCACAGAACGAAAGTTCGTCGAAACAATAAACAGTATAAAAAATATATTATTTCAAAATCATTAAAGAAAATTTTCATATGATGGTTTGTTGACCAGATTTTAGTAAAAAAATTGGATTAACAAATTAATATTCTATGCTATCCTATCAAAATCTGTCGAAATCGTGTAGCAGGGAATGGGTATTCCTCGTCTTCATCAAATATCACGATATCTATACGTTTTATGTCTGTACCTGGCTTATACTTGATTTTCAAGGCAACACGGGTCTTTAGTTCATGTTTAGTCCAATAATTTCTGGTCGTTGATAGTTTTCCATCCGGCAATCAGTGGAATTTTTTATTACAATATAAACTTTTTTATTTTTTTTCATCAAACATGATGATGTGTGCTGGTGTAATTGTGTATATATATAAACGGCGTGGTAAATTTCAGGGTTTTCTACTTCACTTTCATCGCATTTTACGGCGTTCTAGTGTTTATTTTAGCAAGTCCGACGAGTCTTAATGGTTTAGCATCTTGCGCGCCGTGAATTTCTTTATTTCAGTATAAACATTTTCCACTTCTTCAAACTTCATGATGTCCACAGGCGTTTTTGTGGGGGTGTGTATATAACCTGGCTGAAAAATGTCTGACAGAATTATAATTCATTTCACGGCGTATCACGGCGCAGGGGTCTTTAGTTTTGCAAGACTTGCCGGTCGTGATGGTTTACACGCCGTGAAATACTTTATATTTCATTCTCTTTCCACTTTTAAATCAAACCTCGTGATACCCACGGCTGTGTTTAGTCTGTTTCTATGTAGTTTTTTGAATTAACAAAATTATCGAAAAAACATTTTTTTTTACCAACCAAGGCGTGGTAATAGGCAATAAATTTTTCCCACTCGTTTCCAAGAGTTTGGTTAGAGAGAGTTTAATACACAGTATATTATTATATATATGCAAACGTTTTGACGACTGTCTCTCACGCACTGTTTTGTGTCAAAGAATTTTTGAAAACAGCTGAAAACAGAGAAAAGAAAGGGTAGAAAAAAAGTATGAATAAACACACCTGTATGCGAACAAAAATGTTTCTCTTAATTTTGAAATAAATCTTACTCGAAAAACAACTAGTTAAAAACGGAATGGTTTTTGAGGTTTCAATTAAAGTGAGATGTATAGAATCATAGCCTTAACGGCCAGATAAGGATATTTACGAAATTTTCGTTTTGTGTAATAAATATAAATAATTTATCTTTTTTTCTTTCATTACATATGGCATATTGTGCCAATTGAAACAGAATATCAAGCGGTCGCCAAGAGGTCGTGATAAAACGTCTGCGGTAAATATTACAAGGTCGAGAAACGTCGCCCGTTTGAAGGCGGGTCTTCGGGAATGGAGAACAAATGTTGATCAAGTTGTTACCATGGATTGGAAGAGGGCGGTTGTCAGGTAAATAGAGCCGGCAATAAACGGCCTGACGGACCCAGTTATCGCCGCCCCCGCCGCACCACGGTTCAACCGGAGGCACAGCTCACTCAAGCCGGCTGGCAGACGTCTTCATTCCAATCAGTCTTGTCCGTTTTATTGCGACTAAAACCAGTGCCCAACCACGTATAAATCAACCTTAAATAACTTACTATCTTTTATTTCCACTCCCGCATTAGTAAAATTACCCATGATTCCTTTCTTTTTTTGACTCAATGATCATTTGTTTTTTGCGAATTTGTAATAGATTAGAGTAGAATAGTTTTATTGTATTCACAAAATTTATTGTACAAGCTTTACAATTATAGATGCAAAATGCATTACTTTATGCTTTTTTTCAACATACCTATTTATCCTTAAGGTATATGGGGATTTTCTATTAATAATTATTTTATAAAAGTTAAAAATTCATTAGTCGATAACAATTTTATCGTATTGGGAAGTCTGTTCTGTGTCATAATTGCACTGTTTTCTGCGCTATTTGTTGAGGTTTTTTTTTTGTTAAACAATAACAACTAAATTATCACAATTGCGATATTTATCTTGGTTGTTTCGAAGCGAGGCTCAAAGATACGCCTTGGGATTATTTGGAGGTCGTGTTGTGTTCGCTATTTGGAAATTTACATCGACAAATTACATACTTAAAACTCCAATACAAGACTAAAAAGTTTGAAAGTGAACAGAAGATATAATGTAATTCAGAACAGACCAAATTGCTAACTAGAAAATAAACGTCTCTTTCAATGATGACTACAATCAATCTGGACCTAGTAATGTATAACGATAAAATTTGGCTTTTTAAGTTAGCCGAATAATCAAACCCGGTCTATTTTCCAGTTCAGATCCGCCTAAACACGCTTTATTGAATAGTGGAATGAGAGGTATTTGACGAATAGCTTGTGATTCATGGGTGCCTTACTCGGAATTATATCTCTTTGAGATTTATACTTTAAAGGAAACGGCTACAAACCCTTCCCAAAAAATGATTATATTAATATTTATGAATTGAATCTTTCACGGCGAAAAGCTTTGGTTGTATGCTAATTACATTCGTGGGTAGATAAAGAACTTGGAGAATAATTTTAGAATTTGCCGGTTCACAGGAAGTATCCGTTACGGCTAAGAGTCTAAGTACTTTTATTTATTCATCTTCCTCCTTTTCCTTCTCTTTCACTATCATTCTTTCTCTTTCCACAGCGTTTTTCATCCTAAAGGTTTATTTTTATTTATTTGCTTCCAGTGGTTGTTTTTTAAATGTAATATTTTCTTCTACAAAATTAAAGAAAAATAATTTTATCACAATGCTGATTAGTGACCGTTAGTCGAACGATAGTTCAGCAATCGTGAGATGCGCTCTGGTGTAATGTAGGTTTCAGAAAAACACTTTCTTTATTGTGTCGACGTTCAAAGTTTTTGTTTTTTGCGTAAGAGAGCCATTCTTGCGTGTCGTGTTGAGAGTGCCACTGGCAGCCCTGAAGATGATCTCAATAAAGATCGAAAGTTGGCACGATAAAGAAAATGTTTTTCTGTAATATACATCACACCAGCCCGCATCTCACGATTTCAATAAAATGATAGATAGATAGATAAATAGAAAGAAACAAATTAGACAGATAGAATGATATATAGGTAAACGGGAGGATATAGAGAGAATAACATAAATTGATATATACATTGATAGATAGAGATAAAGATAGAAAGAGAAGAGGGTGAGAGGGTGAGAGAGAGAGAGAGAGATTCTGGGAGAGAAAGAAGAAAACAATGAAAGAATGAATATCTCTTATAATTATCGAGAAGAAAGGGAGAGCGGAGAGAGCGAGAGGAAGAAAGAATGAGAAAGTGCAGACAAACACAAGTGAAAAGAACAGATGAGAAGTTAAGGGAGAGAGAGGAGAGAGAAGGTGAGAGAGCAGGAGTGTGGTCAAAAAACAAAAGTGTGAAGACAGAAAGAAAGAGCCTCGGGAAAAATTAGGGAGTATGTGATTGGGAATAGGGCTAGGGAGAGAGGAAGGGGAGATGTTTTCATTTTTTCCATATTTGGAACGGAGAGAGCCGTCACATATCGACATATCATGACAACAACCTTATTTAAAATGTGTAGAGCTTAGTGACCGTTAACAGATAATTATTCAGATATCGTGAGATGCGGTCAGGTGCGATGTAGGCATCAGAAAAAAAATTTTCTTTATCGTGCCGACGTTTCGAAAATGTTTTTCTGTAATATACATCACACCAGCCCGCATCTCACGATTTCTGAACAATGCTGATTAGTGACCGTTCGTCGATAATTATTCAGCAATCGTGAGATGCTCTCTGGTGTAGTGTAGGTTTCAGAAAAACACTTTCTTTATTGTGTCGACGTTCAAAGTTATTGTTTTCTGCGTAAGAGAGCCATTCTTGCGTGTCGTGTTGAGAGTGCCACTGGCAGCCCTGAAGATGATTTCACTAAAGATCGAAACGTCGGCACGATAAAGAAAATGTTTTTTCTGATGCCTACATCGCACCAGAAGGCATCAGAAAAAACATTTTCTTTATCGTGCCGACGTTTCGATCTTTAGTGAAATCATCTTCAGGGCTGCCAGTGGCACTCTCAACACGCCAAAGTGCAAGAATGGCACAATTACACAGAAGACAAACACTTTCAGCCCTGAAGATGATCTCAATAGAAGTTCGAAACGTCGGCACGATAAAGAATATCTTTTTCTGATACCTACATCACACCAGACCGCATCTCACAATATCTGAATACTTATTTAAGATTGTAAACTGTACCTTCCCGATTAATGAACCTAATACCTTTA
Organism: Cimex hemipterus; assembly: GCA_039619505.1. Lineage (NCBI taxonomy): Eukaryota > Metazoa > Arthropoda > Insecta > Hemiptera > Cimicidae > Cimex > Cimex hemipterus. Next base: position 19,308,845 of record CM077100.1, on the reverse strand, counting down.
AAACAAAAAAAATTTAAAAATCGAAAAAGTGTTGACCAACATTTCCGTAGGAATTCGCCGGGTGTTTTCACTTGTGCTCGTATTATAACTTCAAAGCAATTTTTTTTCCAACAAACCTTTCTTCACTTCAAATTATTTTTTTTTTTTTTTAGTTTGACATAAACTCTTTTAACTTCAAATTAACCATCTATTTAATCATTGAAAATGATGAGATGTTGTGAACTATACGAATCTAAATTAACATACAGGTATATTTACCTGTTTTAAAAAAGTGAGAAATAATTGGGCTCTCAGAAAACTCATCGGAAAATAATTACAATTGGAATTACGTATTATATAAAATTAAATGTAAAAATAAAAGTATTATTTTTACAGAGATATGTTTTTAAAATGTAACGTTGATTTTGAACTAAAATGCCAGGGAAATTATTTATGACTAAAATTACATAAAATTAAATTTAAAAATAAATAACTCTTACCGAGTTTTTTAAGATAGAAAATAATAATTTTATATTTTGAAACAGGCGCAATTTGATAAGAGAAACGTTCGTTTATTATAATTAAATAATTTTATATACTTGTAATTTTAATTGTAATTCATTTTTATATGGAAACCTATTTTATAATTTTAAAAATTAAGGTTAATAAGGTTCTATTGTTTATATTTGATTCTACCTGATTATAGTTTTAATTGTAATAATAATATTAATTTTAATTTTGACGACTGAAAGACCAATTATTTACATGTATATATAAAAAATCACAAACATACATGAATTTTCCTTTACATTCTGTACATTCCATACCATCTCCTGAGTTTTCTTAATACTGTAAAGAAAGGATAAATTGGAAATTAAGAACGTTCATGTTAAACAACTGTTTATTTGAATTTAAAAAGGGTAAATTTGAAGGAAAAAATTATAAAGTGTTTTGTACATAATAAAAAAAGACAAAATGTTAATAGAAAGCATAGGAATCAGTGACAGAACTGAAAGAATTGACGGAGGCGTGCGTGCCAAGACTGTCCAAGAAAAATTTTGGCCATGGCAATACATGCATTCACCGCTCCACGTTTGATTTATCACTTATGTTATTCTTGAAGAAAAATTAAAAATTGAAGCCATTTTGGTGTCGTTCCCTGGATGAAACAACTGACTCATGACCCATGCGTCATACGCAGTTCACCTCTAAAGGAAAATTAGAAAAAACTATCTTATAAATGCTACTTATTACCTTATCCTAAAATCGATCGTTATTTCCAAGTTTCTCACAAAAATTCATTGTCATCTATCCATCCTATTCTTGCAGGTGTCCCACAGGGCAGCGTGCTCGCTCCTTTCCTATATTCAATTTATACATCCGACCTACCTACGCAACCAAACACTATTACCTTCACCTTTGCCGATGATACCGCAATCCTTTCTCCTGAAAAAGATCCTGTCATTGCTTCTCGTAATTTTCAGACTCACCTAAACACCCTAGAATCCTGGCTCCATCGGTGGAGAATCAAGATCAACGGAACCAAATCAACGAACATAATATTTACACTTAACAAGAAAACACTCCCACCAGTATACCTCAACAACATTCCCATCCCAATTGCGAACCATGTACGATACCTCGGACTCTACCTAGACAAACGACTGACATGGAACCCCTATACACGACTTAAACGCACAGACTGTAATATACGATTTTTCATGCTTAAACGGCTAATGGACAAACGATCAAAACTCTCATTAACAAACAAAAGAAAACTTTACATTTCCCTCCTGGCCCCCATTTGGACATACGGACTCGAACTTTATGGTACTGCTAAGCGTTCCAACCTCAATCGAATCCAATCCCTTCAATCTAAAATCCTCCGAACAATAGTACAAGCCCCTTTCTACAATATGTATCCAATCACACCATCCATACTGACTTATACGTCCCTTTTGTTACCAAGCTAGCCCAACATCGCTACAAAACGTTCCACTCCAAACTACTCCATCATCCGAACCCTTTCGTCAAAAACCTGTCATCCACCACAATAATAACAACAGAAGACTGAAGCGTCGGTGGCCCCGCGACAACCTTAGCGATTGATGTCGACGAAGAACTACATCTCACTCATCGTATGAAGTACTAACGGCTACCATCACTGGATGGTAATTGTTCAAGCATTCACGCCACCTTTAATAGGTTAACATGTAAATACTATCTGTTTTACTTGTTGCATCAAAGAATGCAGTTTTAAAAAACAAAACGTTAAAAAAAATGCTACCATATTTTGACTATGAGACTATGACACAGACTATGAGAAGGCCTGATGAATAATATAAGAAAAAATCATTAATTCGTTACTTTCGTGGTCCGCTTGACCAATTAATTAAGGTTTTTAGTTAAGATGAAAAAAAGTTAATGGCACGAGAGGGATTCGAACCCACGACCTTCGGCTAAATACGCCCCTCCTCTACCTATTGAGCAATACTGATATGATGTCCGAGTGGGTCGAGGTCACGATCAGGTGGTAGAGCAGCGGCGTATCTAGCAAGGTGGGTTCGAATCTCTCTAGTGCCATTAACTTTTTTTTCATCTCAACTAAAAACCTTAATTCATCGTCATATAAAAACAAATTTTGGAATATTGAAGTGAAGGAAATCCTAAATGCAATAACCCAAGTCCCGTGCGATTTGCCATCCATTTCATAAAGTATGAGTAATTTTCACATTATCGCACCGTAGTACGTTTCAATGGAGCAACATTTTTTAGCGGGAAGCTGCAAGCTACGTGGAATTTAATGCCTATTTAGCTGGGAGATGACAAAAAATAGACAGCGACATTGAAAATCATTTTTCCTTCGCCAATATAACTTTATGCAATAGGACTATTAAGCTTACTACGCTGGGATTGTCTCAGATAGAAATCTGCAGTAAAAATTCCAAACTCAAGAATGTTACATGTCGAGACGAATACGAGGAGAATTCCATCCTCAATGAAATTCGCTTGGAATTTAGATGAATATGATTTAAACTTCATGCTTCGCTTAATTTGCCTTAATTAAACTCGCGGAATCAACAGGAGGAGTGTTTCACAACTCGCGTAATTATATAAGAGTTGGTAGATACCGCGATTGCAATTATTGTTGCGTTTTGAAAGATCACCAGAAAATTTTTCACTACGGATATCCCCGTCAAGTTTTATAATGTAATTTCATAATTTTTTTTTTTTTAAATTTCAGATGAATCATTGCAGCAATTTGTACATAGCTAGGTATACTGTTCCTCTCCCAAATATCAAAAGAGTTACTAAAATTAAAAATTCCGCCTTGCACTGAATTAAGAAATTGTTAAACCTTATTATGGATAGACTTTCCACGTTTAAGCTATTCCCATCTCATAATTTTTTGCTGTTTTTAAGAAAAGATTAATTTGATGAAAAAAAATGGTAAAAAGTGTTTATAAGAAATGTAAAATAATTGAAGTTAAATAGAGGTAATTTGAAACTGAAAACTGTTAATTTAATAAATATGTATTATCTTACAATGATAATATTGTTTTTCTTTAATTCTGCACGTTGTTATGAAAATTTATTTTTTATTTTGAACCACGGAAGGAAACAAGTAAAAACACTCTTTCATAAGGAGTAATTTTTTTTAAACAAGTATCGATTTCGGGGTGCTTCTCCTATTATGATTTAAAAATACAAAAAAAAATATTAGAAAGACAACATCTTAACAATTAATAAAAGTGGTTGACATGCCAATTTCATGAAACACTGGCTACAATTAGCACAACAGACCGTGATATTTTCATGTGGTCTTTCTTACAAGTTAACCAATATATTATCCTCATTTTTAATGATTTATTTTTCTAATAATACATTTTATTTGCATATATAGTTTATAAAATTTTAAATTAATTAAAAGATAATTAAACGGTTAATTTAAAATCAAAGAATTATGCTGAATAAAAAAGAGTTTTTTTATTACATTTATTTGTTATTTACAACTACAAGTGTAATATTGAGTAAATATGTTCGTAAATGGTGAATTTTCATTTGAAGCTCTTGTAGGAAAAGTTGCCCAGTGGTAACACTCCTTCACACTATCTTGTTCAATCTTCACACAATGAGAAGGTCTCCGGGCCACTTTCGGTTCAATCGTCTTGGAGGATTTTCAGGTAGTGTTGGAGGTGATAGATTTCGTACGAATAGGTGACGTGACACAGGTGTGTGTGTTCAGTGATTGATGAAATTTTGTTATATCGGGTTTTGATGAGTTCGCGTACAAACGGGATGTAGTAGGTCTTTATGGGTAGTGTAATTTGAAACGTAAAAATGAGTATTTATAATATGACGGAGAATTTTAGATTGGATTGATCGGAGACGCTGGGAATTGGAATCCTTGGTTGAGCCCCACACTTCACAACCGTACGCCCAGAGAGGTCTAATCATTGTCTTGTAATTAAAAGTTTGTTTTCGAGGTCTAATTTTGATCGTGAATCGAATAGTCTTTTTAACAATTTATAACGTCGGTTTGTTTGCTGTCTTTTCAGTGTTGTATGGGGATTCCAAGTCGGTCGTTTATAAATGAAAAGTCCAAGAAAACGCACAAGGTCAGTGGTAGGCAATGGAATTCCATTTATATTCACCGTAGGACAGACATTTTTACGTAGGGTAAAATTGATCCGTGTGATCTTTGTTAAGTTTACCTTTATTCTCTATTTTATGAACCATAGTGTTAATTCATTTAGGTGTTGTTGTAAGTCCTGAGCGCACTGGAAGTATTTGTTTGAAAGGTACAACTTGCCCTTCCTCATATCCTTGGACAACCTCTGTGACTGGCATAATCATTTTTCAACTCTTGTTGATCAAATTAATAAACAACATCACGAAGAATGCCGGTCACGAGTCCAAGCATCCACGCATCTCACACTTTACAAGGGGATACAAATTTCTCCTGCATTGTTCGACCTGCACGAAGATAATTTTGACGGTCTTTGTCTCAATGAGTTGCGATGGCTATTTAAGATGAGGAGCGAGGTTTTGCATTTAAACTCGGCTGTTTGGATCAGAGGGGAGTTGGGAATCTGTTCTTTGTGCAATTCGCGATCTATCGAAAATGTATCCCACTTCTTGGCGGAGTGCTCGTCCCTGGGTGAGATTAGGTTGTTGCATCTCGGATGTTTCACTCTTCCCAGGGTTGACCTGCTACGGTTCTTGAGTGGTTCAAATTCGCGGCCCTTAGTTCGTTACGCTAGGCATGCATGGAAGTACAGATATGAATTAATTAACGAGTTTAATTTTTGATTTCTATTATATCCTGTTTTTCTGTTCTCTTTTGCATTTTGTCAGTTTTTGTTTTCTTTGTATTGCGTAAGCTATAACGTTTATTTTATTTTATTGTGTATTTATATTTTATTTTATATTATTTTCATTGGTTTCTGATTGTGTAATCAACGACCTCTGGCAGACGGATCCAAGATCCATGGCCTTAAATGCTTAGAAATCTATCTTTTTTTCCTTTTTTATGTTTAATAAAGCATTATTATTAAAAAAAAATTAAATTAATTATTATTAAGTCCTGAGCGTTAATTGAGCGTAAATTGCGTGTAAGAATCGCTGTATCATCAGAGAATCTGTGAGTCGAAGCGTAACTTGTGTAGGAATATCTGCAGTGTATATGGAAAATAGAAAAGGGCCAAGGATGCTTCCCTAAAAGTTATTTAAGTTTAAAAAATCAATTTGAAGCTAAAAACTTAATTTGACGGTAAAAGCAGTAGCGGTAAACCTGGCTGGCATGTGACACTATTAAACTTACTATTGTTTTCCAAATTTATATATATTTTTCCTTTCACGAGGGTTCGCAACAGCAGAGGCCATATAAACCCTCAAGGTGTCGGTGTTTTTGAAAAAAAGCGAATTTGTAAGTGTGTCAGGTTCGAATGCAGGGCCGCTGGATTCGAACCCGGGACCTTCACCTTACAATGAATAGCGCCGTGTCAAAGACGAAACCTTGCGGCCACCGACGCCCCCAAATTAAATTTTTATATTGTTTTCCAGGCTGTTTCCTGATTTTATCCAGAAAAGAGGAAATAATGTCTTTAGTACTGGTAACATTTACCATATTAATTATTTCAATTATTTAATATTTTGTTCTACGCTCATGGTTAGGAGTAAAACATCAGTTTCACGAGCGGGATGCGAACCCACGAGTGGATCGAAGTCATGATGGCTCAAGCCTATTTAGCAAGGTCGTGCGTTCGAATCCATGACCTTAGATAAAAAGAATAATTAATTGAAATTTGGGTGCTAGATTATAGCTCGCTTTCCCCATTGGGACGTGTTGGAAAGTGTGGGGCATGGATCTCTCTAGAAACCTGGTTTCAGGGTTGGGCAAGATTTATTTATTTAATTTTTCTCTTTTCATCTAAACGTCATCTGTTTTCCAATTTTATCAAAATTTTCTAAAATCATTTGAAAAGCCCTTTCGGCCAAGCGGGCCGAGAAGGTTTTCGAAATCGATTACCCCCTCTAAATAGGACTCCCTCTCCTGTTGTTTGTACGTCTGGAGCAAGACATTTTATCATTTGTCGATTGGATGGGAAAGATAATGGGCGGCCTTCACTCACTATCGCCAATAAGGATATGTTGAGTAATAAACAGAGACGTAGGGAAAGTCGTAAACGTCAAAAAAGGCCGCGATGGTTTAATTTATATTGAAGCGTTCAATGAGGAACAATGGAATAAAATAATGAAAATTAAAAGTATAGAAAATGTTAAAGGTTGATAGAAATGTTAAATTGAACATATCAAAAGATGTAATTTCTTGCTGGGACCTGAAAAGTGTCCCGATGAAGAACTTCTTGAAGAATTAAAAAGTTCTAATGTTACAATTACACAGCAGACAAACACCTTGAGCTCTGAAGATGATCTCAATAAAAGATCGAAACGTCGGCACGATAAAGAAAATCTTTTTCTGATACCTACATCACACCAGACCGCATCTCACGATATCTGAATACTTATTTAAGATTGTGAAAACTGTACCTTCCCGAGTAATGAACCTAATACCTTTAAAACAAAAAAATTTAAAAAATCGAAAAATTGTTGACCAACATTTTGGTAGGAATTCGCCGGGTGTTTTCACTTGTGCTCGTATTATAACTTCAAAGCAATTTTTTTTCCAACAAACCTTTCTTCACTTCAAATTATTTTTTTTTTTTAGTTTGACATAAACTCTTTTAACTTCAAATTAACC